>JASEVX010000004.1:125888176-126347098 GCA_031761405.1 Serripes groenlandicus | reverse complement strand
TTTTTTAATTCTAAAAGCATTGTTCAAAGATGTTGCCAGGATGTGTTTCCAAGTCGTATTCTGTAGATGTGTTGTATGTGAGAAAGGGTTAAATGATTCGATGCTTTATTGTCGAATAGTCCGACTTGTATTATAGTTTACGGTAACCGACTTGTATTATAGTTTACAGTAACCGACTTGTATTATAGTTTACAGTAGTCGACTTGTATTATAGTTTACGGTAACCGACTTGTATTATAGTTTACAGTAACCGACTTGTATTATAGTTTACAGTAGTCGACTTGTATTATAGTTTACGGTAACCGACTTGTATTATAGTTTACGGTAACTGACTTGTATTATAGTTTACAGTAGTCGACTTGTATTATAGTTTACGGTAACCGACTTGTATTATTAGTTTACAGTAACCGACTTGTATTATAGTTTACAGTAGTCGACTTGTATTATAGTTTACGGTAACCGACTTGTATTATAGTTTACAGTAACCGACTTGTATTATAGTTTACAGTAGTCGACTTGTATTATAGTTTACGGTAACCGACTTGTATTATAGTTTACAGTAACCGACTTGTATTATAGTTTACAGTAGTCGACTTGTATTATAGTTTACGGTAACCGACTTGTATTATAGTTTACAGTAACCGACTTATATTATAGTTTACAGTAGTCGACTTGTATTATAGTTTACGGTAACCGACTTGTATTATAGTTTACAGTAACCGACTTATATTATAGTTTACAGTAGTCGACTTGTATTATAGTTTACGGTAACCGACTTGTATTATAGTTTACAGTAACCGACTTATATTATAGTTTACAGTAGTCGACTTGTATTATAGTTTACAGTAACCGACTTATATTATAGTTTACAGTAGTCGACTTGTATTATAGTTTACGGTAACCGACTTGTATTATAGTTTACAGTAACCGACTTGTATTATAGTTTACGGTAGCCGACTTGTATTATAGTTTACGGTAACCGACTTGTATTATAGTTTACAGTAACTGACTTGTATTATAGTTTACGGTAGCCGACTTGTATTATAGTTTACGGTAGCCGACTGTATTATAGTTTACGGTAGCTGACTTGTATTATAGTTTACGGTAGCCGACTGTATTATAGTTTACGGTAGCTGACTTATATTATAGTTTACAGTAACCGACTTGTATTATAGTTTACGGTAGCCGACTTGTATTATAGTTTACGGTAATCGACTGTATTATAGTTTACGGTAGCCGACTTATATTATAGTTTACGGTAATCGACTGTATTATAGTTTACAGTAACCGACTTGTATTATAGTTTACGGTAGCCGACTTCTATTATAGTTTACGGTAACCGACTTATATTATAGTTTACGGTAATCGACTGTATTATAGTTTACAGTAACCGACTTGTATGATAGTTTACTGTAGCCGACTTGTATTATAGTTTACGGTAATCAACTGTATTATAGTTTACGGTAACCAACTTATATTATAGTTTACGGTAATTGACTGTATTATAGTTTACAGTAACCGACTTGTATTATAGTTTACGGTAGCCGACTTGTATTATAGTTTACGGTAGCCGACTTGTATTATAGTTTACGGTAGCTGACTTGTATTATAGTTTACAGTAACCGACTTGTATTATAGTTTACGGTAGCCGACTTGTATTATAGTTTACGGTAACCGACTTGTATTATAGTTTACGGTAGACGACTTGTATTATAGTTTATGGTAGCCGACTTGTATTATAGTTTACGGTAACCGACTTGTATTATAGTTTACGGTAATCGACTGTATTATAGTTTACGGTAACCGACTTATATTATAGTTTACGGTAGCCGATTGTATTATAGTGTACGGTAACTGACTTGTATAATACTTTACGGTAACCGACTTGTATTATAGTTTACGGTAACCGACTTATATTATAGTTTATGGTAGCCGACTTGTATTATAGTTTACAGTAGCCGACTTGTATTATAATTTACAGCAGCCGACTTGTATTATAGTTTACGGTAATCAACTGTATTATAGTTTACGGTAACCAACTTATATTATAGTTTACGGTAATTGACTGTATTATAGTTTACAGTAACCGACTTGTATTATAGTTTACGGTAGCCGACTTGTATTATAGTTTACGGTAGCCGACTTGTATTATAGTTTACGGTAGCTGACTTGTATTATAGTTTACAGTAACCGACTTGTATTATAGTTTACGGTAGCCGACTTGTATTATAGTTTACGGTAACCGACTTGTATTATAGTTTACGGTAGACGACTTGTATTATAGTTTATGGTAGCCGACTTGTATTATAGTTTACGGTAACCGACTTGTATTATAGTTTACGGTAATCGACTGTATTATAGTTTACGGTAACCGACTTATATTATAGTTTACGGTAGCCGATTGTATTATAGTGTACGGTAACTGACTTGTATAATACTTTACGGTAACCGACTTGTATTATAGTTTACGGTAACCGACTTATATTATAGTTTATGGTAGCCGACTTGTATTATAGTTTACAGTAGCCGACTTGTATTATAATTTACAGCAGCCGACTTGTATTATAGTTTACGGTAATCGACTGTATTATAGTTTACAGCAGTCGACTTGCATTATGGTTTATGGTAGCTGACTGTATTATAGTTTATGGTAGCCGACTGTATAATAGTTTATGGTAGCCGACTGTATTATAGTTTATGGTAGCCGACTGTATTATAGTTTACGGTAGCTGACTTGTATTATAGTTTACGGTTACCGACTTATATTATAGTTTACGGTAGCTGACTTGTATTATAGTTTACGGTAGCTGACTTGTATTATAGTTTACGGTTACCGACTTATATTATAGTTTACGGTAGCCGACTTGTATTATAGTTTACAGCAGCCGACTTATATTATAGTTTACGATAGCCGACTTGTATTATAGTTTACGGTAATCGACTGTATTATAGTTTACAGTAACCGACTTGTATGATAGTTTACAGTAGCCGACTTGTATTATAGTTTACAGTAGCCGACTTGTATTATAGTTTACGGTTACCGACTTGTATTATAGTTTACAGTAGCCGACTTGTATTATAGTTTACGGTTACCGACTTGTATGATAGTTTACAGTAGCCGACTTGTATTATAGTTTACGGTTACCGACTTGTATTATAGTTTACGGTAGCCGACTTGTATTATAGTTTACAGTAACCGACTTGTATGATAGTTTACAGTAGCCGACTTGTATTATAGTTTACGGTAGCCGACTTGTATTATAGATTACGGTAGCCGACTGTATTATAGTTTACGATAGCCGACTGTATTATAGTTTACGGTAGCCGACTGTATTATAGTTTACGGTAGCCGACTGTATTATAGTTTACGATAGCCGACTGTTTTATAGTTTATGGTAGCCGACTGTATAAAAGTTTACGGTAGCCGACTGTATAATTGTTTACGGTAGCCGACTGTATAATAGTTTACGGTAGCCGACTGTATAAAAGTTTTCGGTAGCCGACTGTATAATAGTTTTCGGTAGCGCAAAATGTGTCGATATCTCAGCAGAATTAAATCTCAGTTGTTCGATTCTTTTAGATAGTTTTCCCGTTTCATAGAAATCGTTAAATCAGCAGCATTTATCAATTTAGCTCAATCTTGTAAAATTGAATTGATACAAGAACACGGTAAATCTATGGCTTCAAATCCCCCTCCTGCCGAGCCCCAGTTCAGTAGGTAGCGACGCGTGCTGTCAATCCAGGGGTTGTTAGCTCGAATCCCAGCTCGGACCAACATTCTTTCCGACGTTTGACAAAAGTCACTGCGGCAAGCATTCTTAGCCCGTCTGATTTTTTATATAAAAAAAGACGAGCTATTGTAGTAACTTGATAGTCGTTGGAGTAGTCTTCCGCGTCGTTGGTTTAGTTTTGCTTTTAGGTCTCTTACATGGAAACTATTAAACCTAACTCTTTGAAACTTGGAAAACTTGTTCATATAATACCCTTCTTTACATGCTGAGTGTGGCCTGTTTTGGGGGGGGTAAAAACATTAGTTTTGATGTATTTTGTTCGATTTTAAGGATTGGCGGTGTTGGTTTTGCGTTTAGGTCACTTACATGGAAACTATGAAACCATTTACGTTGAAACTTGGAAAACCTGTTCATCTAATACCCCGTTTCACATTGTATGATAAAGATGCTGAGCGGGTCTGTTATTTTGGGGTGAAAAACATAATTTTTATGTATTTTGGTAGATTTTGAGAATTGGATATAGTTTCTTCTTTTTTTGTTATATTTATTTCAAATTTTTCCCAAACAATAAAAACATAATGTTCTTTAACATATTATGAATATCTTTCATCGGATTGTGTTTTGGGGGTCAATGTCACTGTTACTTACAACAGGAAAACAGAAATATATTCCATAAATTTAGTTACAGTTGACTTAAGGATGTACTGAGCTGAGAGGTTGAAATTAAAAAAAAAAAAAAAATGTTACATTGTTATTAAATCTTCTGATTTTGTTGACAATTAAAATCTTTTTAGTCATTATACCTTTTTATAACGCTTAAAAATTTAAAGCAAAGTGGTTTAAATTTGTTTTAGACAAAGGGCCTAATTTTTTCGTGAGCCTTCCAATTTTTCGTGAGCCGCTGTCCAGTAGCCATGTTTGATTAAGAAGTATAACTGGGTAAAAAGAACATATTAAAGTCCATATATATCAATTTTAATCTAGAACTTGTATAGTATCATATTGTTTTGGAAAAAAAAGTGGAAAATATTGGAAAACTTTTATGACATTTGAAGATATGTTTGAAAAATAAATAAATATTTATTCATATTTTAACATTTTTTAGCCATTCAGACAAGAAAAACTGAAAAAAATTTGCACAATGACATATATTTTTCTTTTTAAATTTTGATACATGATAGTTATTGCAATAACCTGAAGAAGTTTCAGAAAAAGTTAAATATCATAAATATGTTTTTCCCTTATTTCAAAGTTTTAAATCTGTCTATTCTTACACCTGACAAATATGGGTTCTCATTAGAGAAAAAAACTGTCTATTTTTTAGGTTTAATTACAACGTATCACATGAACTTCCAAAGATATGGATAACATAACTTCAGAATGATATTTAAACCACAAGAAGACAAACAATTAGCATATCATCTTTCAAATATTGGCAATTTGCGTGAAAACTTTTTTTTTTTTCATGTGCTGAAATAGCAAAAAAATGCATATCATAAGGCTTTCATAAATTGATCTAGCAAAAAATAAAGCCCACTACCCTACCTTTTTTTGTGTGTTTTTTATCTAACATACATCAAACTTTCAAAAAAACAATGTTACAACAAAAGTTAAATATTATGAAAAATCCACTTTTCAGTTCAGTACATCCTTAACGTAACCATCTTTTGTTTGTAGTAAGTATTTATTTAAGATCATTAATGGTATTGTATTTTAGGGCTCCTGGGGTCAAGGTCACTGTTACATAAACAATGATAATATACTTAACATTTATAGTTTCATTTTACATTTAGTACCCTGATTTGTTATGTAAAGTGTTTATAGGTAGAATATTCAGGAGGAATTTATATATGTAAATATTCATTCCGAATTTGAAGATTTTTAATATAAAATAAATAAACCGTAAAAGGATAATATCAGACGAGCGTCAGACTCCCGCAGCGGTGCTCTTGTTCGTCTTCCACCAGTTGGCTAACAGTCAATGTTCAAAAGCAGCCAGTTGCTTCGAAAGTATGTTGTGTGTGGAGTACTGGTATTGTAAAGTCAGGAAACACATGAGTAGTCGATCTGGCCGCCGTGATATGACTGAACATTGTTGAAAACGACTTTACACCCAGTCAATCCATGACAAACGCGTAATACACTTAAACGTACAATGCGAATCATTATATACAGTTATAGTTTCTTTTGAACACAGATCTCGAGACAAATTTCAAGAACAAATCCTTAACCCTTTCCCACATACAGATCCTGCTGTTTATGTGTCCACGAGAAAGTGTCTGGATATGGGAAAGGGTTAAGGCGATATAATACGACTAAAACAAGTTATTGCGAATAAAACTAAAATAAATATACATATATGTGATTCCGTTTGTCAATCAATTGAAAACAAAATAATCTTATGTAAATGTTTTTTGTTCCTGTTTTCGAACAATGGTTTGCTATTAGACTTCGTTTAAACAAATATTTTATAATATATTATGTTTGTGGCATGTTGGGGGAATAGTTGTCTCTTTCCTGAATACAATCTATCTATCTATATGAAATATTATATTTGGCATCGTGGTAAATACAATCTATCTATCTATATGAAATATTAGATTTGGCATCGTGGTAAATACAATCTATCTATCTATATGAAATATTAGATTTGGCATCGTGGTAAATATTATCATTATCGACAACTGAGTGTTAATTAGGTCACGTAAACGAGCTGCCTCCGGACAGACAATGTTTCATTGACCGAGGTGCGATTTCCTAACACCATAAAGTGGGTAATTATCGGACTGGGGTATCATTAGCGCGAGGAGTGTGAGGTTGATAGCGGTCTTACATTCTTTACATCACCGGCTGGTTCATACCAAAACTTTAAAAATGGTTGTAATGACTGCTCTCCTTGGCGCTCAGGAGTGCGGGGTTAGCATTTTGACTGACTGCCTGGTGTCAGGATAAATGGACCAGTAGTACTGGTAACTTACCAATGAAATGCCGTCATATAACTAAATATTGTTGTAAGCGAAGTAAAACACCAAACAATCATTCACCGGCGGAGTGATGTAGGTCTGTTGTAGTCCGTTTGTCGTGAATCATTTGTACACATTCAATATGAGCCGTCCCGCGAGAAAACCAACATTTTGGACTCTGCATAATGTATCGACCCAGATCAGCCTGATCAGTCGACAAACACGATGTTGTACTAGCGAGTGGCCACTGTATAAGTGTGTTTGAGCCGTTCCACGAGAAAACCAGCATTGTGGACTCAGCGTTAAGTATAGACACGCAGGCTATCCCGGGCAGACACTTTTCGCGTCCTTAGGATTTTCTGTTTCATGAATCATTACTCTAAACATCTATCCCCCTGAGACGGAATATGTCGGCCCGGATTAGCCTGCGTGGAATGCGCAGACTGATCTGGGTCGATTCATTACGCAGAGGCCATAATGTTGGTTTCCCTCATCGAATCAATTCCGTGCTCTCGTTATTTTGGGGTAAAACATGGGTAAAAATTGAAAGCACATTCTATGATTTGATAACGGGCTGGAAACATTGTAGAACAGAGAGTACATGCTCTTGGTGAATAATTGCTCCTTTCACCACACTGATTTTGAATGATCAGAGTCCTCAACAGTTCTGGTAACTAAGCCAGGAAACACAGATATATAACTGAAGAACTGATATAACTGAAGAACTGATATATAACTGAAGAACTGATATAACTGAAGAACTGATATAACTGAATAACTGATAGAACTGAAGCATGATTTAACTGAAGAACTGATATAACTGAATAATATAACTGAAGAACTGATATAACTGAATAATATAACTGAAGAACTGATATAACTGGCTCGTTTATTTCCATAGTGCATTCAACAAGGTTCCCGTAAGTTCAATACTGTTCTATCGTTGTTTGGTCTTAACGGCACACGGACCATCGCGCTGACATCTTTGAACTCAAGCCCACCCGCAGTCGCACTCAGACGTTTTTGTAGCAGATGGCTACTTAAAAAAAAGGCAAAAGGTGAAATGTCTCACAATGAACAATTTCTCCTTTTGCCAGGATGTTTTCAACTGTTGTATCCAATAGTTAAGTCCGCATAAATGGGGATTTTTGCCAAGATATTTTCAAAATCGTCACCTTTTTACACCTGCATACAATCCTCAGAAGTAGAAACGGCGATGTCAATTGAGATGATGGCGCAGAGGGCAGTCATTAAATTATGTCCTGTACCTATGGAACCAGATACATGGAACTTCTGATATCCGAAGGATGGATTACAAAAAAAAATGTTTAAGGGAATTTAGTAACGATGCCCCCTCTCACTTTCGCCTGACTTAACACCAATGTTTTTCCAATTTACCAAGACGTGTTACATTCGAATTGTTTGATGGATTGCTTTCTTCTGTCTATCAATCACAAACATGGTCCTTCTGGGATAATATAAATTGGGCAAAGTTTAAACAATTTACTTCATATGAGCCGTCCTACGAAAAACCCAAAAGTGTGGCCTCTGCGTAATGTATCGATCCAGATCAGCCTGCACAGTCTGCGTAGGCTGATCCGGGCGGACACATTCCGTCTCAGGGGGATAGAGGTATAGAGTAATGATTCCTGAAACAGAAAATCCACAGGAGGCGAAAAGTGTGTGTCCAGGTTCGCCTGCGCGGCATGCTTAGGCTGATCCGGGTCGATACTTTACGCAGATGTTACACTGTTGGTTTTTTCGTGGGACGGCTCAAATGTATTTATCCGCGTTGTTTGCTTTGTAATATGATACTGATAGTCACAGACAAAATAGATTACTGGTTAAAGTTTTGATATAAGTTGAAAGAAGTGTAGGGAAATGAAAAGTTGCATTGTTTCTCTTTGCTCAATGTTTCCACATAGGCTTCACACCAAACTGTTTCGATTAAAGGGTATAGTGATTGCAAACAGTTGCAAACAGTACTTTCCAATAATGACCAACGTGTTTCTTATGACATCAACTGAACAGAATTTAAACATTATCTTGAAGATTGATTTTTATTGTAAAATATAGTTTAGATCGCATGTATATACACGAGAACTGATTGAAATGTATAATTCCCACAAACTCCCCCCGCCCACCAACCCTTTTCCCCGAGAAAACCGATGGTACATATTTACTTCCTAAACGTGTGAAAAGTAATTTACCAGTTCGATCGTTCGGTGTACTAGAGTTCATAGCTTTCTAGGAACCCATTACCACATATAGACGCATTTTCACGCGTCTGCAGCAGACAGCATTTGAGAGAAATTGCTTACAAAGTATGAGTTCTCCTTTTGTCATTTGCTTTTCAATATTTGTTTTTGTTTATAATGTGTCATAGTTCTGTCTCCATATTATGAACGTGATCTAATACACATGTGTCGTATGTGGGTAAGGATTACACAACAACTATCTCTGGACTATAAACAAATGTATAATTTATCAGAGGCGTAGCTCCCTTTAGGCACTGTAGGCCCCAAAATGCCCCAAAATGCAGCTGCGGCGATAGACATCTGCGTAATGTATCGACCAGATCAGCCAGCGCTGTCCGCGCAGACTGATCCGGCCGACACATTCCGTCTTAGAGGGATAGATGAATAGAGTAGTGATTCCTGAAACAGAAAATCCACAGGAGGCGAAAAGTGTCTATCCGGGTAGGCCTGTGTTATATATAATATATAATTATTATACATGTCCACTTCCAGAACATGTCCTTACAGAGACTTATTGCATCTTGTTCTGTGAGTATGTTATCGAGAAAGAACTGTGGATAACATCGTAATAAATTCACTGTTTGAAAAAGGTAAATCTTACCAAGGGTTAATATGTAACTGATCAATTCAAAAAATACCCTGAGAGGAATAAAACATAATAGGTGCTACCATCTTGTCAATAATTAGTAATTTAATTTTGAATATCGAACTATCTACACTTAAACAGTATACAAATAGCATTCATGGCCTGTAAGGCTTATTCAGAAAGGGCAGCAGTATTTAAATTTGCATTCTTAGTACAGTTGATGCCATGGTAAATATAACTGTACTTCTTCCATTTCATTATTAATAAACCAATCATAAAATATGGATAGTCTCCCTTTTTCAATGATACAAATTGTAGTCTGATTATATTTACACATTTATTGATCAGTTCCATTTTTTAGAGTAGACGTACACACGGTCTTAAAGAGACTCTAAACTAAACTTATCCGTCGTAAAAAAGAGCAATGTCGTCCGCAAACATTAACATATACATGTATATAGATAAAATAATTACATCAGATTCAGTGAGAATATCAAAATTCATAATCTGCCTTTTATCATTTACGAATACCATGTATGAAATAGGTGAAAAAAGCTCCTCTTGTTTCAAACCTCGTGAAACATCTGACAAATTAAAATCGATATGTCGACAATTTATTATATATATATATATATTGTTATATACAAACTTAATACTGATACCAAGGACCAGTAGTTTTTGAAATCGAAACATTTTAGATAGTCCACAAAAGCGCCGAATAAGATGCTTTACTAGCTAGAATGGTCCGTGCGATGCTATGAAGAATAAAACACGGCGGTAATAATAACCATCTATTTCAGTGACGTACTTCCGGTACATACTCAGCAATTTCTCCTGTTGTAGCAACGTTTTGAAACTCATTCAATAAGTATACTTAAATTTAAAGATATTTTTTAGCTTTTTACCTGCGTGTTTTCACAGTCGCCAATGACAGGGTTTTTTGTTTGTTGTTCGAGAAGTGATGTTTAAGAAGGTTTTAAAATGGTTTGGTTTGAATTTGATGCACTCGTCTGGGGTTTTTTCAGCCAGAAATAATAAAAGAAATACGACAACATTCGAATATGTCATTTTAGAGTCAAATAAAACTTAATTATTTTCGATTGTTACCATAGTAACTGTCATTTACTCCTGGAATGTTTTGTTTTATTATCTCAGATTATCACAAATTTCAGATAAAATTCTCGTCAGCAACTTGCACCTAGACTGCAATAAACGCCTCACGGTCGTGAAATGGGATTAAACTTTCACATTTTGCCAATTTTCGAATTGAATGTATGTGAATTTGAATAATTTGAATTGCAACAGCTGTGAAACAATTTACTTTTACACCCGTACCAGGAATACCACCTCTTAAACTAATTCCCCAGCGATCCTTATATTTTTTCTGTATCGATACATTTTAGTACTGGAATAATTATAATTGTATAAAGTTCAAGGTTTTCACGTTTCGCCAATATTTCAGTATAAGCATTGCCTAAAGCACGATACTAACTATCACCTTCAGCCTTCGTTTACAGGAGCCATAGCCTTTTATTTAACTCATAACAAGGACATGCTTGCCCCACTTATCTTATTTTACTTAAACCTTTCGCACATTCAAACGTTGTAAGAGGCATCTGCAGCAGACGACTTTTGAAAACATAATGACAAAAGCAGAAATAGCTCAAAATGATCATTTCATGCTTCTGCCATAACGTTTTCAACTCTATTCCAATAATAATGGTTTCGAGTATGGAGTGTTCCATGTATTAGCCTAGTTGTTTTCAAAGTCGTCCGCTACAGGTTTGTCGTTTGCAGGAAAGGATTACTACAAAGCAAGGGTTCCATGAGACAAGAGTTCTTACAAGCTAATCGCCTTTAAGTCATGTTGCCATAAGCTTGACCTTACATTTTAAACATGCAATCCTCATCCCAGACATATCAAATCGAAATGAAATGATGCACTTTCCGGCGTTGCCAAGGAACGGAACAAAAGGGTTAATGACAGTCTTGCCTTGTCATGGCCGATTTCAATTTTCCGGGCGGCTCTCTAATTCCAAACTCCCTTTTCTATAGTAGAACTCTGCACTTTCTTTAGATCTCAGAATGTAGTGTGTTTATGCATTGACATTTGCTAATGGATAGTCACGTGGTAATGTATTCGGGAAAATGGCAGGAACAAATGCGGTATTCTTGAATCGCATTATTGTTAACACATTAATCCCTTCCCCCAATACAGCAAACATTTAGCTTTAAAAACCATATATCTATAAATATGGGTTATGTAAATAAAAGTAAAGTTGAAATTATTGTGACAAAAGGAGAATAGGCTCATTATGAAAAATGCGTCTGCAGGTGGGAAATGTTTAAAGGGTATGTTTGATATAATGTTAATTAGATTCTATTTCTTATATGAATTAACATCTGTATCTCTTCTAATAAAAGTGTACGCATGCGATGTTCGATATATAGGAAATGATCATAACAAACAAAGGTTTACACCTAACAATACAATACAATTCAATAGTTTATTTGCGTAATTAGGCCTCCGGCTCACAATACATACATATTATATTACATTCAATTTACAATGTAGTAATGTGCACAATCAAATTTCTTCAAAAAGCTTTGAAACATAAAGGGCTATATTTTTAATAACTAATGGATTTTCATTTTGAAGAAGACAATCCAAATTCTGTAAGTTTGGTAACGCATTAAACCACGTATTCAGATACAAATCTCTAATAATCTTAAACTTTTCACAAATAAAAAAGGCATGAAACTCATCCTCGATCACTAAGGCATCTTTTTGCATAAAGCAATATACAAAAATTCGATTTTCTCTTTCAATATTAAAATGACGACCAAGTTCAACGTTAAGTTTGTGGCTTGAGCATCTAAAACGCGACAGAGAACGTTTATAGTAGGGTTTAATGTCTAAAATAAAATACCTTTCTACATTTAATAATGTTTTAACATTTTTGTACAAATCACACCTTGAAGAATCAGTCTTACCCAGTATTTGATAAATTTAATGTGGTAATTTATAGATAGAGGAAATCTCCCACATTCACCCAATGCCATTGCGTCATTTACAGACGAATTGATACCAAGAAAGTTTTTACAGAATTTTGTCTGGATTTGTTCTACACATTTTTTAGTTTCATAGCCCCAAATCTCTGACGTCGTATGATTTATATTTGTTTGACCTACATCCAATTTTCTAATCTACACATCTAATCAATCGGGGGAAATTAATACTAATTTCTCTGGTACTGACGTTCTGTGGAACATCTTCAGCGCACAGTAATTGAAAAAAAAAGTGTACTTAAAACGGAGATATTACCATTATCTTTAAATGTTTTCAAACCTGTCACAAACTGTACTTTCAATTTCTGAGATATTGCATTTTATCCAAATATGTGTTCAAAGTACACGGCTCAATAATCATATCAGGGGGAAAGCGTTGCCTCTATCCTGAGGATGAAAGGGTGAAACCCGAAAATGGATCGAAACCCAATCTCGCTAATTATCCCACGTTTTCTACAGTTGCTCAATATGTCTGAGTTTTACTCGATGATAGTTTAACCCTTACTCCTCTATTAACCATCTTAACATATATCAGGTATTTACATTATATCGCCGTTCACCTGGTGTGACGATTACAGCCTCGGGGGCGGGAAATCAAGGTTTGATCCCCGGTCTAGTTATATTACCTTTTCTTTTGGAGATAAAGTTGATAGAATAGATGTTTTCGAATGGTACTGCCCATATCTGCTTATCTATTATTGGCGTTATGAAGTAGAACGATACCAAACCAACACGTTTTCCATATTATTATGTTTTGTGTTTTTTTGTTTTTCTTTTGTTTTCTTTATTATTTTTCTTTTGAAAGTGACTTATAGGCCCTTGGGGCCGGGTGTTATTTATTACTGTTTGTCCTATTGTTTTGTTGGTGTACATACACATGTGACTATGATACAATATTTACTTACTTACTTCACCGATGGCACTAGAACGGCACTCATTGATTGCTCGTTGTATTATATCAGTGAAATATACATTAACTGTAAATTTATGCATGAACAAAAATATTTTAAGATTTTGTGTTTTCACTTTATTTTCTATTTTAAGTTAGCGAGGATATCATTTCGGTAGACATCAGTGTCAGGTTAAATCGTAGTGTTAACTATTTCAGCGCCGAATCGTTTAAAGTAGACTATTCTATGTTCAAAATCGGTCGATTCTATTCTTCATGTATTTAACAATTTAGAATATTTTTATAACTAAAAGGCAAATAATGCTGATTTCTGGTGAGACAGCTCGTTACGAGCTGACTCACCTGAATCTGTATTGTTTGCAAAAACCTCGATATTGCCTTTGTCTCTGACAGAGTTAATTGCCCAGAAAACGTGTGTACATGTATGGCATGTGCCGTTCACTTTTACCTAACCTGATATGCATATAAGGCCACTTTACACAAATAATCAAAGCACAAATTAAATTTGGAAACCTTCTATAGAGTGGGAAAGATCAGGACAGGCGACGTCTGGATGCTTATGAAAACATTGTGTGGAAAATGTTATTACTGCTGATTAGCAATTTCTTTTTTTCCCACAACTCTATTTAAAACGTATACATCTTATTTTTTTCAAATATTTCGAGTTTTTCTAACTGTTTCTCAATGAAAATGGAAATAAAGTATTCGGTAAATGGTAAAGCAGATGTTTCTTTTCCAAAGGTGAAATTGCATGTGTTGCAGAACGCGTGCCATGAGTCTCTAGTGGAATCCGCCATGTCCAATTCGTTAGCGTAGAGGATTTGCCAAAGTCGGTTCCCGCTCGTAGCGGTTATGCTGAAGTGCCCATGGACAAGGTACATTTGATCCGTCCCCGCTCGCAGTGGTTATGCTGAAGTGCCCATGGACAAGGTACATTTGATCCGTCCCCGCTCACAGTGGTTATGCTGAAGTGCCCATGGACAAGGTACATTTGATCCGTCCCCGCTCGCAGTGGTTATGCTGAAGTGCCCTTAGACAAGGTACATTTGATCCGTCCCCGCTCACAGTGGTTATGCTGAAGTGCCCATGGACAAGGTACATTTGATCCGTCCCCGCTCGCAGTGGTTATGTTGAAGTGCCCTTAGACAAGGTACATTTGATCCGTCCCCGCTCGCAGTGGTTATGCTGAAGTGCCCTTGGACAAGGTACATTTGATCCGTCCCGCGAGAAAGCCAAAAGTATGGACTCTGCGTAATGTATTGACCCAGATCAACCTGCGCAGTCCGCGCAGGCTAACCCGGGCCGATACATTCCGTCTCCGGTGGATAGAGATATAGAGTAATGATTTCTGAAACCGATAAAACATAGGTGGTGAAAAAGTGTCTGTCCGGGTTCGCCTGCGCGGCATGCTTAGGCTGACCCGGATCGATACTTTACAATGTTAGTTTTCTCGTGGGAAGATGAATGACGCACTACCATGAACGAGATAAAAAAAGAGCTTCTTGGAATGACAAAGCCAAACCTTTCTGCACGCATATTTATGCAGACAAGAACCTAAAACTAAATGGAGATGAGCAAAGTGAAACCAAGGTTAATTTATAAATATAGAAGAGAAGATGAAATGCGTCAACTGAAGGAATCATGTCCGCGATAAGGAGTCCTGTTGCATCTGCACGATATCATCTCATTCAGGACACGAAGCTAAAGTCAACGGGGCTATATTTCTAGATTTCTAGTGTATTCCCAGAGCTTTATCCCTGACCATTCTAAATACAGACACCGATTTGACAGTGTATCTTTGTACACGATTTATGTCCGCTTTCCTCAGCCAGAGAGACTCAAATAAAAATACATTTGTTGTAGGCATTCGCATGCCAGACAAACGTGTCATGCAGAATGCCAGAGCGTGATATTGTGGTTAGAAAACTGTTAACTAGGCATCACATCACACTTGAATGAAAGGTCTGAATGCTTTATGTAACTTAACCCTTCTCCACATACAGACGCTTTCTGGGGCCTTTGCAGCAGGCGGCTATTTGAAACAATATGACAAAAAGAAAAATATCTCAAAACGATCAATGTCTTCTTTTGGCAAAATGTTTGTAACTCGATTCATTAATAATATATTCATTTACAATGAATATAAGACATGTGTACACATATGTTATCAAAAGCGCCTGCTGCAAACTTGTTGTATGTGGGAAAGGGTTTAAATAAAATATAAAGCACATTGAAAACACAACAACACTATGAGGAAAGCAACAGTCTATACATCTGCACCTTTTAACTATGTGACACTACTCACCGGTAATGTAACTACTATAATGTTGGTTAAAACCTAGTCCTAGGCTAGAATATATGTACGGAAATCGAACCAGAGAACCACGGTTCAAATTCCACCACGCTAACCACCTGGCCACAGTCGGTAGCTCAGTCGGTAGCGACGCGGGCTGTCAATCCAGGGGTTGTGAGTTCGAATCCCGGCTCGGCCAACTTTCTTTCCGACGACTGACACAAGTCAATGCGACTAGCGTCATTCGTCTTCCACCAATGGGCTAAGTCTATGTGGAAAAGCAGCCAGTTGCTTGGGAAGATTGTTGTGTGGAGTACTGGTGTGAGAAAACCAGGAAATGCATGAGTAAGTGAACTGGCCGCCGTGATATAACTGAGAAATTGTTAAAAAAGGCGTTAAACCCCAATCAATCAATCAATCAACCTGGCCACGACGGATTCCCAGTTGATTTCAAATGACTAAAGTGTAATCATTTTGCGCTGTATTCACATGATTTGGTTACACCTAAATATGAGGCGTTGTACGGGAAAACCAACAGTATTGACTCTGCGTAATGTATCAATCCGGATCAGCATGCACAGTCCGCGCAGGCTAATCCAGGCCGACACATTCCGTCTCAGGGGGATAGAGGTATAGAGTAATGGTTCCAGGAACAGAAAATTCACAGGAGGCGAAAAGTGGCTGTCCGGGTAAGCCTGCGCGGTATGCTGAATCTCATCCGGTTTGATACTTTACGCAGAGTCAATAACGTTGGTTTTCTCGTGGGACGGCTCATATGTACTTTAAATGTATCGAATACTTGAATTAGTATCCTTTTGAAATCGTTCGGTTTTTGAAGTATAAGTCTCGTTTTAAACTTTTAAGAACGTGACTAATTTGTACCACCTTAGGAAACATGTTTAAAACATTCACATTGTGAAACATTTTACACCGGATCTATATTTGCCCATGGTATGTAAAACATATACTCTATCCCGATATAAACACGTATTTATATATCTACACCACATACGGAAAAACTGTCTTATCACAAGATAACATGTCTGGAATATATGATCTCTATCATTTTGATGAATTGTCGATGTCTAAAAGTTGTCCATATCGGCCATGTCTGTTACTTATATCAATAATGGCGCAATTATTATGCCTTCATAGCATACACAAAACCATGTAATAGCCTATGTCTACAATATGGCCGATGATCGTATATATTCAAGTTACTTTGTAACGAAAATAAATTTAATTTTCACCAAAACCTTGCATTTATTGATATCGTGCGGACTCGGATGAAAGGATAATATATATATGACCCGTCCCACGAGAAAAACCAACATTGTGGACTCTGCGTAAAGTATCGACTCGGATCAGACCAAGCATGCCGCGTACGCTAACCCGGACCTACAGTGTTCGCCTCATGTGGATTTTCTGTTTCAGGAATCACTACTCTATCTATCCCCCCTTAGACGGAATGTGTCGGCCGGATCAGTCTGCGCGGACAGCGCAGGCTGATCTGATCGATACATTACGCAGATATATTGATATGAGCCGTCCCACGAGAAAAACCAACATTGTGGATTATGCGTGCCGCGCAGGCTAAAACGTAGAGACCCTATTCGCCTCTTGTGGATTTTCAGTTTCAGGAATCATTACTCTATACCTCTATCCCCCTGAGACGGAATGTGTCGGCCCGGATAAGCCTGCGCGGACTGCGCTGATCTGTGTCGATACATGACGCAGAGTCCATAATGTTGGTTTTCTCGTGGAACGGCTCTTTTATAGAACACCGTATAGTGGTAGAGCGTCAGTCTCGCGTGTGGCAGGTCGCGGGTTCAATCTCCGACTGGGTTATACCAACGACATTAAAATGGTAGTAATGGCTTTCACTTATTCTGTATTGGCGCTAGGGAGTCTGGGGTTAGCATTATGACTGACTCGCTCGTGTCAGGATGAATTGACCCGTAGGAAAAGTCCCGCTCTTACTGAGCAATTGATGTAATCGGGGTACAACATCAATCAAACTTGTGAACTTAAACTACGGTCAAGGTTGGTTTTCCTTGAAATCGCCTGAAAGACAAACTTTTAAACCCTTTTGACAGCATAAGGCAAACATGTAATAAATTTCCATTATTGAAAGTATAAATTTTGAAAAAAAGTGTTGAAAGCATTGTGGCAAAAGGAGAAATTGTTCGTCTGTTTCTCTTTTCGTCATAATGTTTTCAAATATCGTCTGCTGCAGATGCGTCAAAATGCTTGTACAAGTGGGAAAGCTGTACTGTGATGCATTGAGACGCGTTATTCGCGGAGTATATCATTACTGCATGGCTTTCGACTTTAAAATATCATATCAATTTTGGAAGTCATCATTATTGCAATAGTGTTTCTCCGTTTTAATAACATGTTTTGTTACCATCCTTCTGTCAGATCAATTTAAGCATGTCGATTGCTTTACGTAACACGGTTGTCAATGCAGCTAGTAAGACCGTTTTGCATAAAGCCCAGGATTCGGTAATTCTTTGATACGCAGCTACACTTTCGTTTTGTTTTAATGATAATATATCTATAGGTGCTACCTATTTACGAAAAAACGCAAGATAATTATAAACAAAAGTTAAAGAGCATACTTTGGCCATAAAAAAGGATTTATAAGTAATTGACTAGACAATAATAATGTTAATGTCATGTTTCGTGCATTATCAAAAAATATTTGGAATTCGTATTGCTGTCGTCTATTATTACAAACAGAAAATAATAAAGTAAAGACTTTCAGAAAATCAAGGAATACATTTATAATGAACGAGGTTAAAACATGATGGCCAAGATGATCCTTAATCGATCACCTGCATTATGGTAAAGAAGCAAAAAGATCAGCTCTTTGCTGATGCCACCTGGCAACTGCCTTTTTCAACCAGTCAATATGACTGGAACAAATGATGTAAGGGGTCACATTTCTGCTAAACCCTTTCCCTATTAGAGACGGTTTCTGAGGCCTTTGCAACAGACGATTTAGGGAAAGATTGTCGCTAAAAGAACAATTGCTCCTTATGAGAAAGTTATCCTTTTGCCACAATGTTTGATAAATAGCTCATGTATAGTAATTTGGGGTATTTTATGTTGATACCACTTTTTTGCGGGAAACGACGTCGCTCCATTGACGTTACGCCAAGATGAAGTGTTACGGAAATGACGTCACATCCTTCTTTGGCTACGATACATTCAACATTTAGGTTCAGGCGTAGAAGTCTAATGCTGTCGTTTTTTTTGACGAACGGAAAAACATATTTCTTACAGAGTTCCATTTATTTTTACCTTTTCGTACAAATGTTAATTCCCCCAAAACACAGCACTTTAATAAATATCGATTTAAAAAAAAAAAATATTAAAAAGACGACAATAATTTAAAAAATCCATGTTTTTCGTGTCATTTTATACATACCCAAAATATCGATTTAAAAAAAAATATTAAAAAGACGACAATAATTTTTTTTCAATCCGTGTTTCTCGGCTCATTTTATACATACCCAAAATGGCGGCCCCCATGGATTTGGCCAGTTTCATTTCAGAAAGCTTCATGGGTTATTGAAAAAAAAAAAAAAAAAAAAATCTCACACCTGTTAACTATAAGCGAAAAAACCCATTCATGGTGTTTTTTCGTATTACTCATATCTTTACCCTTTTTCCTCATATTGACGCATTCTGACGCCTCTGCAGCAGACGGCTTTTGGAAAACATAGTGACAAAAGATTACTCAAAACGAGCAATTTCTTATTTTGCCACAACGTTTTCGACTTTTAGTCATCCAGGTTATCCATTCAATTATAGAGATTTTCTATTTTTTGACAAAATATGTTCAAATGTATCTGCTGCAGAATTGTCGTATGAGGGTAAGGATTAAACACTGTCAGTTATACCAAGGCGTTGTTCTGTCAATTTGAAAATTGCTTCCGGTATGGTTTTTGTCAAGACTGAAGCACCGATATTGCTGATCCTATTATTAAAATTGACGTTTCAATTTATACACCAATTAGCTTGTCACGACTGCAATGTAATAAGTAAAGCGTTTAAAGAAAAATGTACTTCGACAAAGTCAATAGAAACTGTCATCACATATACGATCAACCCTTTATTTGCCAATCTGTCCGATATAGATAAGTTATCATTTATATTATCAAATCAGGAGATAGCAAGAATTAGTGCCAAAACCTGTAATAATATTTTAAAAGCTATATTTTATCTGTGTAAATAGTCTTTCACTTGTTTACATACCACAATTTTGTGTCTTTTTTTGGTTTGTATTTGTTTTATTTGATTTTATTTCTAATAGCGCATCTGTTTATTTGAAGTTATACAATATGACGAATGTAATATTTGCTATATATGTATAAACTTGTGTTTCTTAAGTTAATTCAATTTGATTCATTTATGTATGATTCCCCGACGGGAAAAGCATCACATCACTTTTAACATTTTTAATTGCCTAGGAAGGTATATGTGATGATTCTTAGTCTCATTTAATTCTGTTTTTAGAATGGCTTTGTACAATTATTTATCAACTGTATTAGTGTATCTTGTTTTACATTATGTAACATGTACAAAGATGAGACTTTAATAAAGAATATATATATATACGAATCAATGTGAGAGCCATTTCTTGCGGACAGCAAACAATTAAGTTAACAAACTCACCAGATTTTTCACTGTCCATCTAGGCTTAAACTAATAGACAAATCGAGGGCTTGGTGTGAAACGGTTGTAACTAAAAACCTATTTTGAAAACCAATTTTGACCCCTTTGTAAACAATGCAAATTTAGGTGCCATTGCTCAGAACGATGGCATATTATTTTGTAGAAATAGGCCTAACAATGAATTTTCTTGCGATCCGTATCATCAAAAGTATTCAAACAACCATAACGACGCTGTACTGGAGCTTAATGTTCATTAAACGTGGACATTTGCAGAAGGCCTGTCCGCCATGCGCTGACGTCACAATAAACACGTTTCGCTGAAAATATTCAACGCGAAATGACGCGCGTTATAACGAATATTGTACCTGAGCAATGTTTGTTGGGCGGCATTTAATTATTTTTCTTCCTAAAAGAATATTATTCATAAACAATACCTTATTTATGTGTACGTTTTCGAAAGAAGTATAACAAATATGTTTTAGACCATGTTTAAAATCGGCGTTTGATTAATCTTTCGCTGCGGAATGTTGCATGGCGGTCAGGCCATCTTTAAATTTCCAAATATAATGAACATTAAGCTTAAGAACGCCTGCGTATTGGTCGGTTTGCAAATTTTGATGTAGTGGATCATGAGAAAAATCATTTATGAACCTGTCTCTACCTGAGACAAGGTCGGTTTAGATGTTTTTCGTAGGAAATTATTGCCCGAATCGAGCGAGGGAGTGAACTGTCGTTACACATAACTCCGAAGTGTTCTAGTTACTTGGCTATTTTTTGTATATAGAAACGTAACCCTTTCCCACATACAACACATCTGCCGCATTCATCCTTAAAATCATTTAGGCATTGAGTAATTTCTCCTTTTGTCATAGTGTTTTCAAATGCCTCTGTTGCAAAGGCGTCGGAAGTCGTATATTTGTGGTAAAGGAGCTGGGGTGGGGGGGGGGGGGGGGGGAGGGGTGTAACATGTGCTTGAGTCTCATTATATGTTCCAGTCACTCGTTATTTCTGCAGACAGCGAAGTTTAAAACCATTAGCAATAGTAACAAGACGCGAACAAACGCGGGGATGTCATTAGACCACCTTTTAACCTGACGAGGCTCTTTGATGTTGCATTTGACATTCATAAATTTAGTCTTATTTAACTCCTTATTTATTTGCAGACGTAGTTCGACGCGTTTACAGCAGACAATTTTTAAAAACATTGTGGCAAATGGATAAATTGCTCATGATGAGCAATCTCTCCATTTGACACACTCTTTTTATACATTCGTTTGTAGAGATGTTCTTTGCGTTTGCTTTGCCTTAATGTCGTCTGCTGCATATCTTCAAAGGCGGGGAAGGGTTTCAAAGCCCGTGTCATGCTCCGTGCTTCAAGATTTGAAAAGCGCATTTGAAAGACTGGTTGTCAAAATTTAAAATTCAAATTGCAGTAAAAATTGACGCAATATGTCTAATGTGCCAGTCTAAATTAGCGGATATGGAATTACGCTGACAGGAAGCGATCTCACTCGAATACAAACATGACATTTATCTGACACGAAACGTCTGTTACACGTGATATTTAGAATATGTTGCATTCTAAATGCAATCATTTTCTTTGTGATGGATTTTGTTTTGGGGAACTACGAAGAATATAGAACTACATGATACAGTTTAAGTTGGTGATTAACTATGGAGCATAATCTTTTAGATAAACCTAACGCACTAAACACAACTACAAGAGAAAGTTGATGCATCGCATCAATGTCGCCGGAAATCCATACTGCAGTTATGCATAACACTTACAGTATATTAGATGAAAAAACAGTTATCAACTGAGGGGCATATTGGTACATAGGTAACACATAACATTAGCTTTCGGGATATTCGGATTTTGGCCAGCGTCAAAAATAGAAATAATGACAAATAGTAAGTTTTGGGTACATTTTTGGGTAAATGGTTTATGTTTATAAATGTGAAAAGTAAGCTCTAAGCATGGGATTGAATTTTTCAGTTGAACCCTATTCTCCTTCCGGTTTGACAACACTGGTTGCAGAGCTAGGCGTGAATTTAGAGGTAAATTTGAATACCAGCTTTCGCGTCCAAAATTGCTTGAAAAGAAGCTGGAAACGTGATATTTATGACTGCATCCACAGATTGCTTATTGTTTTGAGAGAATTAGCCGCTCTTCAATTGTACACTAACCCCATGCGTTTGTGTTGGGTGATTTTTGGAACAAAGGGTCAAATTGATCTTTCTATCCTACTTTTTTCACCCTTTTTCAGACCACTGTTGTGGCCAATTCTTTCCATAATATGGACTGAGAGTGTGACTTCCTGTCATTTTCCTACAATTCTGGCACTCCTTGATACAGGAAAACTCTTTTTATCAAACCAGTATGGATATTATGAGAAATAATGAGAGAATAAAAGTTGGGGTATCCCAGGAAACAGAAAATCAGCTTTTTCAACTGTGTTATGCCACCATAAGGGGTGGGGTCAAGTTAAAATAAAATACAGTGCGTTATTCTGGCAGGTGCGCGTATGTAAACAAATTGGACTGTGCGACGTAAAGGTTTGTAGTTATCGCGTTGGGATTACATGTAATATATGAAAATACTGTACCTCAGTCTAGCTAATAGGGACTGTTTTGTCTTCGTAAATAAAACAAAAAAAACATAAATGTGAGTCAAAATAAAGAAACTGCACATACTTAAAACATCGGAATATGATTTCATTTTAGATGTGTCATAACTTAGTGTTTTTAAACAAACGCGATTGTAAAATGTTCAAGACATTTTAATTTGTTTTTTTCTAATAATAACTCGTCCTCTCATGTCATTTCCGAAAACCTATTCAAAATATAAGTCGCGGGCTTCTACCCGGCGACTAATAACTGGTAGATAGAAGTGCGTTGGTACAGCGCCGGCCAAGCGGTTTTATCTCGTGATGAGCGAGCTCTGTTTTTTGGAGTTTTCCTCACAATCATGAAGCAGAAATCGATAATCAATATCATATAGATTGATTCGCAAAATTCTAAAACTTAATGTAAACCAAACAAGTAAAACTACTTGTTGCTAAAGAAGCTTGGAGGTTCTAGAAACGCAAGTTAACTGGTAGCCTTGTCTTACACAAGCACGAGAACTTACATATTTAACAGATGTTCTTTCTTTAACTTACATTTCTCTATGTACATGTTTGTGGAAATTTTTTAATAATTCATGGACACGGCGGTTGGCCGGAAGTCATTATTTGTAGAGACTAAATATTCATATTAGTAGATTTTGTTTCATTTGTCTAGTTCGTGAATATACAACAATGGATCAGGTTCAGCAATAATTCTAAGAGAAAATCATTCCCGTTCTATTTGCTATTCTGAATTGTAAATACATTGTTCCCACAACTAAAATTATTATCTCCCTTGTCGGCCATTTTCGATAGGCAATTTTGCTATATGTTAAATAGAGAAATACAAAATATAATTAAATTAAACAATTGTATGTACAAAACTAATCAAATCAAGAAGTCGATAAAATCAGATCATACAAAGGCATAAACGACATATGGTTGTCAAACTCAAATTCGTTGATGTTTTCCTAATTCTCACATTTGTTTTTTAAATATTGTCTATCATTGTTCATCATATTTGCCTATCAAAATATCAGACAAGGGAGGTAATTAGTAGTAGTTGTAGGAACTATGTATTGCCGAGGTTTAATGCAATACGTATTGTTATATACGATACGAATGTTTAACTCTTAAACGTGCTTTAGTTGTTATCAAATATACATGTATAACAATGATTCCTTTTGTAAGATGTAATATGTTTACACGACCATTTCCGACTCAGACCATTACTTGTGTATAGAATGCAGTATGTCCTTGACGTGTAGTGTATACAGTGTTCAGATATGAGCCGTTCCACGAAAATACCTACATTACGGACTCTGCGCAATGTATCGACCCAGATCAGCCTGCGCAGTCCGCGCAAGCTTATCCGGGCAGACACATTTCGTCTCATGAGGATAGACGTATAGAGTAATTATTCCTGAAACAGAAAATCCACAGGAGGCGAAACGTGTCTGTCCGGGTTAAGCCTGCGTGGCATGCTCAGTGAGACGATTCTTTTTGAGTACCCACAACATAGGGTTTGCTTTAATAATAAGAGAGAAATTATGGATAAAAGAGCTGAATACCCCTTCTTAGCTGGACCTCTGAACAATGTTGGTTTTCTCGTGGAACGGCTCATATCATTTTCTATGAGTAGTCCTATATATAGAAGCGTAAACGAATATTGATGATTACAGACCTACGTTGAGAAACAGAAGCGCGTTCAGAAACATCTTCCGTCAGCTAAGGGTGGCAGACCCACGAATCAAACTACAATTATTTCACATAATCTCTAATGTGATTGGTGTATTCGCTGACGTCAACGAACGTTATTCTTTACTTTAACGAACTGCCGATAGCATAGTTTACTATTTTACACGAAACATCCGTGATTCAAAGAATGAATCTTTATGTCAGTATCTGGTGTGCTACTTAAGAGGCGTTTTTAGCCGGATTGCTCTAGCAATTCCGGTATATAGATTGGCGATGTCCGTCCGTCTGAGCCCACCCACCTCTCTTATAAGACACTTTGATAAGTGTTTTTTTTATAATTTTATAATGGGTATCTAATTAGCATATTAATGCTATTTATTCCGTAAAAGGGTGATAATTACAGAATAAACCGTACCCTTGTTGGGTAGTACCCAACAAGAAAACATCAAAGGAAATACCCAATAAGTGTCCATTCATAGGCATGTCTGTCTGTCTGTCTGTCTGTCTGTCTGTCTGTCTGTCTGTCTGTCTGTCTGTCTGTCTGTCTGTCTGTCTGTCTGTCCGTCAACATTTTGGTTAACGTTTCAGGTTGAGGCAAAATCTCAGCACTGGAAAGGGTTACAAACTTGAAACTTTGCCTGAAGGTAATCAGTGACAAGTTCTATTGATTACTATGGTTACTTTGACCTTGACCTTGTTTTGTCGATTTTCAAGGTCAAAATGCCGACAATCCGGCCTTACCTTCTTCAGCGGTTTCTTGTTTATATATATATATACATCTGATGTAAAGAAATCTTTCATTTGAAACGTTTCAGAGTGTCTTCTGCTGCATCGGCGTATACGGCCGACTGTTCAAATGAAATAGATAATCATATTATAAGATACAGAAAGGCTGAATCATAAACGAATATGAAAGGATCCAGAGCGGCGTAAATATGCCAGGAATACTTTGTAATTGTGCGATCAAATGTCGAAAATCAAAGAACGAAAGAAACATTGAGAGATTCAAAGATTAGCAGAAACAGAATCGCGTCTGTAACTGAATCTCGAAATTCATAATTATAGCCCGTTTGGGTTTTGTCGAAATGTCAATTTGTTCGGATTTATCCTTATTGCGTTATACAAGAATTAAAATTGTATTACGATGCTTTACACCATTTTAAACAATATTTGCGAACCATGCAGACCCAGATTCGGATTCGTATCTTGGTCTACATAATCAGCCCACTGTGTTCGAGCTTATTCGTGCATTAAAGACTTAAAGGTAGAAGTGAAAAGTGTATGTTCTGATCAGCAGACATCTGTTCAGTTAAATCAAAATCTTCACATCTCGTCAGAAGTTTATAGAAAAAAACTTGTAAAGTGGTTTGTGAAAAGTGTAGTTCCAGATCAGGATGCGCGGATCTGAACTGTTTGCAAAGTTTAAGTTTGTATGGGAAATGTTAAAAAGTACCCGAAATGAACGTCTTCCAGTACGCTGCGTTGATAGCATCCGAGAACGAAAACGAGGCATCTGAAATAGTGATAAAAAGCAGAAAAGACTTGTAGGGAAAATTGGTTGTTGTGAGCAAATTGCATCTTTTCCCAAATTGTGTTAACTATTCAAGTGCTGCAGATAACACGTAAAGGGTTAATACGGTATTTTAACAAGGCAAGGCGTCTTGATGGTATTATATTATATTCTGTAATAATTAATTTTATTTGGCATTTGTCTAACGGAGAAAATATTGGTTTGAAGTTGGACAAATTAGTGAAATCAGGAAATATTAATAATTTCTTCAAGGTTTTGTTTTTTCTTTCTTTTATAATTTATATGATGTTTCTTTTTTTTTTGTATAACTTTATTTGATGTTTCTTTCTTGTAAAACTGTGTTGGGCAAGGTCATAATTCAAAGACAATGTCAACATTGGGGTTAAGTAGAACCGTAATTTGTGCATGCATTTTGAAAACTTAATACAGATGTTCGCTTTATTATCCCAGTGTGTGGATTATATATAGATACGACCAGGAGTGTAGATCAAGGGTCATGGTCACTATGAAAATTCAAAGGTTAACTAGAGATTCTATATTAAGTTTTAAAATCTTTTACAAGCTACTAGGCTAAACCACCGGAAAATTAGCCTATTTGTTTGTATGTATATTGATTAATGCGTTCGTGCATGTGCCCTTAACGTAATTACTTATTTGCATATGTATGTATATACTATATAGGTAACGTAACATGGATATATGTTACATGTACGGACAGTGTGGAAGTATGTGCGGATGTTGTATTTGAAAGCCATGTAGTTTGGTTTACCTATTGTTAAAATACTATTGTTACTAGTATATGTTCTCATATCACATGATGTAAATGTGCTGAGTGTACAACAAAAAATAAATTTTAAGATTAAAGTTTATATGCATAAACACATCTTTCTAAAATAAACTCAACGTAAGTGTTCACCATGATGAGAACGTTTTCCAGCTCAGTGCTGTAACTGAAAGATATATGTCTCACTTCTTCGCGTAAATGTTAATAACTGTGATGTAGAGCTTGTCCGAGTTATGTATAACTTAATTAGACAGTCATTGATGATCGTGTTCATTGGTAGACTCGACATGTTGCTCCTATGTACAACACAGACATACATAGTTAGTAAAGTCCGTCTAACAGTTTACATCGTGGGCTTGGCGTGAAACGGTTGTAACTAAAAACCTATTTTGAAAACCCTGGTTTAGGGGCAATTTCGACCCCTTTGTAAACAATGCAAATTTAGGTGCCATTGCTCAGAATGAGCAATGGCACCTAAATTTCCATTGTTTACCAAGAAAAATGTTTTAACGCTTATAACGACTTTATGGCGAGGTGATTAACCTTGGTAAAAAAATACCAATTTTAGTTACAACCGTTTCACGCCAAGCCCTCGACATGATATGATCGTTTTCTATCTAACCATTTTTAAATCACAAGGGAATGAAATAGGTGATATCTAAGAAATTAAATGAATACATATGATAAAAAGTGACACATTTCTATGCTTACCACCATGCTTTCAAATGTCGTATGCAGCAAAGGCTACCCACTTTGATTGTATCAGAAGAAAGTTTTCATTTTAACCTACATATGAGTCGTTCAACTAGAAAACGTACATTATGAAATATGCGTAATGTATCGACACAGATCAGCCTGTGCAATTCACGCAGGCTAATCCGGACCGACACATTCCGTCTAAGGGCGATAGAGGTAAATAGGAATGAACCGTGAAACAGAAAATCAACAGGAGGCGAAAAGTGTCTGCCCGGATTAGCCTTCGCGACATGCTTATGCTGATCCATGTCGATACTTTACACACGAGTCCACAATGTTGGTTTTCTCGCGGAACGGTTCATACGTTTGATGACGAAACCACGCTATTGGACCAGGGGCTATCATTACTATATAACAAGATACAAATAACTGGCATTGACGTAAAGATATAAAGCCAGTTTTCCCTGATTTATTGGGAGCATTTATAATCATTTATTCGTTTATAACATCTAATTGCGACTAAATGGGCACCATTAAATGTTTATTTCTGTCCGATAATAACACAAATATTACTCTTAATGCATAGCCTCGTTCCTATAACGACCTATCCCCGTAGCATAAACAAACAATTCGCAACATCCTATCTGAAACATTACATTTATTTACAACTCGGACTTTATCACTTATAGTAAATATATCCAAATGAATAACATACCGGAGGACACTCGTGTTTATACAGACTATTTCTGGCAGATTTATCTCGGCTAATGGCATCATTTAACGTGTTGTGTCAAAGTGGTATGTATGGATATATCTTGGTGACAGATGCCACAATCTCATAATATTGTTATGATCGTTTATAAGATAAATCTTTGAAATCCCACCGACTTGTAAACTGAACAAGAACGGGATGACAAAATGATCGTTAAAAAATTCAGAACTATATCAAAGTATATTTGTTATAAACGGAATCATACGATAATATTCAAGTTAGCAGCAATGCCAAGTTATTGTGGAAGTTAAAAACATTACGCCCCCTGTTTATGTTAGGGGGATAACTTTGGAAAAGCTGATAACATTCGACCGCCCAACTCATCGTGTGACTTGATTTACTAGCTCCTCTTCACAATACATTGTAATATGGTTTATACCCTAACAACTGTGGTTGCCTGCACTCCGAAAGTTAGTGCATGTATGTCTGTAATTTGAAAACTTCCTTTTGAGAAACAGTTCACTTTTCTTATGTGAAAATGTTGCTTGTAACGATTCGATCAATTACAAGTCAGTACGTCTAGTATCTTGATTCAGTTATTGAGAACCTTCAAAAAATATCTACAGACGGTTTTCATTTCATATTGAAGCCTCTAGTCGTCTATGTCTATAGATAGAAACCAATTACGGAGAATGATGGATGATCAACTGAAATCAAACGGAACTTTCAAGGAATAACATTTTCCCTGTCAAAAGCAGACAACTCCTTAGTACTTAAAAAGGCTCTCGAATATCTATTAACTCTTAGAGCGCCAAAAGCAATATTGAGCTTTTTGCAAACATTGCAGATTCAGGTGAGTCAGCTCGTAACGAGCTGTCTCACCTGAAATCTGCATTGTTTGGCAGTGAGTTATAAAAATATTCCAACAATCCTATAACATGAAAATAGAGTCGTCCGAGTTTGAACATGGAAGAGTCTAATTTAAACAATTCGGCGCTGAAAGAGTTAAACGTATTATCACTTTCGTACATGTAAATGCATTTTGACGCAAATGCAGCAGAAGACTTTTAAAAATATTGTGGCACAAGGAATACTTGCTGTTAATGTTCTTTTTTCCTTTCGCAACCATGGTTACAGCTCTATTCAATAATACTCCGCTCATTTATAGAGAGTGTCCATAGTTTTGCTTATTTATTTCTAAAGTTGCCTGTCGCTTATTCGCTTTACAATAATTTCAAGCAACTGCTTTTGAACATAGTCTGTTAGCCAATTGTTGGAAGATGAATGACGCTTCTTCGCATTAACTTTTGTCAAACGTCGGAAAGAAAGTTGGTCGAGCTGGGATTCGACTTCACAACCCTTATATTCGCAGCCAGCGTCGCTACCGACTAAGCCACTGGGTCTCTTTACATACATTGTTTCATAAATGTCCTCAAAGGCCACAACATTATTCCGACAACTACCTGATATTCTAGATATATCCCTACCCAGGATTCTAGATAAGGAGGATGTCTTTCTTATATGATATCTCTCTTCGCACACATTTAACTCTATGTTGTGGGTAATCAAAACAATTGTCTCACCGAGACGATTCTTTTGAGTACCCACAACATATATTTTGGATGTCAAATAAGGATTTTAGAGCATGAAAAACGCTTCTTATCTAGGGTTCTGCGTGGCGGGCTACCAGTCTTACGCCATCATTTTGGTTTACAATCTCCCAGCTATTCTATTAAAGCATATCTTCAAAGGGAAACGAACAATGCGTTTTGAAAGTTATAAAAAGTAATTTCCAACACTCACTGCAGAGGTCCAGATAAAGAGGGGTATTCGGCTCTTTTCCCCACAATTTCTTATTATCCAACTAATCCCTCACTGAGACGAATCTTTTGAGTACCCACAACATAGGGTGTAAGGGTAATTTATTTTAGATTTTAGAACATGCAAAACTCCGCGTATATAGAGCTCTGAGTTTGTTCAATAATGTTAAGGCAATGCCCAGTTACTCGAACAATTCAGACAGTTGGACATATTTTGGAATGCCCAGTTACTCGAACAATTCAGACAGTTGGACATATTATGGCATGTCCAGTTACTCGAACAATTCAGACAGTTGGACATATTTTGGTATGCCCAGTTACTCGAACAATTCAGACAGTTGGACATATTTTGGCATGCCCAGTTACTCGAACAATTCAGACAGTTGGACGAAACTCGATTTCTCGCATACGTTAAATCTACAGCAGACGACATTAAAAACCGAGGCAAAAATCACCATAAAAGGGTAAGCTTATTGAAAACAGTTGTAAACATTGTTGCAAAATTAACACTTTGCCATGCTAAGCGATTTCTTTAATAGTCACAATGTTTTGGTAAACAGTCTACTGAAAATACGAAAATACGCCAAGCTACGTCTATACGATGAAAGTGTTAATAATAGGATTTTCCCGTCATAAATATCACACATAAATTATTTTTATATTGACAATATGAATAGCGTGTCTAATACAATCTAATTTAAAATGGTGTTCGGGTTTTGAAATCTAATAAAATCAATTAATTTTTAATTTGATTCAGCTTGTTTATGCCGTTTCGTTTTTTACTCCATCATAAAACTGCGACATGTTTATGATAATTTTAGTCGATTATTATTTGCGGGACACGGCAAACCAAAAGTGGATTGCTCACCTGAATACCAGGATTATGTATGAATTGATTGATTGGGGTTTGACGCCGTTTTCAACAATCTTCTGTCATATCACGGCGGCCAGTTCATCTACTCATGTGTTTCCTTGCTTTCTGACACCAATGCTCCACACAACAATCTTTCCAAGGAACTGGCTGATTTTACACATAGACTGTTCGCCCATTGGTGAAAGGGGAATGTCGCTTGTCACAATGACTTTTGTCAAACGACGGAAAGAATATTGGCCGAACTTGGATTCTAGCTCACAACCCCTGGATTGACAGATCTCGTCGCCACCAACTGAGCTACCGGAGTTCGACGGATTCAGTATGAAACGATAGACATAGATCATACATAAACAAATGTGACCTCTCAAGTATCCAAAATACTTTTCTTGAAATTGGTTTAGTGACAAGCTTATTCATATTACAATTTCTCCTAGATGTCATTGAGATAAAATAATCTGACAACGATATAACATGCTCAAGTTAAAATATGGTCTCTAGAGTGTTCACGTAATTTTTCTTAAATCCAACCAAGTGACCCACAATGAAGCACATTTGAATTTATCCTAGATACATTCTGACAAATATTCAACATGCTCGATTTGAAATGCAGCATCTTAAGTTTTCATAAGATGTTTTATTAAATTAAGTCTTGTTACCTAGTTTATCATCCGATTTAATCTTTATTTCAAACGAGAGGTTGTTCTGCAAAAGTTTCAACACAATCATGGAACAACATTCGGCCGTTAGGTTGTCCACACAACTGTTCTACAATTTGACCAAGTGGCATGGCTTTTAAACGGAAATGAGAAAATTTAAATCCTATCCTAGATATTATCAATACACACATTCTGACAGAGTTTCAACATGCTCAAAGTTAAAAGCTGTGGGCTGTAGAGTGTCGACAAGATTGTTCGTGAATTTGGCATGGTGGTAAAACATTTAAATGACATTACCCATATTCAAACTCAAGACAAACATTGTGACAAAGTTTGAAATATCCTCAAATAAAAACGTTGTCTTGGGCGTCCACGAATTCGTCCTAAAATTTACGTAATGATCTAGTATTTTTTCTTTAACCGATATTACCCATATCAATGACCGATGTCAAGATGATAAAGTTTTAACATGCTCAAGTGCGGTCATTAGATGATTTCTTTATATGACACAGTATACTTACTCTTGTCACAACCTTGCATATATTCGAATCGAGCCTGACAACGTTTCATCTTAATCAAGTAAATAATTAGGCCTGTTAAGTGTCAACTAAATATGTCTTAAGATTGACCTATTTTCCTAGATGTTCACCTTATATGAACCATATTCTATCTTTGTCTAGATTGTGCCAAGACACACAAGTTTCATGCAGATTGGTTGACAATGTGGCATCTAGAGTATCCACAAGCATGATCCGTTCCACGAGAAAACCAACTCTTTTTCTCCGCCTATGGATTAATCATCACTCTATACCTTTATCCCACTGAGGCGGAATGTGTCTGTCCGGGTTAGCCTGCGCGGCATGCTTAGGCTGATCCGGTTCGATACTTTACGCAGAGTCCACAATGTTGGTTTTCTCGCGGAACGGCTCATATAGTTGACAACGGATTACGCGGACGACGGACAAAGGTTGATAACACTAGCTCGACATACGCACTTCGTGCTAAACTATAGTACTGTGATTAAAAACGAAATGGGACAATTCTACTAGAAGATTGAATAGTAAAGACACTAAAACCACTCGGTCGTAGAGAAAAAGATAATTACTGGAGCAGTCAGGTTTTGACAGTTATTGATTGTCGATGGTCAGACCGAGTGTCCATCTTTATTGGTTATCTATCTTGACCAGACGCACTGACCAAAACCGACAGTAACGTTTCCCATTCCCACGAAACAGACCGCCCTGGCGCCACTGCAGCAGACGACTTTTGGAAACGATGCTTATGAAATGAGAAATTAACCCAAGCGAACTTTTTCATCATTTTCGATCATTTTTAAAACTTTAAATCTAAATTGAAATACCACGTGTTAGGTTAAATGAACCAACTGACATGAACGCCTATCTCCTGGACTTGGCGATCAGAGAGGATCTAGATCAGCTCTTCCATGGGCGTCACTTTGATATAAGAGCTTCCTTGAAGTATCTTTGTTGAAACAATATTTATTCTTAAAGTTAAATGTAAAAGTATTTACAATAATAAACAATTAAATTGAAGATAACAGCATGTATTAATCTCTCCAATAACAAGTATCTTGTGAACGGTCATGATCAATACCATCTTTATAAATATGCAATTTAAATGAATTACAACTATTTTCTTAAACCTCCAAGGATCGGTTTTTATATGGTATTACGTTCCGACGAATGCTTTCAAAACAGGCTAATCTGAAAATATTATTTCATATTAGGTAAAACAGTTAAACCATGTATATTTCGTAGGACATCATCCTCTTACCTTTTGTTTAATATGGGTTTTACGCCGTTTTCAACATTATATCATTATACTACGGCCTAAGTTCCCTTATTCAAGATCCCTGGGTAGACACATCAGTACAAGGCTGGGAACTGTATCTTGCCGAAGGGCACTCAACCATGACCGCCGTGAAATTTCAAATTAGGTAAAACAGTTTAATCATTCATCGGGTGAGGTTTGCGAGGGATACCATCCTCTAACCTAAGCTCTGGTGACTTGCTCTGGTGACTTTTCCTATGTCCCTTACGAAATACTCTATGGTTATTGATATACAAGAAGAAGTGCCATGGGTTCTGCAAGTTTACAGTGTCTCGAACGCATATCAAGAGGAGACTTCTTTTCAGCTCTTTGGTCGTGGATAGCAAGACTTTCAATGTATTATTTGATAAGTAATGTTCATATATAATATGAAAGTATTTCACTTGGTGACTTATTTTGCATAGTTTCAACATTTCAAACTGAACCATCCATGCAAATAATACTAAAATACAATCAAATCAGTATTGTTTGCTACGTTTTAGCTTTAACTTATAAATGAAATAGTTATTGTTACGTGATGTTGTTTAATAGGGGATTTACGCCGCTTCCAACATCATTCCATTCATATCATGGTCTAAGTTCACTTATTCAAAATCCCTGGGAAGACGAACCAGTACTTGTCTGGGAACTGTATCATCTAGCTGAAGGGCATTCCACCATGACCGCCGCGACTGGGTATTGAACCCGGGATGCATAACTGTTTGAACATTGCGATCCCAAATTCGTAAGACGGTCTCTTTAATGTGTCGCCAACATGACTGCATAATTACACTTTTAGCCAGACGCTGTTTAGATATGCCCTGCTCTCTCCAAGGAGCTTTTAGCACTCGTGCAAATAGATACATCATCGCAAATAAAAACTGGGTGCCGATTTGTATTGCGTTGCCAAACGCATCTGTACAAATTCCCACTGGCACCATATTTATAAAAGAACAGGAAATAGAAATATTGTACAGCATCCAATATAACGTAGCTACGTCGAATGAAATAGTTTTTTTTTATTATGCAAACGGTGAAGACTCGGAGATAGTCTTTGCATGGTACGGATATGCTCGTCTGAGTTCTTACTGTCTTCCCGCGTTAAATGGAGAAACACGTGCATCTTCAAACAAAACTACCACGTAGTAAGACTTCCACTACCTTTCATAACCAATTTACACAACAAAACTACAACGTAGTGAGACGTCCACTACCTTTCGTAACCAATTTACACAACAAAACTACCACGTAGTAAGACTTCTACTACCTTTCGTAGCCAATTTACACAACAAAACTACCACGTAGTGAGACGTCCACTACCGTTCATAACCAATTTACACAACAAAACTACAACGTAGTGAGACGTCCACTACCTTTCGTAACCAATTTACACAACAAAACTACCACGTAGTGAGACGTCCACTACCTTTCGTAACCAATTTACACAACGAAACTACAACGTAGTAAGACTTCCACTACCTTTCGTAACCAATTAACACAACAAAACTACCACGTAGTGAGACGTCCACTACCTTTCGTAACCAATTTACACAACAAAACTACCACGTAGTGAGACGTCCACTACCTTTCGTAACCAATTTACACAACAAAACTACCACGTAGTGAGACGTCCACTACATTTCGTAACCAATTTACACAACAAATCTACCACGTAGTGAGACGGCCATTACTTACACAACAAAACTACCACGTAGTAAGACTTCCACTAATTACACAACAAAACTACCACGTAGTGAGACGTCCACTACCTTTCGTAACCAATTTACACAACAAAACTACTACGTAGTGAGACGTCCACTACCTTTCGTAACCAATTTACACAACAAAACTACCACGTAGTGAGACGTCCATTACTTACACAACAAAACTACCACGTAGTAAGACTTCTACTACCTTTCGTAACAAATTTACACAACAAAACTACCACGTAGTGAGACGTCCATTACTTACACAACAAAACTACCACGTAGTAAGACTTCCACTACTTATACAACAAAACTACCACGTAGTAAGACTTCTACTACCTTTCGTAACAAATTTACACAACAAAACTACCACGTAGTGAGACGTCCATTACTTACACAACAAAACTACCACGTAGTAAGACTTCTACTACCTTTCGTAACAAATTTACACAACAAAACTACCACGTAGTGAGACGTCCATTACTTACACAACAAAACTACCTCGTAGTAAGACTTCCACTACTTATACAACAAAACTACCACGTAGTAAGACTTCTACTACCTTTCGTAACCAATTTACACAACAAAACTACAACGTAGTAAGACGTCCACAACCTTTCGTAACCAATTAACACAACAAAACTACTACGTAGTGAGACGTCCACTACCTTTCGTAACCAATTTACACAACAAAACTACCACGTAGTGAGACGTCCACTACCTTTCGTAACCAATTTACACAACAAAACTACAACGTAGTAAGACGTCCACAACCTTTCGTAACCAATTAACACAACAAAACTACTACGTAGTGAGACGTCCACTACCTTTCGTAACCAATTTACACAACAAAACTACCACGTAGTGAGACGTCCACTACCTTTCGTAACCAATTTACACAACAAAACTACCACGTAGTGAGACGTCCACTACCTTTCGTAACCAAATTACACAACAAAACTACAACGTAGTAAGACGTCCACAACCTTTCGTAACCAATTTACACAACAAAACTACCACGTAGTAAGACTTCTACTACCTTTCGTAACCAATTTACACAACAAAACTACAACGTAGTAAGACGTCCACAACCTTTTGTAACCAATTAACACAACAAAACTACTACGTAGTGAGACGTCCACTACCTTTCGTAACCAATTTACACAACAAAACTACCACGTAGTGAGACGTCCACTACCTTTCGTAACCAATTTACACAACAAAACTACCACGTAGTGAGACGTCCACTACCTTTCGTAACCAATTTACACAACAAAACTACCACGTAGTGAGACTTCTGCTACTTTTCGTAACCAATTTACACAACAAAACTACCACGTAGTAAGACTTCCACTACCTTTCGTAACCAATTTACACAACAAAACTACCACGTAGTGAGACATCCACTACCTTTCGTAACCAATTTACACAACAAAACTACCACGTAGTAAGACTTCTACTACCTTTCGTAACCAATTTACACAACAAAACTACTACGTAGTGAGACGTCCACTACCTTTCGTAACCAATTTACACAACAAAACTACCACGTAGTGAGACGTCCACTACCTTTCGTAACCAATTTACACAACAAAACTACCACGTAGTGAGACGTTCACTACCTTTCGTAACCAATTTACACAACAAAACTACCACGTAGTGAGACGTCCACTACCTTTCGTAACCAATTTACACAACAAAACTACTACGTAGTGAGACGTCCACTACCTTTCGTAACCAATTTACACAACAAAACTACCACGTAGTGAGACGTCCATTACTTACACAACAAAACTACCACGTAGTAAGAGTTCTACTACCTTTCGTAACCAATTTACACAACAAAACTACCACGTAGTGAGACGTCCACTACCTTTCGTAACCAATTTACACAACAAAACTACCACGTAGTGAGACGTCCATTACTTACACAACAAAACTACAACGTAGTGAGACGTCCACTACCTTTCGTAACCAATTTACACAACAAAACTACCACGTAGTGAGACGTCCACTACCTTTCGTAACCAATTTACACAACAAAACTACCACATAGTGAGACGTCCACTACCTTTCGTAACCAATTTACACAACAAAACTACCACGTAGTGAGACGTCCACTACCTTTCGTAACTAAATTACACAACAAAACTACAACGTAGTAAGACGTCCACAACCTTTCGTAACCAATTTACACAACAAAACTACCACGTAGTAAGACTTCTACTACCTTTCGTAACCAATTTACACAACAAAACTACAACGTAGTAAGACGTCCACAACCTTTTGTAACCAATTAACACAACAAAACTACTACGTAGTGAGACGTCCACTACCTTTCGTAACCAATTTACACAACAAAACTACCACGTAGTGAGACGTCCACTACCTTTCGTAACCAATTTACACAACAAAACTACCACGTAGTGAGACGTCCACTACCTTTCGTAACCAATTTACACAACAAAACTACCACGTAGTGAGACTTCTGCTACCTTTCGTAACCAATTTACACAACAAAACTACCACGTAGTAAGACTTCCACTACCTTTCGTAACCAATTTACACAACAAAACTACCACGTAGTGAGACATCCACTACCTTTCGTAACCAATATACACAACAAAACTACCACGTAGTAAGACTTCTACTACCTTTCGTAACCAATTTACACAACAAAACTACTACGTAGTGAGACGTCCACTACCTTTCGTAACCAATTTACACAACAAAACTACCACGTAGTGAGACGTCCACTACCTTTCGTAACCAATTTACACAACAAAACTACCACGTAGTGAGACGTTCACTACCTTTAGTAACCAATTTACACAACAAAACTACCACGTAGTGAGACGTCCACTACCTTTCGTAACCAATTTACACAACAAAACTACCACGTAGTGAGACGTCCACTATCTTTCGTAACCAATTTACACAACAAAACTACCACGTAGTGAGACGTCCACTACCTTTCGTAACCAATTTACACAACAAAACTACTACGTAGTGAGACGTCCACTACCTTTCGTAACCAATTTACACAACAAAACTACCACGTAGTGAGACGTCCATTACTTACACAACAAAACTACCACGTAGTGAGACGTCCATTACTTATACAACAAAACTACCACGTAGTGAGACGTCCACTACCTTTCGTAACCAATTTACACAACAAAACTACCACGTAGTGAGACGTCCACTACCTTTCGTAACCAATTTACACAACAAAACTACCACGTAGTGAGACTTCTGCTACCTTTCGTAACCAATTTACACAACAAAACTACCACGTAGTAAGACTTCCACTACCTTTCGTAACCAATTTACACAACAAAACTACCACGTAGTGAGACATCCACTACCTTTCGTAACCAATATACACAACAAAACTACCACGTAGTAAGACTTCTACTACCTTTCGTAACCAATTTACACAACAAAACTACTACGTAGTGAGACGTCCACTACCTTTCGTAACCAATTTACACAACAAAACTACCACGTAGTGAGACGTCCACTACCTTTCGTAACCAATTTACACAACAAAACTACCACGTAGTGAGACGTTCACTACCTTTCGTAACCAATTTACACAACAAAACTACCACGTAGTGAGACGTCCACTACCTTTCGTAACCAATTTACACAACAAAACTACCACGTAGTGAGACGTCCACTATCTTTCGTAACCAATTTACACAACAAAACTACCACGTAGTGAGACGTCCACTACCTTTCGTAACCAATTTACACAACAAAACTACTACGTAGTGAGACGTCCACTACCTTTCGTAACCAATTTACACAACAAAACTACCACGTAGTGAGACGTCCATTACTTACACAACAAAACTACCACGTAGTAAGAGTTCTACTACCTTTCGTAACCAATTTACACAACAAAACTACCACGTAGTGAGACGTCCACTACCTTTTGTAACCAATTTACACAACAAAACTACCACGTAGTGAGACGTCCACTACCTTTCGTAACCAATTTACACAACAAAACTACCACGTAGTGAGACGTTCACTACCTTTCGTAACCAATTTACACAACAAAACTACCACGTAGTGAGACGTCCACTACCTTTCGTAACCAATTTACACAACAAAACTACCACGTAGTGAGACGTCCACTACTTTTCGTAACCAATTTACACAACAAAACTACCACGTAGTAAGACTTCTACTACCTTTCGTAACCAATTTACACAACAAAACTACCACGTAGTGAGACGTCCACTACCTTTCGTAACCAATTTACACAACAAAACTACCACGTAGTGAGACGTCCACTACCTTTCGTAACCAATTTACACAACAAAACTACCACGTAGTAAGACTTCCACTACCTTTCGTAACCAATTTACACAACAAAACTACCACGTAGTGAGACATCCACTACCTTTCGTAACCAATATACACAACAAAACTACCACGTAGTAAGACTTCTACTACCTTTCGTAACCAATTTACACAACAAAACGTGGATTTTCTGTTTCAGGAATCATTACTCTATACCTTTATCCTCCTGAGAGGCTAGTCTGGGTCGATACATTGCGCAGAGTCCATAATGCTGGTTTTCTCGAGGAACAGTTCATTTTCTATGCACGCATGAATGATAACTGAAAAGAAATGAAAATATTGTGGTAAAAGGAGATATTGCCCATTATGTAATAAAATGTTATTTAAGCATTAAAAAAGAAAGAAAGAAAAAGAATATTACTCGATCAAGTATTTTGTCTTTCGCATCATTTGATTTCCTTTATGAGCCTGTAGCAGATTACAAACCATCGTTCAATTTTGATTGATCGCTTTTTAAGAATGATTGTTGAACATTTAACGACGATACCAATTGATCAATTAGCAAGAACATGCAACATCAGTTGGTACAAGTACAAGTATTTCCTATTGAGATTTGTGTGCGAATTAAAATGAATCAATTATCGAAACCTGACGGGGAAATCATTGCATATAATGCAGTTTTCATGTTATCATATTTTTTACTATTTCTGATTTGGTTAAATCTGTCATTCCCCTTTATTATAAATTATTATGCCGTCTTTTAAATGAACACATTGAATTAATGGTTTATTAATTAACCTTAAGATCGCATAAACACAATTTTACAGAATAGCTAGTTTTGTGACAAGCTTAATACTATGATTGATAACGATTTAATCGCGTTTCTAAAACCTTCCCCATTTGAGAATAACTTTATTTATAGGAATATTCTAACGGCATATAAGTAAAAAATATGATTTTTTTTTAAAATACATTCTTATGTCCGTGAAGTTGGCAGTCTGGCAGTCTGGCAGCCTGGCAGCGTGAAGTTAGCAGTCTGGCAGTCTGGCAGCCTGGCAGCGTGAAGTTGGCAGTCTGGTAGTCTGGCAGCCTGGCAGCGTGAAGTTAGCAGTCTGGCAGCCTGGCAGCGTGAAGTTAGCGTGAAGTTAGCAGTCTGGCAGTTTGGCAGCCTGACAGCGTGAAGTTAGCAGCCTGGCAGCGTGGCAGTCTGGCAGCGTAAAGTTAGCATTCTGACAGCGTGGCAGTCTGGCAGCGTGGCAGTCTGGCAGCGTAAAGTTAGCATTCTGACAGCGTGGCAGTCTGGCAGCACGAACTGAGCAGCGTGACAGCCTGGCAGCACGAACTGATAAGCGTAGCAGCCTGGAATCACGAACTGAGCAGCGTGGAAGCCTGGCAGAATGAACTGATCAGCGTGGCAGCCTGGCATCACGAACTGAGCAGCGTGGCAGCGTGGCAGCACGAACTGATCAGCGTGGCAGCCTGGCTGCACGAACTGAGCAGCGTGGCAGCACGAACTGAGTAGCGTGGCAGCTTGGCAAAGCAATGATGTCAGTCTGACAGAGTAATGAACTGAGGCACATAACAGCGTGGCAGCCTGGCAGCCTGGCAGTCTGGCAGCGTGAAGTTAGTTAGCATTCTGACAGCGTGGCATGCTGGCAGCACGAGCTGAGCAGCGTGGCAGCCAAGTTTTTTCGAATTCTTGTGTACATTAACCTCTATTTTTTATCACTCTTGAAAGCCGAAATCCGGCGATGTTTCTGGTCTTTGATTGATTGAAAAATGCTTGTCTACAAAATCGGGAAAAAAAATGAAAAAATGAGAAATTTCTTCACAGTAGTTCATTAGAAAAATACGCCTATATAAATGTCGCATTCAACTTAAAATATATACTTTTACACAGACTTTTCATGTGAACTAAGCCATATCCATTTACGCGAAATTTCGTTTTTATCTCAACAGCGGTAGGATTTTTTTACAGTCCCCAGCAGAACCGGGCAGCGCGAAACACGCTGTGCTTTTTACACCCGGTCTAGGTACAATATCTTTCGTATATGTTACGATGCACTAACATTTCTTTCAATGAGTTTTAAGCAAAGATAAGAGGTGAAAGATTTCATTAAATCAAGTTTTTTCGAATTCTTGTGCCCATTTACCTCTATTTTTTATCGCTGTCGAAAGCCGAAATCGCGCGAGGTTTCTGGTCTTTGATTGATTGAAAAATGCATGTCTACAAACTTAAAACACTTTATTTTGCCATTTTCATGTAGCTTAGTGTCATCTTACCATACCCGTAACGGTGCGTTATTTCATGAACGTTTTCTAATCTTTTAAAACAGAAATCAAGTTTTACATGTTTTCAAAATCGGGAAAAAATATGAAAAAATGAGAAATTCCTTCACAGTAGTTCAATAGAAAAATACGCCTATATAAATGTCGCATACAACTTAAAATATATACTTTTACACAGACTTTTCATGTGAACTAAGCCATATCCATTTACGCGAAATTTCGTTTTTATCTCAACAGCGGTAGGATTTTTTTACAGTCCCCAGCAGAACCGGGCAGCGCGAAACACGCTGTGCTTTTTACACCCGGTCTAGGTACAATATCTTTCGTATATGTTACGATGCACTAACTTTTCTTTCAATGAGTTTTAAGCAAAGATAAGAGGTGAAAGATTTCATTAAATCAAGTTTTTTCGAATTCTTGTGCCCATTTACCTCTATTTTTTATCGCTGTCGAAAGCCGAAATCGCGCGAGGTTTCTGGTCTTTGATTGATTGAAAAATGCATGTCTACAAACTTAAAACACTTTATTTTGCCATTTTCATGTAGCTTAGTGTCATCTTACCATACCCGTAACGGTGCGTTATTTCATGAACGTTTTCTAATCTTTTAAAACAGAAATCAAGTTTTACATGTTTTCAAAATCGGGGAAAAAAATGAAAAAATGAGAAATTCCTTCACAGTAGTTCATTAGAAAAATACGCCTATATAAATGTCGCATTCAACTTAAAATATATACTTTTACACAGACTTTTCATGTGAACTAAGCCATATCCATTTACGCGAAATTTCGTTTTCATCAACAGCGGTAGGATTTTTTTACAGTCCCCAGCAGAACCGGGCAGCGCGAAACACGCTGTGCTTTTTACACCCGGTCTAGGTACAATATCTTTCGTATATGTTACGATGCACTAACTTTTCTTTCAATGAGTTTTAAGCAAAGATAAGAGGTGAAAGATTTCATTAAATCAAGTTTTTTCGAATTCTTGTGCCCATTTACCTCTATTTTTTATCGCTCTCGAAAGCCGAAATCGCGCGATGTTTCTGGTCTTTGATTGATTGAAAAATGCTTGTCTACAAACTTAAAACACTTTATTTTGCCATCTTCATGTAGCTTAGTGTCATCTTACCATACCCCGTAACGGAGCGTTATTTCATGAACGTTTTCTAAACTTTTAAAACAGAAGTCAAGTTTTACATGTTTTCAAAATCGGAAAAAAAACGTCCATTTTGACAGCGCTAGCTGGCATCTATAATAGCGCCCAGCAAGTTTAGAGGAATATATTTTGAGAACACAACTGATAAGCCCCGTCATATCTGGACGCTGATTGGTCAGTCTAGTATCGAGCGGCTAGTTTGACTGACAGGCCGGGTTATGTCTATTTGTAGATTTTCGGAGTTCATGGAGGAAAGCAACGGGCAACTGATGAGCCCCGCCTTATCTTGACGATGATTGGTCAGTCGAGTATCGATGGTTTGACTGGCAGGCCACTTCATGCTAATTCAATTTTTATCCTACAATCAAACTAAACTGATTCATGTACCTTCTTGGGAAGCCTGTAGGAATGCTTTGAAATTTAGCACAAGCCGATTTTTAGAATTCGAAAAAACTTGATTAAATGAAATCTTTCACCTCTTATCTTTGCGTATTTATCTTAGGCGTATTTTTCAAATGAACTACTGTGAAGGAATTTCTCATTTTTTATATTTTTTTTTCCGATTTTGAAAACATGTAAAACTTGACTTCTGTTTTAAAAGTTTAGAAAACGTTCATGAAATAACGCTCCGTTACGGGGTATGGTAAGATGACACTAAGCTACATGAAGATGGCAAAATAAAGTGTTTTAAGTTTGTAGACAAGCATTTTTCAATCAATCAAAGACCAGAAACATCGCGCGATTTCGGCTTTTGAGAGCGATAAAAAATAGAGGTAAATGTACACAAGAATTCAAAAAAAAATTGATTTAATGAGATCTTTCACCTCTTATCTTTGCTTAAAACTCATTGAAAGAAAAGTTAGTGCATCGTAACGTATACGAAAGATCTTGTACCTAGACCGGGTGTAAAAATCACAGCGTGTTTCGCGTTGTTTCGCGCTGCTGGGGACTGTCAAAAATGCCAGAAAACGAAATATCGCGTAAACGGATATGGCTTAGTTCACATGAAAAGTCTGTGTAAAAGTATATATTTTAAGTTGTATGCCACATTTATATAGGCGTATTTTTCTAATAACCTACTGTGAAGGAATTTCTCATTTTTCATATATTTTTTTCCGATTTTGAAAACATGTAAAACTTGACTTCTGTTTTAAAAGTTTAGAAAACGTTCATGAAATAACGCTCCGTTACGGGGTATGGTAAGATGACACTAAGCTACATGAAGATGGCAAAATAAAGTGTTTTAAGTTTGTAGACAAGCATTTTTCAATCAATCAAAGACCAGAAACATCGCGCGATTTCGGCTTTCGAGAGCGATAAAAAATAGAGGTAAATGTACACAAGAATTCAAAAAAAAATTGATTTAATGAGATCTTTCACCTCTTATCTTTGCTTAAAACTCATTGAAAGAAAAGTTAGTGCATCGTAACGTATACGAAAGATCTTGTACATGTACCTAGACCGGGTGTAAAAATCACAGCGTGTTTCGCGTTGTTTCGCGCTGCTGGGGACTGTCAAAAATGCCAGAAAACGAAATATCGCGTAAACGGATATGGCTTAGTTCACATGAAAAGTCTGTGTAAAAGTATATATTTTAAGTTGTATGCCACATTTATATAGGCGTATTTTTCTAATAACCTACTGTGAAGGAATTTCTCATTTTTCATATTTTTTTTTCCGATTTTAAAAACATGTAAAACTTGACTTCTGTTTTAAAAGTTTAGAAAACGTTCATGAAATAACGCTCCGTTACGGGGTATGGTAAGATGACACTAAGCTACATGAAAATGGCAAAATAAAGTGTTTTACGTTTGTAGACAAGCATTTTTCAATCAATCAAAGACCAGAAACATCGCGCGATTTCGGCTTTCGAGAGCGATAAAAAATAGAGGTAAATGTACACAAGAATTCAAAAAAAAATTGATTTAATGAGATCTTTCACCTCTTATCTTTGCTTAAAACTCATTGAAAGAAAAGTTAGTGCATCGTAACGTATACGAAAGATCTTGTACCTAAACCGGGTGTAAAAATCACAGCGTGTTTCGCGTTGTTTCGCGCTGCTGGGGACTGTCAAAAATGCCAGAAAACGAAATATCGCGTAAACGCATATGGCTTAGTTCACATGAAAAGTCTGTGTAAAAGTATATATTTTAAGTTGTATGCCACATTTATATAGGCGTATTTTTCTAATAACCTACTGTGAAGGAATTTCTCATTTTTCATATTTTTTTTTCCGATTTTAAAAACATGTAAAACTTGATTTCTGTTTTAAAAGTTTAGAAAACGTTCATGAAATAACGCTCCGTTACGGGGTATGGTAAGATGACACTAAGCTACATGAAAATGGCAAAAAAAAGTGTTTTAAGTTTGTAGACAGGCATTTTTCAATCAATCAAAGACCAGAAACATCGCGCGATTTCGGCTTTCGAGAGCGATAAAAAATAGAGGTAAATGTACACAAGAATTCAAAAAAAATTGATTTAATGAGATATTTTACCTCTTATCTTTGCTTAAAACTCATTGAAAGAAAAGTTAGTGCATCGTAACATATACGAAAGATCTTGTACCTAGACCGGGTGTAAAAAGCACAGCGTGTTTCGCGCTGCCCGGTTCTGCTGGGGACTGTAAAAAAATCCTACCGCTGTTGATGAAAACGAAATTTCGCGTAAATGGATATGGCTTAGTTCACATGAAAAGTCTGTGTAAAAGTATATATTTTAAGTTGAATGCGACATTTATATAGGCGTATTTTTCTAATGAACTACTGTGAAGGAATTTCTCATTTTTTCATTTTTTTTCCCGATTTTGAAAACATGTAAAACTTGATTTCTGTTTTAAAAGATTAGAAAACGTTCATGAAATAACGCACCGTTACGGGTATGGTAAGATGACACTAAGCTACATGAAAATGGCAAAATAAAGTGTTTTAAGTTTGTAGACATGCATTTTGCAATCAATCAAAGACCAGAAACCTCGCGCGATTTCGGCTTTCGACAGCGATAAAAAATAGAGGTAAATGGGCACAAGAATTCGAAAAAACTTGATTTAATGAAATCTTTCACCTCTTATCTTTACTTAAAACTCATTGAAAGAAAAGTTAGTGCATCGTAACATATACGAAAGATATTGTACCTAGACCGGGTGTAAAAAGCACAGCGTGTTTCGCGCTGCCCGGTTCTGCTGGGGACTGTAAAAAAATCCTACCGCTGTTGAGATAAAAACGAAATTTCGCGTAAATGGATATGGCTTAGTTCACATGAAAAGTCTGTGTAAAAGTATATATTTTAAGTTGAATGCGACATTTATATAGGCGTATTTTTCTAATGAACTACTGTGAAGAAATTTCTCATTTTTTCATTTTTTTTCCCGATTTTGTAGACAAGCAAGTGTTTTAAGTTTGTAGACAAGCATTTTTCAATCAATCAAAGACCAGAAACATCGCGCGATTTCGGCTTTCGAGAGCGATAAAAAATAGAGGTAAATGTGCACAAGAATTCGAAAAAACTTGGCTGCCACGCTGATCAGTGCGTGCTGCCAGCCTGCCACGCTGTCAGAATGCTAACTTCACGCTGCCAGACTGCCAGGCTGCCACGCTGTTATGTGCCTCAGTTTATTACGCTGTCAGACTGACATCTTTGATTTGCCAAGCTGCCACGCTACTCAGTTCGTGCTGCCACGCTGATCAGTTCGTGCTGCCAGGCTGCCACGCTGCTCAGTTCGTGATGCCAGGCTGCCACGCTGATCAGTTCATTCTGCCAGGCTTCCACGCTGCTCAGTTCGTGATTCCAGGCTGCAACGCTTATCAGTTCGTGCTGCCAGGCTGTCACGCTGCTCAGTTCGTGCTGCCAGACTGCCACGCTGTCAGAATGCTAACTCTACGCTGCCAGACTGCCACGCTGCCAGGCTGCTAACTTCACGCTGTCAGGCTGCCGAACTGCCAGACTGCTAACTTTACGCTGCCAGGCTGCCAGACTGCCAGACTGCTAACTTCACGCTGCCAGGCTGCCAGACTGCCAGACTGCTAACTTCACGCTGCCAGGCTGCCAGACTGCCAGACTGCTAACTTCACGCTGCCAGGCTGCCAGACTGCCAACTTCACGGACATTACATTCTTCTGTAAAACCAATACAGGAAACTTCTTTTCAAACATTGTGAGAAAACGCGAAATTTAGCTTTTGAACATTATGGTTCCAACTGTGGGTATGTTTGTTCCATTTATTCTGAATTGAAGGGTTATAAATAGGTCTGTCCTGGAGAAAGCATGCACTATAAAAGCCCTACAAGGGAGATACAATGGACTTAATTATGTCTAAATTAAGTAGAACACAAGTCTTTAGAGAAATCATAGAAACTCTTCTCCAGTCGAATAAATGTTTTATGACCAGATATAATGAATTTAAAGAACCGTCTCGTGGAAGACTGTTTCCTTTAACATTTTACCGCTGTCATGTAAAACATGTCATCTTCTGGCGTACTGTTTCCTTTAACATTTTACCGCTGTCATGTAAACAATGTCATCTTCTGGCGTACTGTTTCCTTTAACATTTTACCGCTGTCATGTAAAAAATGTCATCTTCTGGCGTACTGTTTCCTTAACATTTTACCGCTGTCATGTAAAACATGTCATCTTCTGGCGTACTGTTTCCTTTAACATTTTACCCCTGTCATGTAAAACATGTCATCTTCTGGCGTACTGTTTCCTTTAACATTTTACCCCTGTCATGTAAAACATGTCATCTTCTGGCGTACTGTTTCCTTTAACATTTTACCCCTGTCATGTAAATAATGTCATCTTCTGGCGTACTGTTTCCTTTAACATTTTACCGCTGTAATGTAAAAAATGTCATCTTCTGGCGTACTGTTTCCTTTAACATTTTACCCCTGTCATGTAAAAAATGTCATCTTCTGGCGTACTGTTTCCTTTAACATTTTACCCCTGTCATGTAAAAAATGTCATCTTCTGGCGTACTGTTTCCTTTAACATTTTACCCCTGTCATGTAAAAAATGTCATCTTCTGGCGTATTGTTTCCTTTAATATTTTACCGCTGTCATGTAAAAAATGTCATCTTCTGGCGTACTGTTTCTTTTAACATTTTACCCCTGTCATTTAAAAAATGTCATCTTCTGGCGTACTGTTTCCTTTAACATTTTACCCCTGTCATGTAAAAAATGTCATCTATTGGCGTACTGTTTCCTTTAACATTTTACCCCTGTCATGTAAAAAATGTCATCTTCTGGCGTACTGTTTCCTTTAACATTTTACCGCTGTCATGTAAAAAATGTCATCTTCTGGCGTACTGTTTCTTTTAACATTTTACCCCTGTCATGTAAAAAATGTCATCTTCTGGCGTACTGTTTCCTTTAACATTTTACCCCTGTCATGTAAAAAATGTCATCTTCTGGCGTACTGTTTCCTTTAACATTTTACCCCTGTCATGTAAAAAATGTCATTTTCTGGCGTACTGTTTCCTTTAACATTTTACCCCTGTCATGTAAAAAATGTCATCTTCTGGCGTACTGTTTCCTTTAACATTTTACCCCTGTCTTGTAAAAAATGTCATCTTCTGGCGTACTGTTTCCTTTAACATTTTACCCCTGTCATGTAAAAAATGTCATCTTCTGGCGCACTGTTTCCTTTAACATGTTACCGCTGTCATGTAAAAAATGTCATCTTCTGGCGTATTTTGTTAATTCAAACTAACCTCAAAATTGGCTACATGAATGACGGAACTGGAAGTTATAAATTTATTTCCTAAAGATAGCTCGGTACCCATTTACTGCCCACAAGGAATTGATCGGAATATGTATGAGCCTTTCCGCAAGTAAGCCAACAGTGTGGACCCTGCGTAATGTATTGACCCATATCAGCCTGCGCAATCCGCGCAGGCTAATCCGGACCGACACGTTCCGTCTCAGGGGGATAGAGATATAGAGTAATGATTTCTGAAACAGAAAATCCACAGGAGGCGAAACTTGTCTGTCCGGGTTAGCCTGCGCGATATGCTTAGGCTGATCCGGGTCGATGCTTTACGCAGAGTCCACAATGTTGGTTTTCTTGTGGAACGGCTCCTATGACCACACATTGACTATGACTGTTTCTGCGTTAATACACAATGAAACAGTTGTGTCGTGGCACGGCTTATTTAATGAAACGAGAATTATTCTTATATTAAATAAGTTCAGCCACCAACCAAGAAATTTACATCGTCCTGTTCGTTTACTGAGTTTACATTTCCCACATAGATAAATGAATATGCGGCAGACGACTTGGAAAATGAGCCATTCCACGAGTTAACCATCACTATGGTCTCTACGTAATGTATCGACCAGGCCAGCCTCAGCAATCCGCGCAGGCTTATCCCGCATATTCCGTCTTAGGGGAATAGAGGTATAGAAACAGAAAATCCACAGGAGGCGAAAAGTGTATGTTAACCTGCGCGGCATGCGTATGCTGATCCGGGTCGATACTTTATGCAGAGTACACATGTCCGCGTTAGCCTGCGCGGCATGCGTCTGCTGATCCGGGTCGATACTGTATGCAGAGTACACAATTATTGTCTTGTGGAACGGCTAAAATGGTTCGGGACAATTCGGAAAATATGTACAACTAAGAGCAGCAAGTTGATTGATAAGTGTTGCAATATTTCCTTTCGGCGATAGCTGTTTAACCTCAGTTTTGACCTAGATGTTAAACAAATAATCTAGGTTGTGGAGCAATCAAATGTTGTATTTAATGAATAATGTTTTCCCTAAGAAATAAATTTCAATGAAATAAATCAGTGAAAACAAAAGAAATATAATTTTTAAGAGCAAAATATTAATTATTTTTGAAACAGGATAAGTTTTCAGTTATTTATCGTCAATTGAAACTTATACACCTCTTGTGAGCCTCGCATAATCTCCATTTATGTGGCGTATTCTCGGCTTTGATAATCTATTTATAGAAACTGAAGCTGGATGGAGATGACCGATTAGCCTTTGGTAAAAACACATAGATTATTACGCAAATGTTATAATTCATGGACAAATTACTGATTGTTTTGATTATTATCGGCGTTTATCTTTTTCAAAGATATTTCTTGTTTCTTTTGTCCTAGTTGTCTGCATCAGAAGCGTCAAAATTCATCTGCATGTGATACAGAATATTCGATGTAAAGTTATTAAAAAAATAAATCGATAGTGTGACTGGGATGATGACATAGTTTCTACGTGTAAGACTAGACAGGCTCAATTAGGTCTTTACAGATGACGTTATTATAGACCATTTTTCTGTGACACTTTTCACTACTATTATTAGTTACATCTCTATGTAGACTTATGAGTCCTGGCGTCTTTCGTTGGAACACATATTGGTCTGAAAGCCATTGAAACATATATTGGTCTGGAAACCATTGAAACATATATTGGTCTGAAAGCCAGTATAACATATATTGGTCTGAAAGCCATTGAAACAACATCGAACTGGGAGGTCATGAAAATAAAATAGACGATATTTAAGAACTTTCAGAAACACTCAGATTAGTGTCACATACAAAAAGTATGTGCATTATGTAAATATGTTCGTTTCGTAGATTTTAACCAAATATAGAAAGCTACCTTTGTCATAAATACTATTCTATTGGCGTTTTTAAAGTACGTTTAAGTGTGGGTGTCATGAAAAGAATGATATAGACGTTGACATAATAGTTTAATATTGCAGAAGAATCCGAAACACTTAGATTAGTATCACGTAAAAAAAGCAATGTGACTTTAATATAAATACATATGTTCAGTTCGTGTATTTGACCAATTACCATGTATCTTGTGATGGCTTTGTCAAAAGAAAAAAAATATTGACTTTCTTAGAGCAGAGTTCAAGTACTGCTGGGATTGATCGTGTAATTGTTCATTGCATATAGGACGTTCATTTCAGTTTATAAAACGTTGTATCTGTATATAAAACCTTCAGATGTATATGTAAAACAAACTGCGTGTGTCTTAATTGATAATAATATCTTTCTGTATCAATATGATTAATTTTGTTTCATAACGTCCTCTTCAAATCCGATAATATCATGCTAATAGACAATACTATTAATGGTATCATGTTATTATAATATAATATTGCTTTCTGCTTCCGCCCATTATGAATTGTAATTATCGTGCTGTGCTGGTTTGTTTTTATAGAATTGATGTCTGTCTCTGATTTATTGCTATTATCTTCAATCATATCATCGAAGTAAACTCTTGGGAGCAATATATACTGTACCAAGGAAAGCATGCTGTTAACAATCAGTGATCGGCTGTATCCAAATAAAAAAGAACTATATATAAAGTGAACGTATCGCATTAGTGATAATGCATTCAGAGAACTAGATTAGAGGGAGTGAACAGGTCTTTTCCCCACAATATTTCTCTCATTATGCAACCAAATCCTATGTTGTGGGTACTCAAAAGACTCGTCTCACTAAGACGATTCTTTTGAGTACCCACAACATAGGGTTTCAATGTCAAATAAGAATTTAAGAACATGAAAAATGCCCCTTTTCTCGAGCTCTGGTGCATCCCCCTGTACGGCTATCCGTGGGTGAGATTTAAATTATCATTGGCCTTTACCTACTTCTTGATATTTTCGGTAATTCCGTTTTTGAACCGTTTCTGCTTTTCTTTTAATTAACCGTTTGTGACTTGCCTACATATTTTCGGTATATTCTGCAGAGTTAAATGTGATCGACTCTATTCAGTAACTGTGCTTTATTAATTGAAATCTTCCCATTTTTTGCAAATACATTTTCAAAGTCATCTGCTGCAGATTTATAAAATGTGTTCCTCCGTTTTTGTTGAATTAACGTATTCCGACAAGCAGACATATTTCAACGCATATGCTGAAGACGACTATGGAAAGCATCGTGGCAAAGGACGATATGCTAATAAAAGGCAATTGCTCCGTGTCCTACATTGTTTTCAACTCTATTCAATCAGTATACATGTACTTTAATTTATTGAGCAATTCCCTTTTGTATGCCAAGATGTCTTGGATATCATCTGCTGCAGATTTGAGCCGTTCCACGAGAAACCCAACATTAAGGAATCTGCGTAATGTATCGACCGAGATCAGCCTGCGCAATCCGCGCAGGCTAATCCGGGCCGATTCATTCCAGCTCAGGGGGATAAAGGTATAAAGTAAGGATTAGCCAGCGCGGCATGCTTTTGTGGATTCGGGTCGATCCTTTACGCAGAGTCCACAATGTTGGTTTTTCTCGAGGAACAGCTAATTTATTACATGTGGGAGAGTGCGACTGTTTCAACTGTCGCTTGCATCAGGAAGAGAATATACCCATGTTATCATGGAACAGCCGAAATGGTTCTATAGTCATTCATTATAGGATAGTTATCCATTTACTGTTTGACAAATCTAAGCCTCTCTTATTAACCCTTTCTATGCTACAAACGACACTTTACGCCTTTGCTGCAGACGACTTTTAAAAAACATTGTTGCAAATTGGAAAGAATGTCTAAAAGAGCAATTTCTCCATATCTATTTTTCTCGCAACCATTTCAACTCCGTACCAGACAGAAATTTACTTGAAAATTGTCTAGACATTGAATGTTTTATGAAAACTTTTCAAAATCAGACTACTCAAAAAAAAATGTAATATGATGTAAATAAACACAACCTCTCCCCGAAGTAGTATCCGATATTAGAACAAATGATAGATAATCCATGATCGGTAATATACCGCCGTTAACGTATTGCACCCTAGAGAGCCGATTTACTCAGAAATAAGTAAACCCAGTAGATTCCTTGGGAGGTCTGCTCTTACGTTTATTTAAGTGTGTTGTAACAAGCTAGATGTATGGAATATATATCAACGCGTTTATGTTTAATATTAGGGTCAATTCTGTTTAGGTCAAAGAATACCAATTATATTAAATTCCTTCTTTGTTTCCATGTACATCAGCAACTTCCAGCCCTCGTTGGTCACACTTTCTTCAATGTTTACTGTTAGGACACCCTATATCATTGAAAAGATGAACTCCTCAGCTATAAATAATCCTAAAGAATTGGGGACGGGGGTGGTGGCATTTATTATGCAAGAAAGAAATCACCCCGCCAAAATAGTTCCCATTATTTGGCACACAATCGAGCTGGGCCAAAACTGTTTTATCCCATATCCTATTTCACTATTAGGCAATGTCAGTGATCCAATAAAACAGTTCCAGTGCACACTATACATATTTACACTGAATTTAAACGCATTGCCACTTATTCAATGCATCATGCCGAAGGGATACACTGATTTCTTCGCAAACAAAGGTTGTATTATCGACTACTTGCCTGTAGGCCAATGTTGTTGGTGTTATTTGACCTCTAAAATGGTATGTGTAATTTATCGACTCGATTTCATAAATCGATTCCTGTTTGGGAAAATATAATGCATATACAAACATTTCGGGAACTATATTTCAAGCCAGTCTGTATTAAAGGTGCTGAACTCAAGATGGATATCAACACTATGTTGGCAGAAATGTTCAAAAAATGTAAATTGAAATTCATAAAATGTACAAAATATGGCTTACAATGAAGTATAATCGATCAATATTTAGATGTTTATGGTACTGGAAAGGGAAATTATTACTCTAATTTGTTCTCAGAATTATGATTCTAATATTTCAAGACAACTTTTGAACAATTTTAAAACTTTGACTAAGCCACCCGTTTACACACTGGTTCAAAATATTAAGATCCTACTGTCGGAATTCGAACAGAATACCTCTGGAATCCGAGGCCCATTCCGCACTGCAAGGTCACGATCCCAGATCAAGCTATTACTGAAGATATCCCCTGTATTCAAATAACATTAACAACAAAATGGATGGAGATCATCAATTGTTTATAAAATCGGACCAATGCAGCGTTTGAAATGAGAATTTTAACTTTGTATTTGAAAATGGGATAACGATGAATTATCAAACGAATTTCTAAAAAGGCAGGCATCCTTGATTATTTTGCAATTTCTGGTATATTTATAGAGTATTGGTTTTGCGCAGAATAATATATATGAGATTTTATTAAGTAGTTATTTGCTTTCACAAGAATGAAAAACTGACTATTTACGGAATAGTTTTTGTTTTGCAAAGAATTGATTTGCAAAGTATTTGCCTTGGTAAAGAACCTAACTGTGTTTTTAATAACTGGGTAGGTATGATGCAGATTTGGCTCGTATCTATGATGAAGATTGTGTTTGCTAAGACAATATAACTAATTGTGTATGGAATAGTTTTTGATTCGATAAGAATAGACACGTGAGCAACGAACAATAAGTATCACAATTACAGTTCGAAAACTGCGAACAATATTCATCAAACTAAATTCTTGAGATTCGTTTCATCATCAGGATAACAGTTAATATTACGATTATATAGCATGCTAAGATAGTGTTGCCCTTCAATTTGTCCGTCGTCTAGCTACTTCCGTTACACCCTACCATGTGACAAATAATTGTTCCGTCTGTTTCTGTGTGTTATTTTCCTCCACGTTTCCTCTACTTTCAGGATCCCTTGCTAGTGTTCATGTATATCAGCATAAGGATCAACGTAACATTGTTTCTACTTTCAGGACAAATTACTTGCTAAGATAGACGACAAAGATGGGGAGGATGTCCCCGAGCCTGGGACACAAACTCGCACGACAGATACACAAATACATCTGAAGGACGAGGAAGAGGTCAGTACGACTCTAATAAGCAGTATTTAAATTATAAGCTCGACTTTTCTATGTCAAAGCGGAGTACAGTTTTCTTATAGGAATGGTGTTTTACACCGTTTTAATCAGTATATTAGCTATATCGCGGCGTCAAATACACATACTCACAGCACGGACAAGTAGGAGGTCAGTTTGTTTGTTCGGTTGTTAGGTTGATTATGTATTACACAGAGTTTATAGTTTATTCAAAAATACATGTTTTTTGTTACATGTATATCATAGCGTATCTTATAATTATACATACAGCCCATAGGGCAGATTCACATCTAAAGGACGAGGACAACTAAAGGTGATGGTGTCCATCCTTTGTGCTTCGGGTTGCTAACAAAGTATTACGTCTGAAGCATCGGTATAAAGATAGCACCGCTAGTACTGGTCAATTACACAAACGCTGTACTATGACTGAAATAGTGTTGTAAAGGCCATGCAACACCATTCAAATATATCAAGGAATGGGAGAAGGTCAGGCTTTTTAATGTATAGTATACCGTTTTCCACAGTATTTAGCTATATCACGACGCATCCAACTAGGCAACACACTCCAACATGCCAGATACACATACACATACCAGACTCAAAGACGGCAAGAAGGACTGTTTTATACCGTTAAATAATATAATTTAATTATAAGCTGCAATCAATCACTCATTAAACATCTTTAAAGCAGTCTGTGAGTTTTGATAAACCTTTTGACGTTTCTATTTTCAGTGTGTTATTTGTATGAGCGCCAAGGCCACGATGCAGACATTCCCCTGCGGACACAAAGTTATCTGTAGAAAATGTTTTATCAAAACTATACAGGTATAAACTATGATTTATTTTCTCCTTTTGCGGTCTAACAGTTATTAGACAACCTTTAGGGATTTCTAGCAGGTTAAACACGATCACTCTGATGTTTTCAGATAACCTTTACGTTACGCTTAAGGTAGCAAATATACTTGTGAATAGTACACATCGAGGGCTTGGCGTGAAACGGTTGTAACTAAAATTGGTAATTTTTTACCAAGGTAAATAACCCCGCCATAATGACTTTATAAGCGTTGAATCATTTTTCTTGGTAAATAATGGCACCTAAATTTGCAATGTTTACAAAGAGGTCAAAATTGCCCCAAAATCAGGGTTTTCAAAATAGAGTTTTAGTTACAACTGTTTCACGACAAGCCCGCGACATATATAAACGCTTAAGTGTTACTGGATAATTGGGTGATTAGCTATAGCCATTCCAACTTACTTTTGGCTAAATCTGTCAAGCAGTAATACGAATTTAAAACGAGGCTGAGGATCGACCAAAAAAACGCGTTTTCAAACAGGATTTGCAAACAATGTAGAAATGCCCAATGCGGTCTAATATTGGACTACTACGCTCATACCTGGTTCAACCCTTTCCCACATACATCAAATCTCCAGCAGACGACTTTGAAAACAGCAATATCAAAATATGGAGTATCTCTATAAAAGCAAGTATAATTAGTGAATAGAGTTGAAAACAATTTGGCAAAAGGTGAAATTTCTCATCATGAGCAATTCCGACTTTTGCCACAGAGTTTTCAAAAGGCGTCTACTGCAGAGGCGTCAGAAAGCGTCTATATGTGGGAAAGGGTAAAAACTTACTTGCAAATAGTAGTCAAAACTATTTTATACAACGAACTCCTCAATTTTAAGATTAATTACAATAATTCATCAGGCCAAGGTTAAGCCATTTCCCTTATACAACAATTCTGCAGAAAACATCTAAGCAGAAATATAGAAAATATCTACTTCATATAGCGTCTGTATGAGGGAAATGGTTAGCATACAGGAATGTTACGATCAATTACACCAATAAAGGAGACTAAGGGTTTAACATGTTCATTGCAGGTCGCCGTCTCTCAAAGATGTCTACCACTGAAATGCGTCATCTGCCGAACGAGAATTCTCAAGTTACGACAGGCGGCTACAGTCAAAATGCCGACGACGAAGGGTCAAAGGTCAAGGTCATCATCTGGCCTGGCCCGATTCACAAAGCAGTCAAAAGTATATGCAAAATAACCACGGACTTGTGTAAATGCACATTATTAATGTGATCAAAAATACCAAGTTGTGACATATTTGAGGTATAATTATGTTATATGGCCTACAGGTACATGATTCAAAGACAATCTCTATACGGAGTTGTCCTTCCTTGTCTAACACTTACAATTCAAAGACTCCGGCGCTTTGTTTACACACAAAGGGGAGGTAATACTACTGATCAATTAGTTCGCTCGCCAAATGGCTATATAGCCGAGTGCGACGGTAAACAACCCCCAGTGCACGAACGAATAATACATTAGTAAGCCCGAAGACTAACATAGTGTATGTACCTGTCAAGAGAAACGAATACTAGTGCTGTTTTAGTCAAAACTGTAAATAAGGTGCCTAATTCACATTCCAAAATTCTTATTTAGCACTCGAACCCCATGGTGTGTGTACTCAATATAATCGTTTCATTGGTACGATTCTTTTGCGCACACAGAACCCTTTCCCACATACAGCAAATCTGCAGCTGACGACTTTAAAAATGTCTACTAAAAATATGGAAAATCTCTATAAGTGTAGGTATAATTACTGAAACAAGTTGAAAACATTGTGGCAAAAGAAGAAATTGCTCGTTTTGAGTAATTTCTCCTTTTGTCACGATGTTTTCAAAAGTCGTCTTCTGCAGATGGAAAGGGTTAACATAGGGTTTGGTTGAGTCACACGAGATATGTAGGTCGGAAAAGACAAGTTTACTCCTCCTTATCTAGTCCTTTTTTAAGTGATTTTTTGGAAAACCTAATTTAAACGTTATAACCTAATCTGTGTAACTATTTACCAGTGAGGGATGAGTTCAGATTGTACCAACACACCAAGTGTTCGGCGAGTGCTATCTTAAAGCTATCCTTTTATTGGTTGAATCGGCTGGCATATACTCGAGCGTTCGCTGTGTTAGGACTATCTAAATACGCCCCTGGTATTTTAGCGTCGTTTGCTTTGAAAACATGTAAGGATAAAACGATAACATAAGTCAGTATAATTTTAAAAGAGATTATACAATTTTAGTGAAAAGGGAAACTTCGCTCATTGTGAGCAATTTCTAATTTTCTACAATGTTTTCAAACGTATTATAGTTCAGAGACTCTAAATATGTATCGTCTATACACTTCAAATGGTAATAAACAGGGCGTTTCTGACGCCTGTTTGTACGTGAGCTAAATATACAGATATGTTTTCCTTATACTTGATAAAGTTGTTTTTTGAAACAATGTGATATAGGGAGCTAACCCGTCAGATCCAAATCAAAATATATCAAAGCCTTTTTATAACTAATTTCCGTTATATGAATTCATTTGTTGACATTGGACAATTATTGTAGAAAGGTTACCTGCTAACATGGAAATGATCTGCACTACTGGCGATGACTCTTAATACTGAAATAAAATGGAATGTTCGCTATCACGGTACCCTTTCACGATTGACAGACAAAATACTTCTTTCCCTTCAAAATTGTATCAAATCATTCCAATTTTGAGTAAAACATAATTCGAAACAGAAAAGTCAATACTTTACGGAAGAACAAGACCAATCGTTAGATAATTAAATCGTTCCACGAGAAAGCCAACATTGCGGACTCTGCGTAAAGTATCGTCCCGGATCAGCCTAAGCATGCCGCGCAGGCTTATCCAGGCAGACACTTTTCGCCTCCTGTGGATTTTCTGTTTTAGGAATCATTACTCTATACATATATCCCCCTAAGACGGAATGTGTCGGCCCGGATTAGCCTGCGCGGACTACGCAGGATGATCTGGGTCGATACATAACGCAGAGACCATAATGTTGGTTTTCTCGTTAAAAGGCTCATATGTCGTACTTTGAACTGCCTTTAAAAGGTATTGGCCCGCATTCATATATAATAGATGAAGTGTTGTATAAGAATTAAAAAGAAAGTTGATGCTAAGCCAGGCACCTGAAAGAACACATCCGACTCTCAAACTAAAAATTACTGGATCGATATATAATTGAAAAGCGCTATACGAGTATACTTGAACAGCGCCATCTGATTAAGGGTTTTATTTGGTCTGCATGGAGTAAAGACACATCACGCGTGAGTCTATATAAACGCACAGTATCGTCACTGCCCGCTTGTATGGTTTATTTGCCGAGTCACGGTAGCTCAGTGAGTTCGAAACCCAACTCGGCCAAAAGTCTTTCCGACGTCTGAAAAAAAAAATCCGGCCCTCTTTTTACTGGCCCCCTTTTTACTGGCGCGTTTCATTTAACATTTTCCCACATAGAGACACTTTTTGACACCTCCGCAGCTCCACGACTTTTGAAAACATTGTGGCAAAAGAAGACATGTATCATGATGAGCAAGTTTCTCTCTTTTTCACAATGTTTAGAAATTCTATTAAAATATCCTTTCAATTATCGACATGTATCCTTGTTTTGCTTATACGTCTGAAGCAGATTTATTGTGTGAGGGAAAGGGTTAAACATCTAATGCATTCAAATAAGAATTGATTGCGGAACAATTAGCTCGTGTAGCAGTATAATTTACTTAATAACACGCTGGTTGGGTATTAAACGGGTTTAGAATGGCTCATAAGGAAATTAAAAAACCTTTATGCAGAGAGGTTTTCATCTCTTTTATAACTGCATCGGTGGTGAAGTGGTAGAACGTTTGCAAGCTCGGGTGCGGGAGGTCGCGAGTTCGATTCCCGACCGGGTCATACCAATACAGAAATGGCTGACCCTCCTTGGCGCTCAGTATTGCGGAGTAAGGATTACGACTGACTGTCTGGTTTGACTTACCCAGGAAACGCGGTGATATAAACAGAAATTGATGAAAGCGGCGTAATAGAAAATACCCTTTCAAGAATATATTTTGACCGTTTAGTTTATATTACACTTTAAAGTTCGTCTTAATTTTTTTTTTTTTTTTTTGTTGTTGAATAAATAGTAATGTTTAAAAATGTGAAGCTCTAGTATTGATTCACGTTGCAAACTTTGTGGATATACATTAAAGCAATGCTCTTTATTAAGAGACAAGTCCAATTTATTCTGTATATTTAAAACCTCAGACTCCGATGTAGAACAGTTTTAGATATTACTGTTTAACGCTATCAAGAAGAAATAGGGAAAGGAAAGGGATAACACTTAATCTTTGACATTTAAAACACAGACAGAGAAAAAGGCTTGAGATCCCAATCGATAACCACGTGACTCGTTGGCGCGTTTTATTAATCATAAATAACGATGCACATCTTGCACCAGTGAATCAGACGACTTTGAAATGTGATACAAGCTATACTAAAAGAGCAGGCGGTCGTTAGCTGTTTATGAAGCATAATTGAGCTGTTCCACGAGAAAACCAACAGTATTGACTCTGCGTTAAGAATCGACCCGGGTCAGCCTAAGCATGCCGCGCAGGTTAACCCGGTTAGATACGTTTCGCCTCCTGTGGATTTTCTGTTTCAAGTATCATTCCTCTATACCTTTATTCCTCTGAGACGGAATGTGTCGGCCCGGATTAGGCTGATCTGGGTCGAAACATTACGCAGATACCATCATGTTGGTTTTCTCGTGGAACGGCGCCTACCTTTCTCGGAAACTATTTTTGTCATATTATATTTCACGATTGATCTTCTAGTAGGGCGTTTACATTGAATGATACAATATGTCTTTTAACGAATTGGAGATGCGTTTTCATTCTATCAGCTACTCATTATATCACATACTGGTTTCAGATTTCTTAATGAAAGACTGTAATAAAAAGACAATATTGACTGACTAATGAAACATAAAGGAGGAAAGACAGGCAAAAATTTACATTGAATCAACAGCGATAACGATTAGCTTGATTCTAGCTCAGTCGGTATTGAAGCGGTCTGTCATTCAAGGGGCTGTGAGTTCGAACGGCCGACATACTGTTCGAAGTTTGACATAGGTCATCATGACAAGCGCCATTCAATTTTGAACCTATGAGCTATCGGTTTATATGGAAAAGCCACAAGCTGCTTGAAAGACGGTTGGTGTGAAAAAGCCAGGGAACACATGCGAAAGTGAACTGGCCGACGTGATATGACGGAAATAGTGTTGTAAACGACAGTAATTCCGTTCTATAACTGGTTGTTGTTATACGACTATGTCGACAATAATTGTGTTATAAGTTACGCTTAACGGCGTTTCGTGGCTTACTTAGATGTGTCCCGACACAAACGAATCAGTTTAAATGCTATCAGTAACTGGTATCCCCATTAGTAACTGAACCGGATATCATCGAACTCTGGTCACCTGCTCTCGATGCGTCTTCGCTGATTGCTTACTACCGAAACTCGGTTTTCCCATGTGGGGTTTTTTTGTTAGGTGAAAGTGGGTGTAATCGTTTCTTTTTCGAAAACTATGATTTGAAAAAAGAGTTTAAATGTTGAATGAAGCCGTGTCACTTCGGCACATTTCCTAGCCTAGTACTGGTTTGTTTACCCAGGGATCATAAGTGAACTGTCGCCGTGATAAAACTTAAACAATGTTGAAAACGGCGTAAACCCCCAATAAATAAATAAACTAATTAAATAAAAAAATCCTTGTCATTTTAAGATTTATTTCTTCTGCTGCAGAGAAGTCAAAAGACGTTTATGTCAACAGTTGGTTGAGTTTTCAATTGTTTGAAATATGAGACAATATTTGTTTAATAAACTATGTTTAGATTTCATAGAAAATCGTCGGGAAAGCGCCAATATTTCTAACTCATGTTTGCCAATGCGAGATTTTAATTTTAGATTAGATGTTTATTATATCCTTTCCCACTTACAACACAGCAGACGACTTTGAAAATAACTGTGATAAATGATAAATAAACCAAAACCAAAAATGAAAGCATAATTATTGAAAAAAGTTGAAAACAATGTGGCAAAATGATAAATTGCAGTACATGAGTATATTTTTTTTTTCCTAAAAGTCTTCAGCTGCAGAGGCGTCGGAAAGCGTGTATATGTTGATTACACATGATTTTACTGTATAACTAAAACAAAGTGTGGTGTGGTATCGCGAGTTTTACTGTCGCGGAATTACATCAAATGGCACGAAGAACACAGCACGCTCATAATAATATTCCTCAGATCCAAAACGCTGATTAGATCGTTAGTTCGTAGCAAACGGCAGTTAAAATAAAAATTGGGAAATGAAAAGTTTTTCGTGATGAGATACTTTTTTTTCTCTCAAAATATTTTCCAATGGTTTACAAAATTACACTTGTGTGGAGATTTCAGTAAAATTTTCTTTCATATTCTTTACTTCTACAAGAATATTCATATTGGCCGTACAAGTCTTCATACTAGTTTTAGAAATGTAACAACGTGATGCAATCTACACTAAGAGTTCGATGTCCACAACTGAATTAAGAATTGTGTTTAGATGTGTATTTAATTTGTATAGATGCCCTGTATAACATATGGATAAAACAAAATAAGATATATATGTATATCTATATAAATGCTATTGTTATATATGCCTGATAATGTTGTGTATATATATTGGAGTGTGTGTTTCAGAGAGGCTGTCCAAATCAATTGTTTTGTAAAATAGGTGCGTTATGAGTTTTTAAGAGTTTAACCCTTTCGCTTCCAAAGGCAATTAAAAGCTTTTGCAAACAATGCAGATACAGGCGAGACAGCTCATAACGAGTTGTCTCTCCTAAAATCTCTATTATTTATCACTTAGACATTAACGTGTACTAAATTTCCTGTTGGACGAAATTTCGAGTGGTTCAATTTAACATGGCCGAGTCGTGTTTGTGAAAGTCGGCAGTGAACGAGTTCACTATAACATTTAGAGCTAGGCCGAGCTAAGATAAATTTAGATCAACTCAATCATATCCACCAATCAAATTATTTGGTATGTCAATTTTCCATATAAGATATACAGATATGGTCGCCAAGTAACGTAGATATTACATTCCTCGCAAAGATACACAGATATGAAATTGGTCGCCAAGTTAGGTATACACGACATTGGTCTCCTAGATACACAGATATGACATCGGTCTCCTAGATACACAGATATGACATTGGTTGCCAAGATACACAGATATCACATTGGTCGCCCAGATACGTAGATATGATATTGGTCTCCAAGATACACAGATATGACATTGGTCGCTAAGATACAAAGAGATGACATTGGTCGCTAATATACACAGATATGACATTGGTCTCCTAGATACACATGTATCATATTGGTCTCCAAGATAAACAGATATGACATTGGTCGCCAAGACACGCATATATGCCATTGGTCTTAAAGATACACATATAAGACATTGGTCTCCAAGATACACATATATGACATTGGTCTCCAAGATACACATATATGACATGGGTTGCATAGATAAATAGATATGACAATGGTCGCCAATATACACAGATTTAACAGTGGTATTAAGGATACACAGATATGACATTGGTCGCTTCGATACGTGGATACGACTTCCGTGTCCAAGATACTTAAATACGATATTTGTCTCTCAGAAAAGCAGATTCGACATTGTTTTTTCCAAACGACCTACAGCTACACTGACGGATAAAATCACTGTAAATGGTCGACGTGTATTCGAGCTTTAACTCCTTACGCACCTATTAGTGTATACTGGACATGTATGACCGGATAAATTGGAGGCCAGGACGTGGCGATATTATTATGACAATTATATACCATATCAGTTTGCTATATATTAATTCAAAATATATTTACCTTTAATAGTTGGTCGGGCAATGAAATATATATAGCATCTGACGACACCGCATAAAAGGTCGTTTCGAATTGACCAAATCGAGGACTTGGCGTGAAACAGTTGTAACTAAAAACCCTGGTTTAGGAGCAATTTTGACCCTTTTGTAAACAATGCAAATTTAGGTGCCATTGCTCAGAACGAGCAATTGCACCTAAATTTCCATTGTTTACCAAGAAAAATGATTTAACGCTTATAAAGACTTTATGACGAGGTGATTAACCTTGGTAAAGAATTACCAATTTTAGTTACAACCATTTCACGCCAATTCCTCGAAATACACTAGTACTTATAAGCATGTCATTGGGGAAATCGCACGATGTAACCCAAACTCTATTTTATACAATCGAACATCTTTATACGGGGGTTATAAATACCTGTTTTATACCGAACGAATTTGTAAGCGACTATTATAATTGGCGGACACAAAGGTCAATCTGAGTCGACCTGTATGTGGCAGTACTCAGATATATATATACGAGCGAGCGAAGTTTAGGTCTGGTTTTTAATGAGATTGAATGAAACCATGCTGTATATAAATGTGAAGAACCAATGTGTACGATGTGTGTAGGGTAGTTTAATAACACGCACTATTTTAGTACTGATCAGAGTGTCAGCACCCTTACAATTAATTCACTTCAAAACATTCATCCACAATAAAGGTCCTGAACTTCAGATGGAGATAAAAAAAAAATGAAATGTTGAAACTTTAGCAAATATTGCTTATAATGACAACAAAGTAAGAAAATAATAGTTCAAAACTATTTTGGCCGTAGATGTTGAATAACAGTCAATTGAAAGTCATGAAAATGTACAAAATGTGGCTTACTGGGTACGTATACCAAGTAAAAATGAAGCATACACAATCAGTATTGAGATGTGTATTGTACTGGAAATTTAAATTATTACTTTAATTTTTTCCAAGAATTATGATTCTAATATTTCGAGATACATTTTGAACAGTTTGAATACTTGAACTATAATATCTGTACTCTGAAGTTCAGCACCTTTAACCATTCCCCTCATATAGACGCTCTGTGACGCCTCTGCAGCAGACGGCTTTTTGAAAACATAGTGACAAAAGAAGAAATTGCACAAAACGTGCAATTTCTCCTTTTGCCACAATGTTTTCCACTTTTTGTCATAGGTTATCCATTCAATTATGGAGATTTTCTATGTTTTGACAAAATACGTTCAACGTCGTCTGCTGCAGTATTGTCGTATGAGGGAAAGGGTTAACATCTGAGTATGTATCTCATTCTTATTCTAAATACATCTATAATTCGAATCCACTTTAGTCTGTAATAGCTTGCTTTTCTCTTATACTTCTGAATAGTGGACATTGTACAGAATTATAAACTGGAGCAAAACATATCATCCAGCGAAAACATGATATTCGATGATCGGTGAATTCTAATCGATTATTTCCGGTCGGTAGAAACAAGGGCTGTCAATCAGGGGATGCGAATTCGAGTCACAGCTACACCGACTTTCTTTCCGACATTTGCAAAAAGGCAATGAGACGAGCGTCATTCTTCTTCCACCAATGGGCGAACAGTCCATATGGGCCCTTCTACGAGAAAACCAACATTATGGACTCGGCATAATTTTTCGCACAGGCTAATCCCGGCCGACACATTCCGTCACAGGAGATAGAGGTATAGAGTTATGATTCCCGAAGCAGAAAAATCAGAGGAGGCGAAAAGTGATTGTCCGGGTTAGAATACTTGACATGATTAGGCTGATCCGGTTCGATACTTTACGCAGAGTCCACACTGTTGGTTTTCTCGTAATACGGTTAGGTAAAGCAGCAAAGTACTTGAAATTACCGGTGAAAGAAATGTGTTTGAAAGAGTTAAGATTGAGCGATTGGGGTTTAACGCCGTTTTCAACACTTTTTTTCAGTCATATTATGGCGGCCAGTTCACCAACCATTCATTGTGTTTCCTGGCTTTCTTACACCAGCGCTCCACACAACATTCTTTCAAAGCGGCCGGCTGATTTTCCACATAGACTGTTAGCCCATTGGGGGAACATGAACTACGCAGGTCGCATTGACTGTTGTGAAAGTGTCTAGGGGTGAAGTACGAGTATTGTCAAACAAACTTTTATAATACCATATTATTATGTCGCGACAATACTTAATCTCTTCCTGACAAATAACCTGCACCGCACTTGGCTATTGCACATCGTGTGCTGTATCGATTTGTTCTCTACCGACAAATTCCACTTAATCTCGCGAGAGTTTCAAAATAACACGAGAAGTCGTGTGTGCAATATACTGATAAGAGAAACAAGGTATGGTGGCGATAAAGGGTTAACCCTTTCCCTCATACGACAATTCTGCAGTAGACGACTTTGAACGTATTTTGTCAAAATATAGAAAATCTCCATAATTGAATGGATAACCTATGACAAAAAGGGGAAAACATTGGGGAAAAAGGAGAAATTGCACGTTTTGTGCAATTTCTTCTTTTGTCACTATGTTTTCAAAAAGCCGTCTGCTGCAGAGGCGTCAGAAAGCGTCTATATGAGGGAAAGGGTTAACCCTTTCCTTTATACAACACATTTACAGCAGACGAGTTGAAAAACATATCGGAAAAAATGTTAAAAATCTCTGTTAAATCTTTCAGCGCCGAATTGTTTAAAGTAGACTCTTCCATATTCAAAATCGGGCATCTCCATTACTCATGTAATCAAAGTTTGGAATTAATTTCAGGTTTTGATTTCAGGTGAGACAGCTCGTTACGAGCTGACTCACCCAGGGACCTGAATCAGTATTGTTTGCAAAAACCTCAATATTGCCTTTGGCGCTGAAAGGGGTTAATGAGGGTTTAATTTTTTAATAGAGTTGAACACATAGTGATAAAAAGTGGAATTGTTCATCTTGTTATGCCACAATGTTTATAGAAGTCGTCTGCTGCAGAGGCGTCAGATAACGTCTGTTTATGGGAAAGGATTAGATAGGGTTATAATTAAAACGGATGAGTTCGTAGCTGGTCTATTCTTACACCTCCCGACATTTTGCAGTTCAAGAAATTCTGTTACAACTTTGCGTCTTTTATCTATCATAACATATATATTATATAGTTGACCCTTTGCAGCCTGGGAAAGCAATTGGACGCATCTGCGGCAGACACATTTGAAAACAATGTGGCAAAGTAGAAATTGCTCATGACGTTCAGTAAATATACTTTCATCTATCAATAGTTTCCGAATTTTAGACTAAAAATGTTCCAGTCTCGTCTGTTGTAGATTTGATATAAGTGGTGAAGGGTTATAAAAGACTGTCTCGCGATATGAAGTCGACAAACGAACTGTGATTAAAGTGCTTAGAATTGGTTGACAGATGATTGTGTTCGAAAATCCTGATGGTTATCACGAATATATATATGTGTTTTATATACCTGCACCTTTTCCGTAGTTGCAACATGTCAGGCGTAAATATTAAAATGAATGTATTGCCATTAAACATTGTACAGTTTGACGTTATTAACACGCCATTCGTAAATGTATTTTTTCATTTAAATCTGAAACATTTAAATTCGTATAATTTGTCTTGTTTGCGGTCTTAAAGATGATAATATGCATATGAGCCGTTCCACGATAAAACCAACATTATGGACTCGACGTAATGTATCGACCAAGATCAGCCGTCGCAGGCTAATCCGAGCCAACACATTCCGTTTCAGGGAGAGATAGGTATAGGGAAATGATTCCTGAAACATAAAAATCCATAGGAGGATTAAGAAGTATGTCCGGGTTAGCTTACGCCGTATGCTTAGGCTGATCCGGGTCGATACTTTACGCAGAGTCCACAATGTTGGTTTTCTCACGGAACGGCTCAAATACTAAAAGTAACATTAAGTTTCAGTAGTGTGACGCGGTATTGTATTTTGCTACTAGAACCATGGGAAATTTTACACCTCACTCAGCCATTGGTCTCGCGAGATATCAATTTTTCCACGCACCCTGTAGTCAAATACAAATTGACATATCGTTATTGCAAAATAATATATGCTATAGATCCCTATATAGTTTGAAGACGTGTATAAATCATAATACACACTGTATCACCTCTTGAAGCGACACCTTCGGTAGCGAACCCCTCTTTAGTACAACCATTTAACTTTCCCTTAACCCTTTCCCTCATATAGACGCTTTCTGACGCCTCTTCAGCAGACGGCTTTTTGAAACATAGTGACAAAAGAAGAAATTGCACAAAACGTGCAATTTCTCCTTTTGTCACAATGTTTTCCACTTTTTGTCATAGGTTATTCATTCAATTATGGAGATTTTCTATTTATTGAGAAAATACGTTCAAAGTCGTCTGCTGCAGAATTGTCGTATGACGGAAAGGGTTAACTGGCGAAGTTTAAATAGAAAATATGTACAAAAGAACGAAACAATTTGAGACTAAATGAAAACCATTGTCGAAGATGTAACTGCTGTAGATCCTTTCCAACCTTACAGTTCGCAATGTCGCACAATTTCGATATTTCGGACTGCGACATTGGTGCATAAAAAGGCAAGCTGAATTATGGGTGGAACATTTGACTTTGAAAATGTATCATGTTTGAATTTATTTTTGCAGTTGTGACGGAGTTGGTATTAACCTAATTGTGTGCGTAAACTGGACTAGTTTAAATGTGCTGAACTCCAGATGGAGATCGGAATTTTGAAATGTTGAAACATCTACAAATATTGCTTATAGTGACAACAAAGTTAATTAATTCATAATTATTTTGGCATTAAATGTTGAAAAACAGTCAATTGAAAGTCAATGAAAATGTACACAATTTTGTTTGCTGGGTATTTTTACCCAGTAAAAATGAAACTTAAACGTTCAATATTTAGATGTTTATGATACTGGAAAGTGACATTATTACACTATAATCTTATCACAGAATTATTATTCTTATATTTCAAGAAAACTTTTAAACAGTTTTAAAACTTTGACTATGATATCTATTTTATGGAGTTCAGCACCTTTAAAGTTCTGAGTTTTTACATATTACAATTATGTCGTCTGAAATTAAAATTTATTACGAGCAAGTTCTCCATTTCCAACATGGTTATCATCTTTATAGCAAATTGGCACGTCCGGTTGTCCAGATACCACATTTCTATGTCGATTGTCTTCAAGGCAAACTCTTTATCACAACAAATGGGTATTAAATAGAGCATAAGCAACTTTTAGTACAATATGTGATAAGATTTTATATTAAAATGTCACCATGTTTATGTGATCACAAATGCTACATGGCATGTACATGTATATGTTAACCACTTTTTTATAGGTTGAGCACAGGCTTTGAAAATATCTGCACGACATTGGTTTGTCAATTTCTAAATAGAACATTTCTAGAGAGTGGTGATTAGGAAAACTTGACATTCTACAGTTTCATTCAAATATATTTCCAATTTGTAAAAAAGATTACTACAAATTGGTGATAGGAAAAACAGAGCATTTTGCAGTTTCATTCAAATATATTGCCAATTTGTAGAAAGAAAATTACTACAAATTGGTGATAGGAAAAACTGGGCATTAAATATATTGCTGTTTTAGAAAGGCTTAATGATTTAGACAATGACAACTCAAATATATTTTAAGACACACATATCTGTTACATGATGAATCAACCAATGCCTTGGTGGACATCAAATATCAGTACTTAAATTCTTAAATAGATCATATTCTCACGCCAATGCTTGGCCATTATTTGCGCTTCATTTGACTGCTATACGCATGTGGCAAAGACAATTAATTAAGTCCTGTTTGGTGACGTTAGCACAAAGTAGCGAATCAAACAATACCATTTCAGGTAGATAATGTCCTTTGTTTAATTCATATAATAACTAATCTAAGTTTTACTAAACTAATTACCCTTTTCTCAAATATTTATGACATTTACTTGAACAATACTATATGTATTACCTTACACATGTTAATGTTGTGACAACATGTAAAATATTATATGCAAATAAAGAAATTAAATTGAATTGTTAAATTACGACCGTAATGGTTTTTTTTAGAATTTGCCTTGTTGCGGTTTTTGAATACGTTGTTTGAGGCCAAGTTATCTTAATCACCATGTATTTTCCATTCTGTGTGAACTGAGAATTAGTATTAAACGAACAGGTGTTTAAAACAGATTTGTCAAAAGTGATGCTTCACATTAAAATCTATGCAAATCAATCGTAATTTATTGTTTATTCAGTGTACCCGCATCAGCAGAAAACGGGTAAAGATGTACCTATGTATGGGAATCACATGCAACAAGGATTGTTAAGGTGTTTTTATTAACCCTTTCAGCGCCAAAGGCAATATTGAGGTTTTTGCAAACAATACTGAGTCAGCTGAGTCAGCTCGTAACGAGCTGTCTCACCTGAAATCAGCATTGTTTGCCTTTTAGTTATCAACATTTTCCAAACTTTGATTACATGAGTAATGGAGATGCCCGATTTTGAATATGGAAGAGTCTACTTTAAACAATTCGGCTCTTTAAACAATTCGGCGCTGAAAGAGTTAAAGTGACATACTGGAATGATTACATGTAGGACTTTGCCGTCCGAGAAGACGTCCTAGTAGATGCACAGGATCGATGAGTCTTCAATATCTTTAATGTTATTTGTTTTATTCGGACGCTGCCCATTCCTTTCTTTTCTGTGCCACATGCCATGGCCGAGGTACACATATGGTAGATCACATATCCGTTGGCTGTCCGACCGTATAACCGTCACGCGTATTCTTACTGACATAATTATGTCAGTTGTATACCCAATTAATATGTCACATGTGAATATGAGCCGTCCTATCATAAAACCAACATTGTGGACTCAGCGTACAGTATCGACCCGGATCAGCCTAAGCATGCCTTTGCCTCATACGACAATTCTGCAGCAGACGACTTTGAACATATTTTGTACAAAAAATAGAAAATCTCCATAATTGAATGGATAACTTATGACTAAAAGTGGAAAACATTGTGGCAAAAGGAGAAATTGCTCGTTTTGAGCAATTTCTTCTTTTGTCACTATGTTTTCAAAAAGCCGTCTGCTGCAGAGGCGTCAGAAAGCGTCTATATGAGGGAAAGTGTTAAACATCTAGAGCTCAATATGGATGATAATTTAAGTAAGCTGATCTTGCTTACGCTTTATAAATAATGACAATTATTTTATCGATTCTACATTGGACGGTTCTTAAAACAATCTTCTGCAATAGAATAGATGCTCGTTTTTCAACAATGTTTCAACTTTTGTAAAACTAAGATACTTTTCTTTCAAAATTTACATTTTCCTGCAAATGTACAAATCAAAAAATGCATAGATTAATACAACATTAAATATGGATCAAACAGAAGCCCTAACTCCCGTATGCACTCTAAAACAATAAGGTAATCCATGGCATTGACTACGCACACTGGAAAGGATTCCTCACTGCCTGTATCCATGCCAGATAAAAACCACGAAATTACGCCAAAGAAAAATTAGAAAGCAATGCAGTTTTTTATACACATGATGTTCATTTTGACGAATCGTAAGAAGACATTTATTCCAACAAGCTGCAATTCATCTTTTATTTCTAATTCAAAAATAATCAAATATACAGCAGACATGTCAATATTATGGCGCCATAGCAACGCCATGGTAACTGATGTAACATGCACATTTATTAATATCCTTTATGTTTGTATTGACCATACTGTCGGTGATAAAGTTGACATATGGAAATGTTGTTTTCTACATTATGTGCAGCTCGTCTGAATGAATCATCCTTCGAATAGAAATTCTACATAGAATAGAAAACTGCGACTTGAAATAAAAATTCACAGAGAATAGGAAACTGCGACTTGAAATAGAAATTCACATAAAATAGAAATCTTCTATGTGAAATTCAACTTAGAATAAAACTTTCACGTCAAATAAACATTCTAAATAGAATAAAAAAAGTTCGAGGTCAAATAGAAATTCTACATAGAATAAAAAATTCGACATGAAATAGAATTTCTACATAGAATAGAAAATTTCAATGAAAATGTCCATTTTTTTTTTATTTTACTGATGTACAGGCTCGTCTGGGTCGTCCGGGTCTTTAGTGTGCGTAGATACAGACGCCTGGGTAGGCACAATACGATATGTTTACAACTAAATGTGACAAAGAGGCTGATTGTTCGGTATTGTACACCGCTTTCAACAATGTTTCAGTTATATCAAGGCGTTTCCTTGGTATGTTACCAGTACCACTGGTCCATTTATCATGACACCCGCGAGTCAGTCGTAGTGCTAACCCCCTCAGCCATGAACGCCAAGGAGGGCAGCCATTACTACCATTTTCAAAGAATGTGGTATGAGTCGGCCGGGATCGTATCCGCTACCTCCCGCTACCTCCCGCAACCGGGGCAGAAGCTCTACTAATATACCACAGAGGCGGTGTTAGGGTGGCTGTGCAAATGCACTGATGCTTAATTTCGAAAGTAGAAACAAACGGAATAGCAATATCAACCAACTACGGCTGATACCATTGACATGTTGTATTGCATATGCGCAGTACTGTAGACAGAGCGGAGCAGAACGTGTGTGATTATGTTAAAGCTGAACTTCAATCGGTCATCATTTATCATTTTTGACAAACAGGTTTCTTGCTAGGTGTCGTGTTGAGATCAGGTCAATTAAACGGTTTCATTTGTGTTACGGCTTCCTGTTGTGTGTCTGTGCGGTTTGCGTCGTGGACTTTGAACCGGAAGTCCCATGTGCGATCCCTGTTGCGGCAGTCAGGCTGGAGTGCCCTTCGACAAGGCTCATTCTGTCGCCGTGATATAACTGAAGAAGGGTCGAACACCACAATAAACAAACACACACAAAAACTGTTATGTTTCTGGAATGACGATGGCTTTTCATGTGTGTTTTATACAAATGTGTTATACTCATAAAATTTGCGATAAGTCTCAATATTGTAAAATAAAACTTTGGTCTAAACCGAACAAGAAAGTTTGTGTGTTTGTTTTATGAACTTTGGCCTAACCGACCAAGAACGTGTGTATGTTTGTTTCATCAACTTTGGTTTAAACCGACCAAGAACGTGTGTATGTTTGTGTTATCAACTTTGGTTTAAACCGACCAAGAACGTGTGTATGTTTGTTTTATGAACTTTGGCCTAACCGACCAAGAACGTGTGTATGTTTGTTTTATCAACTTTGGTTTAAACCGACCAAGAAAGTGTGTGTGTTTGTTTTATCAACTTTGGTTTAAACCGACCAAGAACGTGTGTATGTTTGTTTTATCAACTTTGGTTTAAACCGACCAAGAACGTGTGTGTGTTTGTTTTATCAACTTTGGTTTAAACCGACCAAGAACGTGTGTATGTTTGTTTTATCAACTTTGGTTTAAACCGACCAAGAACGTGTGTATGTTTGTTTTATCAACTTTGGTTTAAACCGACCAAGAACGTGTGTGTGTTTGTTTTATCAACTTTGGTTTAAACCGACCAAGAACGTGTGTATGTTTGTTTTATCAACTTTGGTTTAAACCGACCAAGAAAGTGTGTGTGTTTGTTTTATCAACTTTGGTTTAAACCGACCAAGAACGTGTCTGTGTTTGTTTTATATGGGGTTGACACTATTTTCAACATTATTTCGAGTTAAATTACGGCGACAGGATTACTTATTCATGATACTTGGGTAAACAAAGCAGTATTAGCCTAGGAAATGGCTAGGATCGAAACCGAGACCCTCTTCGCCAAGCACTCAGCCACGGGATATTCTTCCAAGAAAGAAAGACAAAATGAAATGGATAAACAAATTGTTTGTTTGGGAGTAAGATTGGAATGTCTTTGTTGATACTTCAGACGGACTTAAAACGAGACTGGTTGGAGTCAGTATAAATGGACCAGTACTATTGGTAAATAACCAAGGAAACGCCGTGATATAATTGAAAAATTGTTGAAAGTGGCGTTAAACACCAAACAATCAATCAATCAAAAAATGAAAACATTGTGGCAATAGGGAAATTGATAATTATTAGCAATTTCCTTTTGCCATCTTGTTTTCAAAAGTCAACTGCCGCAGAGGCGTCAGAAAGCGTCTGTAAATGGGAATGGACTCGTGGTCTTTGTGAAACAATTGCACTAAAAGTGCAACAATTGTATTAGTTCTGAGACTGTGAAAGGCTATGTAGACCTTTAAGAAATGTATTTTATTTGAATGCAATATGTATTGTTAATTAATATAAATTGACAGAAAAGTTTGATAGGACAACTATATTTGTATTTATATGAGCATAAACCGTATATATACGAGTATGTATTTGTATTTATATGAGCATAAACCGTATATATACGAGTTTGTATTTGTATTTATATGAGCATAAACCGTATATATACGAGTATGTATTTGTATTTATATGAGCATAAACCGTATATATACGAGTATGTATTTGTATTTATATGAGCATAATACGTATATATACGAGTATGTATTTGTATTTATATGAGCATAATACGTATATATACGAGTATGTATTTGTATTTATATGAGCATAATACGTATATATACGAGTATGTATTTATATGAGCATAAACCGTATATATATGAGTATGTAATTGTATTTATATGAGCATAATACGTATATATACGAGTATGTATTTATATGAGCATAAACCGTATATATACGAGTATGTATTTGTATTTATATGAGCATAATACGTATATATACGAGTATGTATTTGTATTTATATGAGCATAATACGTATATATACGAGTATGTATTTGTATTTATATGAGCATAATACGTATATATACGAGTATGTATTTATATGAGCATAAACCGTATATATATGAGTATGTATTTGTATTTATATGAGCATAATACGTATATATACGAGTATGTATTTATATGAGCATAAACCGTATATATACGAGTATGTATTTGTATTTATATGAGCATAATACGTATATATACGAGTATGTATTTGTATTTATATGAGCATAATACGTATATATACGAGTATGTATTTGTATTTATATGAGCATAATACGTATATATACGAGTATGTATTTATATGAGCATTAACCGTATATATATGAGTATGTATTTGTATTTATATGAGCATAATACGTATATATACGAGTATGTATTTATATGAGCATAAACCGTATATATACGAGTATGTATTTGTATTTATATGAGCATAATACGTATATATACGAGTATGTATTTGTATTTATATGAGCATAATACGTATATATACGAGTATGTATTTGTATTTATATGAGCATAATACGTATATATACGAGTATGTATTTATATGAGCATAAACCGTATATATATGAGTATGTATTTGTATTTATATGAGCATAATACGTATATATACGAGTATGTATTTATATGAGCATGAACCGTATATATACGAGTATGTATTTGTATTTATATGAGCATAATACGTATATATACGAGTATGTATTTCGAAAAACAATATAAATACTGAATAACTATTTTAAATATATTTTGTCGAGAACCATTTTAACTTACATTTTAAAGTAAAGCCAATATAACAGCATTATTGTGTACGAATGAGTGTACGGATCTGAAGCATAAACGGTTATCAATTCACCGAAAGTATACACTCATCGAAAATGAATTCGGCGTTAAAAAATGGCCGTTTGATATGTGTTGTGAAATATCTCCTATACCACATTCCAACATTCTGATTTACCATATCCTTTCACTTCTATAACATTCATCTATGTTTCGTTAACTGTAAGGCAAGCATTGCAGATCCTAATAGGACAGCGCGTATATAAAGACTGGACTCTGTGTAAAGTATCACCCGGATCAGCTAAAGCATGCCGCGCAGGTTAACCCGGGCAGATCCTTTTCGCTTTCAGTGGATTTTCTGCTTTCAGTGGATTTTCTGTTTCAGGAATCATTACTCTATATCTCTGTCCCTCTGAGGCGGAATGTGTCGGCCCGGATTAGCCTGAGCGGACTGCGCAGGCTGATCTGGGTCGATACATTACGCAGAGTCCATAATGTTGGTTTTCTCGTGAAACGGCTCATATCATCTGCGTAATGTATCGACCAGATCAGCCTGCGCTGTCCGCGCAGACTGATCCGGCCGACACATTCCGTCTTAGGGGAAAAGATGTATAGAGTAGTGATTCCTGAAACAGAAAATTCACAGGAGGCGAAAAGTGTCGGCCCGGGTTAGCCTGCGCGGACTGCTTAGGCTGATCTGGGTCGATACATTACGCAGAGTCCATAATGTTGGGATTCTCGCAGGACGGCTCATACTACGTATTTTCTTGTGTCGAAGCCCCTATAGGACTAATCAAGTTCTTATCGACTGTGGTGAAGCTGTCCAAAATCTCGTCAATCGCAATGTTTCTGACAGATAAAATTCGTGGTGCTGGCGGCTGGGAGTGCTGTTCTAATTTGAACAAACAGACTTGATCAATATTACATGACGCAATAAGCGAAAGGAATTTCGAATTTTAATCTGAATTTCACCTTTATTTCACAGCGGCCAACTCACTTACAAATGCATTTCCTTGCTTTCTCGCACCATTACATGTACAAAATAATACTCCAATGCAGTAAGCTTCCTTCCCACATTAACATTATGGAAGGTAGCAAGATGCATGGCAATAGGAGTGCGCATGTAACACTCTGTCGAGGTAAATGTCCGCTAAGGTTCGTTATGGATATTATGAGCGGAGCTCAAAGCAAACCGACCTTGGTGTAAGTATTACACTTGGAAACACATAATTGAGCCGTCCCGCCAGAAAACCAACACTGTGGACTTTACGTAAAATATCGAACCGGATCAGCCTAAGCATGCCGCACAGGCTTACCCGGACAGACACTTTTCGCCTCTTGTAGATTTTCTGTTTCAGGAATCATTACTCTATACATCTATGCCCCTTAGACGGAATGTGTCGGCCCGGATTAGGCTGTGCGGACTGATCTGGGTCGTGCATTACGCAGAGACCATAATGTTTGTTTTCTAGGACGGCTCAATTATCTTAATGCGCAATCATGCTATTGGATGATCATTTTTTTGAATTTCCTTGGAACTTTCTATGACTTATTTACGAACAGTGTGGAGCAAGATTAAACTGCGATAATACGTAAGCTAATCTGGAAATACACTGGTCGCAAACACATAAACGTTTGTTTTTTTGCTGCATGTCACATCAGTTCGTATAGATATTGTTGTATACTAGCGTTTGTATAAGTATGAGATTTCAAATATGTACATGCACTCATGCAATATGTATAACAGAGAACGTGGAGTTTCGTCTACAATTATTACTCTCCAACATTGAACTCATACGCATTGGAAGATTTGCAACGAAGTTTTTAACTAAATTCAATAACTATTATTTCGTTATAATGGTATCCAATAAGTTTGCCTATATATTTTGCTGAAACGTGTGATGTATATTGTGTTATGGTAAAAAGGGTAAAAGACCGGCTTTTCCCGCCGCGGTTCACCTGCCAAAATCAGACTTTCTATTTACGTACAAATCAATGTAATATACACCGACTAATTAACTAAGTAATATAACTAAGCCAGTACCAATCCAAGAAGACACGATTAGTATAATTGCTTCTATGTGAATCAATATTGTGATTATTTTCAAGTACATATAATTGGTAAACAAATCAGATAAAACGATGTTCTAAAATCGATGTCTGAAAGAGTTGAAAACAATTCGACCAACCTAACAAATACGCATGATCAACACATACTTTGCCACATCAATTTGAAAAGTCGTCTGCTGCAGATGCATCAAAGTGCGTCTGTATGTGGGATAATAAGGTTAATAGTGTTATTACGATAGCCTAATTCAAAATTAACGTACATGTGAGATTTTAGCTCTGCGATGTGATGGATATATAGACATCAACTATTTTAAATTCACCGATCATAGATGGTGATGAATCTTAGATCGACGGTATTTCCTTTTGCCACATGCATACTAAGGCTGTCAGCATGATCAACCTTGACCATAATGTCGAGGTATTTCATTTTGCCACATACCTACCATGGCTGCCAATGTTGTCAACCTTGACCTTAATGTGGACGGTATTTCCTTTTGCCACATGCATACCAAGGCTGCAAGCATTATCTACATTGACCTTTATGTCGACGGTATTTCATTTTGCCACATGCATACCAAGGCTGCAAGCATTATCAACCTTGACCTTAATGTCGACGTTATTTCCTTTTGCCACATGCATACCAAGGCTGCAAGCATTATCAACATTGAGCTTAATGTCGACGTTATTTCCTTTTGCCACTGCATACCAAGGCTGCAAGCATTATCAACCTTGACCTTAATGTCGACGGTATTTGCTTTTGCCATATGCATACCAAGGCTGCAATCATTATCTGCATTGACCTTAATGTCGACGGTATTTCTTTTTGCCACATGCATACCAAGGCTGCAAGCATTATCAACCTTGACCTTAATGTCGACGGTATTTCCTTCTGCCACATGCATACCAAGGCTGCAAGCATTATCAACCTTGACCTTAATGTCGACGGTATTTCCTTTTGCCACATGCATATCAAGGCTGCAAGCATTATCAACCGTGATTTTAATGTCGAAGGTATTTTCTTTTGCCACATGCATACCAAGGCTGCAAGCATTATCAACCTTGACCTTAATGTCGACGATATTTTCTTTTGCCACATGCATACCAAGGCTGCAAGCATTATCAACCTTGACCTTAATGTCGACGATATTTCCTTTTAGCCACATGCATACCAAGGCTGCAAGCATTATCAACCTTGACCTTTATATCGACGATATTTCCTTTTAGCCACATGCATACCATGGCTGCAAGCATTATCAACCTTGACCTAAATGTCGGCGGTATTTCCATTTGCCACATGCATACCAAGGCTGCAAGCATTATCAATATTGACCTTAATGTCGACGGTATTCCTTTTATCCACATGCATACTAAGGCTGCAAGCATTATCAACATTAACCTTAATGTCGACGGTATTTCCTTCTTCCACATGCATGCCATGGCTCCGAGCATCATCAACCTTGATCTGAACGAGTATCTCTTCTGAAATATCGAAAGTCTGACTTTTAGGATCGTTAAGGTTTTAACCCTTTTCCACAAACAGACGCTTTCTGACACATCTGAACTAGACGCATTTTTAAAACATTGTGACAAAATGAGCACTTGCACATTTTTCCACAATGTTTTCAACAGTATCCAATAATTGATCCTAAACATTTAAATAGTCATCAGCAGGCTCGGCCATCACCGCATCTCTATATCGTGAATTTACATGGTTTATAACCCCTGTAGATACCTAACGATTTTAGTGGCGACTATTTGATTGGCTGATGCAAAGGTCAATCTGATACGACCTGTAATAGGACATACTAAGATATATAAGAGCGGTTAAGACTGCATCGAAGTTAATTCTTCTTGTTTTAATGCGATTGGGTAAAATAAAAACTGTTTATAACGTCCAGCGTGTTGTAAATATGCGTCAGACAAGACCATTAGATAGTTATGTGTGTATAGATAAAGCACGCCATATGCTGTCATAAAATAGTTAACATTGCACCTAGACGTACATAAGTTAGTCTGGTACTTGACCTGTCATTGTTTTACTTGGTCGGAAGAGAGGACATTGAAACAATACACTTTCTTTCCCCAAAGTTCACAAGTTTAAATGATTTATAATTAAATAAATTATATGATGTAACTTTGAAGTTAAGAATATTTCTTCAAATTAAAAATTTCAAATTAATTATAATGATGAAAGAATTTAAGTACTCCGGTCAAATATCCATGTGTGGAGTCAGACTAAAATGGGTGAACCAATGGAACTTCCAGAACATGGAGGCAGACTAATGAGGCAACGATTCTGTTGTTTTGCCAGAAGTTACATCACTAGGTTTTCTAAAAATGACGAACTGTCGAGGCTCATCTGGGACAACACTTATAGCAGTTAAGCTAAATTAAAGTAGTCGCGACAGTCGATAAATATAACAATTAACCCTTATCCCGCTAAATTACCGCATCTAGTTAGTGTCACCGTAATTGATATTCAATAGGTTCTAACATATACATAGGGTAGTGTGTTACTACATAGTGGTAGACGAGTTTGAAGACCCAGACTAGACTTCACGAATGTTTGCATGATCATCTCCAATATGGTTATTACATCTAGTGTGAAAAGCAGTATCTGATCGGGATGAGAACCATTTTGTCTTTGTCCAAAAGGAACGTTCCTACGCCATATCGTTATCGATTTGTGTTATATTAGACATTGGGAAAGTACTTAGCGGAGTTATGGTCTCATCGTTAACCTATTTACCGTCATAATAGAGCTCTAAATAAGATGAGTATTTCAAATTCACAAAAGCTTATTTGACACGCAAGACCAGATGATGTTGGTACTCAAAAGAAACATTAGGTGTGGATGAGTAATAATTGACTTCATTACAAAGATTCATCCGACACATAATGCGATTTCCACAAGGTTTTCTACTTTGTCAAAATAACACTTTCAGTTTCGATTTCCAGACGTACACTAATAAAGCACATTTTGAAAGAACGTCTAGTAAACACATTTAGCTGTCCTATGGGTTAATTGTGACCGTCTGCGTTGTCACTACTGGTTAGAATGAGACACTATAAGTTGTCTAAATTCGACAGACACCGGCGTGCTCACCTGTTATATCGCGATTGCACATAGACAATACCAATTGTCTGAGATATTTGACCTTCTGTTCGTCTGCAGATCACGAAACCAATCGTTTCGTTCAATAGCATCTCATAAAACTGTCATGAACTTTACATTAAGGCCCTCCAATACACTTCAGGTGTGGGGAAATATGATACAATTTTCAGAGATTATCCTCTTTACTCCTTAAAACAGTAGGTATACTGAGGAACCTTAGCGAAGAATATTAACATGGAGAATTTTGAAAAGAAATTTAAATTTAGACAGCTGCGCGCATTACTTTGGCAAGTTACAATCTAAAATGGTGGTTTAGCGGTGCCTCGGCACATGCAATGAATCACTCAGCTCAAGCGATGATACAATCGACACATATAATTATACAATCGACACATATAATTGTACACTCCAAACAAGCAATGATACACACGGCAAAATCAATTAAACACTAGGCACCAGCAATGATACACTATGTAAAAACGGTGAGACACTAATCACAAACACTGGTAGACTTGGTACAAGCGACGACACACTACACACAATCAATTATATACTCGGCTTAAGCGATGATTAACTCGGCAGAAGCAATGATAAACTTGGCACAATCAATTATAAACTAGGTAGCAACAATCATTCACTCGGCATGACCAATTGATCAATAGGTACCAACAATAGTAAACTCGGCCCAAGTGATGATACACAAGGCATTAGCAATGGTACACTCGGCACAAGCGATGGTAACCTCGGCACAATCAATTATACAATCGGCACAAGCGATAATTAACTGGTCACTAGCGATGATACACTCGACACAAGCAATGATACACCCGGCACAATTAATTATAGTATGATTATTATACACTTTTCAGCAGCAATAGTACACTCCGCACAACTAATTATACATCATACACTAGCAATGATACAATCGGCATAATCAGTGTACACTAGGCACCAGCAATGATAAACTCGGCACCAGCAATGATACACGGGGCAAAAGCGGTGAGACACTAAACACAAACACTGGTAGACTTGGTACAATCTATGATACACTACGCACAATCAAGTATATACTCGACTCAAGCGATGATTAACTCGGCAGAAGCGATGATAGGTCGGCACAATCAATTATAAACTAGGCAGCAGCAATAATACAGTAGGCATGATCAATTGTACAATAGGCGCCAGCAATGATAAACCCGGCCCAAGCGATGATACACACGGCATTTGCAATGGTACGATCGGCACAAGCGATGGTTAACTCAGCAAGAACGGTGGTAAACTCGGCACAATCAACTATGAACTCGGCATAAGCGATACTTAGCTCGGCACACGCGATGATACACTCGAAACAAACAATGGTACAATCGGCACAATCAGTTACACACCATTCAGCAGCAGTTATACACTCGGCACCAGCGATGATTTACTCGGCACAAGCGATGGTACACTCGGTGCAAGTTATGGTGCACTCGGCACAATCTCTTTGCACCAGCAATCACTCTGCACAAGCGATGGTCTACTCGGAACAACCAATAGTACACTCGGCACAAGCAATGGTGCGCTCGGCAAAAGCGATGATACATTCGACACAAGTAATGGTGCACCTGGCACAAGCAATAACACACTTGGCACAGGCGATGATACACTCGGCACAAGCAATGGTGCACTCTGCAAAAGCCACGACACACTCGACACAATCAATAGTACACTCAGCACAAGCAATGGTACACTTCACAAAATCAATGGTACACTCGGCAAAAGCGATGGTTCACTCTGCACAAGCGATGGTACACTAGCACAATAAATAGTACACTCTGCAAAATATATGATACACTACTCGGCACAATCAATTATACACTATGCACCAGCACTGATACACTCGGCACAATCAATAGTACAATTTTCACCAGCAATGATACACTCGGCACAGGCAATTATACACACGCGACAAGCGATGGTACATTCGGCACAAGAGGTAATACACACGGCTCAATCAATTTTAAACTATGCACAAGCAATGATACACTCTGCATAAGTAATTGTATAATTTTCACCAACAATGATACACTCGGTACAAGCGATGATACACTCGGCACAAGCAATGGTGCTGTCGGCACAACCAATTATACAATAGGCATCTACAATGATATATTCGGTACAAGCGATGATACATTTGGCACAAGCAATGGTACACTCGACACAATCAATTATACACTAGGCACCAGCAATTAAACACTTGGTGAAATCTATTATACACTCGGAAAATCAATTGTATACGCGGGACAATCAATTATATACCCAGCACTATCAATTATACACTCGGCACAACCAATTATACACTCGGACACAATCAAATGTAGTCTAGGTAACAGCAATTATACTCTCTGCACAATCAATATTATATTAGGCATAATCAATTATACACTCTGCACAATCCATATTACATTAGGCATAATCAATTATATACTCTGCACAATCAATATTACATTAAGCATAATCAATTATACACTCGGCAAAACATAGTATACACTCGGCACAAGCGATTATACACTAGGACTCATGAGTGCTACCTTAGAATAATTATTCAATTATTACACATGTAGACAAATTCCTGTTTGCCCTTCCATGCTTAAGGATCGAAATAGATATAAGTAAACAGAAGATTCTTGAAACCGGATGTGCGGGCTGATCTGGATCTACAATGGTCGAGAATGCCTTACGGTTAGTTTTTGAAAAGCGCCACTCACATGTAATCATCCTGGAGAAACGTTCCCCATCTTGCACAATTTATCAGTAACATTTCCACCAAGAAATATTTATCATATATGATTGAATACGAACTGTATCTAAATGAAATAAGACGAATTTTGATGCTTAGCATCAAAGACGCCGCGCTTGATTTTGAAGCATGACTTAAGGGACGAGATACAGTTCAGTACATTTATATAACCTGTGCAAACAGACAGGATGAACATATTTTAAACAGGAAGGAAAATATGTGCCTATATTGCTCACCAAGTTATCAATAGGGTCAATTTTGACGTAGGGATTATACGTTTTATATACTACGATCTATTAATATTCAGCATGTGAAGTTTAGTCGTGAAAGGACAGGTTTAATCCTCAAATCATTTGGTTTACCGTTTGCTTAACATTGACTGCAACTATAATGTGTCATACAAGCTGAAGTTTCTTAATTTAAAAAAATAAAAAACGTTTTTAAAACTGCACTAACTAGATCAATAAGATAAACAAAAAACATAGGTGCTGAAATATTAACAGATATTGCCTCTAGTTATAAGTTAAGTATAAAACAAGCTTTGGAAGGCGAGAGGAAAGTCTATTCTCCTTCCAGTTTAGCAGAAGTAGGATAACAACAACGGCGGCGTCAATGACGGTTATTTCCTTTAAAATCTGTTTTGTTCTTTTCTGTCGTCTGATGCATCGGTTGATTGATTTGTTTTATGCATTTGTTTGAAGTGTTTTGGAAGTATATACCTGCGTAATTGTTGTTCTTTTAACACTTTCCAACATTACTGCGAAAGCACGACTTTTCTAGACAAACAACGGATAATGTATATTTATGAAGGTATTTAACTGCATGGAGTCGGGCACATTGTAGTAAAGTCATTATGAACATTTTCTTATTTTGCCCTGATGTTTTAAAATGCCGTTTGCCTTAGAGGCATGCAAGTGCGTCCGCATATGAATGTGTGAAAATGAGTACCGAAAACATTTCATACATTTAGCTTATCTTTTAAACTTCCGTCTGATAACATAAAATTCGAGTATTCGGGGATTTTATATGGCTATCTTAAGAAACTTCAATTTATATGTTGTCATCTTACGATATAAAAAAAGAGAAACAACAAAGGATCAATTACGTTTAACCACACACAATTACGGTTTTGGAAACTAGCTTCACTTGCATCGCATGAGCAGTGGCTATTATAGTTACATATTGCTCAATGCTGGACAGCGAACCTAAGAAACATACAATACATGGAATGATGGCAGCCAGCTTTTGGTATGTTATATACTGACACATCTGCTTGACAGATAGTATGTTATAAGTTCTTACACTGGCTGCTCGACATTTAACGAAACGACCGAAAGGAACGTTTAGACTTGTCTAAAAGCAATTCAAGCTTTACAGCTGGAAGTTCGTCGGACCGACTGCGGAATAATCAAAGTATTCCAATGTTTTTGATTGATGCCGTTCGGAGCAGGCTTTGCTTCATAATGATATTACTTAAGATTGCAACGCATAACAAAATTGCCCTTGTCTTTGCTATTTCGCTTCTGACGGCAATTAAAGGCTTTTGCAAACAACGTAATGAGCTGTCTCTCCTAAAATCGGCATTGATTGCCACTTAGACATTCAATTTTACCAAATTTCGTGCTGGAAGAAAAGTGAAAGAGTTAATGCAATGTGACTTGAATGAATGTATTTGCGAGGATTATTACGTTCAGTGTGTACCTCACTTCTTGGCACAGGCGTCCGATTTTTACTTTTTAGAAAACTAAAAAAAAAAAACACAATACCTGGTTAAACTTTATATGGTCCATATGCTATAACAATAACGACCGTAATGTTATCGTGTGAGAAAACTCGGGTAATCCCAAACACAACCGTATTACCCTTATATAGACTACATATTGTATTATACATAGGCTAAGTTCACGACGAACCCGAGTTCCGACTAGAGTTACACGGGTTCCTCATGAACGGCGAGAGTTTTAACCCTAGTGACGTCATATGAACTTCTGACCCCGACTATTTGCAACCCTACTTCGAGCGAGAGTTAGAAGAGTTCCAAAATGGCGGAGGATAGCAATTATTGATGTTGGTGTATAAATAATCCTAAAATACGAACCTCTGAGTTTAGTGATCAGTGATGTTTTTATTTGTAAGGCAGATCAATAAGGATTTGTTTAATTGGGCCTTGCTAATAATTGCGATCCGTAATTTAGACAACAAGAAAACAAGCTTTCTAGTGTCGATGATGAAATAAGTGGATACTACACGGAGGCTTCCATTTTGAAGTTTGACTCCAGAGTGGAGATATGCGTTCACGAGAACAAAGTGTCTGCGATGCGCCATCGATGCACGTGCCCCCTGACCCTACCCTTCTTGAGTTCGTCATGAACTTAGCCATAAAAATACTATATGGACCGTATAGAGGGGCTTTTTATAGTAACACGGGAGGGATTCCCATTTTTTTTTATCATAGCGTATGAACAATATTGAGAGACTTGTTGAGTATTTTAACGAGGTGTCGTGTGTTTTTCCCTATATCTTCTGTAATGGAAATTCGGACGTCTGTGCTTCTTGGCACATTGTGATATGACATCTGTACAATAAAACGCACCTTGTCAACATGCTAGGGACACGCAGAATGAACGGTAAGCGAGCACTGTTTGAAAACTCCAATGTCAAGCAAACATACACTACGTAAACCGCAATGAACTGGTATGGATGGTTATGGTCCACCTGCAGTAGCATAATTATGATTGATCTCGGGCGTGATGCTATCCCGATGTTTGCAGATATTTCCTTTCAGAGATACATTGGTTCACTGAGCGCAAGGTGTCGTGTCGTTGCTGTGTCGAATGTAGGAATATTTGATGTTTTGATGATGATAATGGTAACCACTTTCTCTTCATTCGATGCATTTGCCAGTCTATTTTGAAAGAAGATTAATTAAAAAAGTTAAACAAATATCAGATAGATGTTCAGGAGTTTGGTTTAGTGTAGTCATAAGACGTTTGTGAATATGTTTTACTATTGAAAGCATTGTTGTGTTCATTGCGCATATCAGGTCACACACCCGCCAGCTAACGCTCGCCTTGGTGAACACGTGAAGTGCCCTATATCTAATGATGAAGTCCGAAAGGGTACTCTTCAAAGAATGTCAAGTTAGAGGAGAAAATGATGCGTTCGTATATAACCCTCCGCATCCATAGAAACAGCTGCGGCCACCGGAAATAATTAATCGTCCCACACTCTCGCTCTGTATGTGTCTCTCTTCCGAATTGGAATCATTACTTTGCAGTGTTCTATTTAACTCTTTCACTGCCGAATTTCACAAAGTCGACTCTTCCATATTGAAAATGTGTGCACGTTTCGTCCAATAGGAAATTTGGTAAAATGTAATGTATTAGTGGCTAACACTTCATATTTCGGGGGAGACAGCTCGTTACGAGCTATCTATCTTGAATATGCATTGTTTGCAAAAACCTTTAATTGCATTTGGCAGCGAAAGAGATATTTTGTTATTCATTTTAAGTATTATTTAGAATTGCAGTGTTTCTAGTCAATATTGACTTGTCTCACTTTCTAATCCAGAAGATGACACGGATTTGACTACGATACCACTTGAATCGAACCCGGGACGTTGTGATAACGAGACGGCGCTCCATCTCTGATCCACTGACTCTGTAACTCAGCGTTTACTGGTACTTTGTATTGATAGAACATTTTTTAACATGTTTGCAATTTTGCAATAAGTTCTAACAATTCGTATGAATCATCACACGGTACCATTGAATCAAGAGACACGTACACCATCTCCGAGCCAGTGCCTTCAGTTTCAGCCGCGTCGTGCGATTTGAGATTAGTGTGGACTCGAGCTAACCAGTACATACACAGTCTCACCAGAGTCTTCACTTTCTGCCTATCTAAAGGTCGCATTACAATATAATCAATATGTTAATATAGTTCACGTATCCACGTTTTATTCATCAAATGCTATATGTTTTGTATTTCAAAATTGACATACTGCCATGTTTGACATGTAATTTCGTGTATATTGTATCTTTGTTGTGGTTGTCATGTTTGTATTTTAATAACTTATTGCCACATGGGTTTCTGATCTTCTGGTTATATAAATAAACAAACATATGTAATATAGATGTAAATGGATAGTTTGACAAAATGAACTAGAAATGTAGCCACCTTTAGTATACGCAAATGTAACATAATGCATATGTAAATATGACAAGACAAAAAGAGGCCAAATTGCCATACGTAGCTCAACTACTTATTCCATTATATCCAGCATTTAGTCAAATATTGCTTTTAATTGCATGTCTTATAACTGGTGGTAAACCGAGAGATTCATTATAAAACAGTTTGTCAATCTAATACCACTACTGCTGATAGTAGTGTATGTAGGTTCCCAACTACAATGTTAACAACTTATCACAATCGAACACCTTTTTAGTAATTCTTTACGAACAAACGGTATTTCTGAATCCGGAAAATTTCCTCTTTTAGATTAATATCAAATGTCTAAGATTATCCTTCCTCCGCAATGTATACTTTTATAGAGTCAGTCTACACATTCAATCATGTTTGTTCCAATGCAGTGCGCTTGCTTTAGTCTTCTCAATAGTAGACGCCTTTATATTAAAATATATCTGCAGCAGATATCTAAAAACAAATGAGAGACAAGTAGAATTTGCTCAAATACTAGAAGTAATTTCTCATTTTTGAGACAATGTTTCCAGCACTATTACAAAATAATCTACTACCGAATGTAATACCATCAATTGAGCCGTTCCGGGCCGACAAATTTCGTTTCAGGGGATAGAGGTATAGAGTAACGCTTCCTGAAACAGAAAAGCCACAGGAGGCGAAACGTGTCTTTCATGTTTAGCCTGCGCGGCATGCTTAGGCTGATCCGGATTAGTACTTTACGCAGAGTCCATAGTGTCGGTGTTCTCGTGGAACAGCTCAATTATTAAGCTTTCAAAGAAGACAACATTGGAAATAAAAACTCCGATATAAGATATACAGTATCAAGGTTAACTTAATCCTGTAACAATATGCCACACAATTTGATTTCGATTCGGTAGCGTGGGTGTTTGGCGCAGAAGGGTGAAATGAGAACAAATATCATGATGTAACTCTTTCAGTGCAAAAGGCAATATTGAGCGCGTTTGCTAACAAAACAGATTCATGCGAACCAGCTCGTAATTAGCTATCTTACCTGAAATTAGCATTTTTTGCCTTTTAGATATCAAAATATATCAAAACTCTTACTACATGAAATATTAAGTCGTCCGATTGTGAGCAAGAAAGAGTCTTCTTTAGTAAATTTCGGCATTGAAAGGGATAGCAAATAGAATATGAAATATTTCGACAGTTTAAACGAGGATGTCCTTTGTCGGCGTTAGCTGTATAACATGAGTTTGACTAAGAGTTTTGACCAATGCAACGGTTATGTGTACATAGTAAAAGTGCGCTATTAAAATTTTGCACAAGGGAAGTGAAAAAGACTATTGTGATTTGTGTCTATTTTTATTATGAAGGCATCCAGTTTGGCGTTGTTTACTTGTAATCGATTCTTCTTCTGTTTTTTACATAAATGGAGAGGAACCAAATATATTTGATATGAACAAATAATTCACTTTACCAAATAAACTATTGTATTGTATTACTGATGTATCTAAAATTCAAAATTGAAACGAAGAAAGTACACCAATCTTGTTTAAATGTTATGTTATCCCTATGTATCATTATTTTATATTCTTATGTTGAGTTTCTATTTGAATTCCTTTAATCTCAAATAGTGAATAAACATCACTGACTCAATATTAGCATATTCATAGATGGATATTACCGGTGAATACATTTCCAAGATCATTTGTTCAGGTCACGGAATGCGACATTTGACTTAAAAACGTTGAAGTAAATCACATATTTCAATTGACATAGATTTGAAAAGAATTTAAATATGTATGCTACATGCACAAACCTTAAAAATAATTAATGATGAAAGACAATAACAAATTATGGAATACTGTTTATTAGATTGCCTAATTTATCTGATGTTGAAATAAGAAATAAACACAGAACATATATAATATAATTAATTTAGCAGATAAGCTGTGGTTTATTTGCAGCTTAAAATGGAAGCAATGTGGGAAGCACTTTCTGCAATGATTTCTTATTGTTGTGGCGATTGCTAACAGAAACAACAACAACAACCAAATAAATTACTTAGTCGGTTTTGAAAAGCCCGTTGACTTTTTATTCCTTACTGCAAACCAATTTACCTACGTCCGTTAAACGGCCAAATATATAGTTCCACCAGTGATGCAGAGACACGATTATTAATGATCATATCAGTGCTACTTTGGTACCGGATTGATACTAAGATTTGAGATTTATTGAGATAATATCTACATAGAGTTAAATTATGTAAATATTATCTTTCTTCATGTTTGGGCAGATAATATATATCATTGCGCGTTCTATCTGCCTTGCAAAGAACTCTGAACTCAATGACCCAGTAGAAGGCTTCTGGAAATTCCAAAAGGTTCTATAAATAACTTGAGTCTTGTAATCGATTGTTCTTAAATATCAACATTATAAACGCTTTATTTTGTAGTTGTTGGAATATACGAAAGCGTCTAGATGATAAGACTGGTTTACAAAGGTTTAAATGGCACGATGTCAGTGTGTACACAAGTTATACACGTTCGAGTAGATCCCAAATCACCAAGACAACATTCTGGCAAACTAACATTATTCTACTGTCAAAAGATGCAGCTTTTCTCAAATTTACCCGCACCAGAGTGCACTATTATTGAAAATCGCTAGGCCTAACCCGAAATACTGCGTGTTACTTTGCAGGATTTCCTATACGATCGCCACTACAGTGCCATTGCCGCTTTGCTATTTTATATGTCATTCTTTTATCAAATAATGGATATTTAACGTTTTATTTGACAAATATTTCCTTTGACAATTTGTTAGCTATTTGATTATTTATGATGTATGTTGAGCGTATTTGTCCCTTATGGTCCTTCATGAAATATGTCTATCTAACAGTCTTGGGATATTAAATTCTTATTATCTTCAATTACCTGTATAATGTTTTTGTTAACTTTATTATATTGTGGATCTTTTAAGACAACTAACTGTTAACTGTTTATGATAATTGTTTCATATTAAGAGCAAAACTTCTATTTACATGTGCATGATGGCTTGGTTTACTTACAGACAGAAATGTACATTTGAGTCGGTGCAGATTGGGTCAGTAACAATTACAAACCGATGAATCCTAAAAGTTGTTTAGGCTTATTCCTTTTTGATGTAGTTGAATTAACAGCTGTCAAATTATTTCTTTCTGTAAACTTAACCAGTAACCCCACAGAGGTTGTGGACACTTACAGTCATGGGACTCGAATCCGGGACGTCTGAATCAAGAGGTCGGCTCTGATCCTCTCAGACAAAGTATCCCACAAAGATCGATAACTTTATTCCTTACAAACATACAAACAGTGTGGGGCAGACGACTCTGGAAACATCTAGGTAACACCATGGTTAACCTGTAAGAATGAAAGTATATGTTTAATACATGTTGTTGAGCAATGTTAAACATCTTGTGACAAAGAGAAAAATTAATCGTCATTTGCAATGTCTCTTTTAGCTACGATACTTTCAAAGGCCGCCTGCTAGAGATACAATCTCATTAAAACCAGATCTAAACTCGCACGCTCGTATATATACGTACATAGAAGTTTTTTGGTTTGATTATAATGAGATTGCTGCAAATACTTCAAGATGCAACTGTATGCGGGAAATGGTTTCCATTTGCATTGTGACTTCATTACTTCTAACTTCATCACTTCTGACTTCTAACTTCATTACTTCTAACTACATTCACTTCTAACTTCATTACTTCTAATTTCCAACTTCCTTACTTCTAACTTCATTACTTCTAACTTCCTTACTTCTAACTTCATTACTTCTAATTTCCAACTTCCTTACTTCTAACTTCATTGCTTCTAACTTCCTTACTTCTAACTTCCTTACTTCTAACTTCCTTACTTCTAACTTCCTTACTTCTAACTTCCTTACTTCTAACTTCATTACTTCCAATGTCCAAATCTATCTTACTTCAATACTTCTGACTTCTAACTTCAACATTTCTAACTTCATCACGTTTAACTTCAAACTTCCTTACTTCTAACTTCCATACTTCTAACTTCCTTACTTCTAACTTCCATACTTCTAACTTCCATACTTCTAACTTCCTTACTTCTAACTTCCATACTTCTAACTTCCTTACTTCTAACTTCATTACATTTAACTTCCAAGGTCCAAATCGTATTGTTTTCATTCGTAATGAAGTTGGAAGTTAGAAGTGATGAAGTTAGAAGTAATGAAGTTAGAAGTAAGGAAGTTGAAAGTTAGAAGTAATGAAGTTAGAAGTTAGAAAATTAATCTAGTTAGAAGTAATGAAGTTAGAAGTTAGAAGTAATGAAGTTAGAAGTTTGGAAGTTAGAAGTAATGAAGTTAGAAGTAATGAAGTTAGAAGTGAATGTAGCAAGAATTTATGAAGTTAGAAGTTAGAAATGAATGTAGTTCGAAGTAATGAAGTTTGAAGTTAGAAGTGATGAAGTTAGAAGTAATGAAGTTAGAAGTTTGGAAGTTAGAAGTAATGAAGTTAGAAGTAAATGTAGTTAGAAGTAATGAAGTTAGAAGTGATGAAGTTAAAAGTAATGAAGTTAGACATTTGGAAGTTAGAAGTTAAACGTGAATGTAGTTAGAAGTAATGAAGTTAGAAGTGATGAAGTTAGAAGTAATGAAGATAGAAGTAATGAAGTTGGAAGTATGAAAGTCAGAAGTATTGAAGTAAGAAGTCCCTCTAGGGCTTCCATACGAATGACTAATGTATCGGAAGAAATTTACCAGTAATAATTGTTAGCATTACTGGCATTGTTATTATTACAGGCGACTTCATAAAGCATTTTCAATACTAGTAAATGTAGCGTTAATAAAAAAAATGTATCCCCATTTATAAAGTCTAAGCTGCTTTTCTCACTGCGTCACTTGACGAGATTCGTCTATTTCTGTTCAGACCTGGTCAATCTTAATACATAACAAATAAGCCGTTCCACGAGAAAACAAACATTATGAACTCCGCGCAGGCTAATCCGAGCCGACACATCCCGTCTAGGGGGGAAAGAGGTATAGAGTAATTATTCCGGAAACAGAAAATTTAACAGGTGGCGAAAAGTGTCTCTCCGGCTTGTACGGCATGCTTATGCTGATCCGGGTCGATACTTTACGCAGAGTCCACAATGTTGGTTTTCTCGCGGAACGGCTCAAATTGTAACAAAGATTTTCCCTCCATGGCTGGTGGGATTAGCATATCCACCAGTGGTCAAGATAAATTTGACCAATAGTACAGGTAAGTTACCGAGTAAACACCGCGATATAACTGAAAACTTGTGGCAATCGGTGTTAATCACCAAAACAAATAAACAGACGTCTACTCCTATATATGTCCCCGGGTTGTATAAGGAAACACTACCAGGCATGGAATAGTTTTACTCGATAGGATACTTTAAACATTCGTCTGTCTTGAAAATATCTTAGGAAAAATTAACAATAATATTCAAATTTATTAGGAATTGCAAAAAACATGAGAACAATGAATTTGCTCATTGTGTACTTTTATCTAACCCCGTCTGCTGTAGCGGTGAAAAAGTTCGCCTGTATCAGAAAAATGGTAATTGAAGAACGCCAGCGATATTTCATTTGCATCAGTGACGGACTAATGTCAGGTTTTCTGGAGAAAATTGGAAAATGAGATAATTCCAGTATCTTCTACAATAATAGGAATAATAGAAATTGCCAATATTGTTTTCTTTGAAGTTGGATAAGATGGTATTAGCCAGGACCACAAATCATTTCTCCTCTGTTCGTGTGCAACTGTCATACATAAACGAGCTCTCCGTGACAACATTTTATATATAAATATCACAATCCTGTGAGGGCGTTGACCTCGGCGTTGTCTCGGTCAACATTATTTTTCTCAGGTTGACAATTTTTAATAGCGCCCTCACAGGAATGTGATATATATATAGGATCCATCATGAGTTTTCTTTGGAGATCAAGATTTCTTAAATGAGTCTAGAAAAAGACGGTTATTAACCGAGCCTCTTGGCGAGGTTAATAACTCTCTTTTTCGAGACGAATTTAAGAAATCTTCTCCAAAGAAAAACGAGTGATGGATTCTTTTTATCACCTAAACAGTGTGTTTGAATGAAAAATATTGACAACATCAAAACAAAGACCGAATAACATATTCTTCATAAGAACTTGTGATTCACCGCATAAAAAAGTAGTCCTCATCATTTTTCAATAAGAAGAAAAAAAACAACAATGTTTTAAACAATTAAGACTCGTTATTTATTCAAAATAGCGTAGTATTGCATTTTTCAATGTGTAAAATTTAACAACTTAACAATAAACATAATAAAGATAAAGGTCAAAATGACGTCATCAGTAGTCGCGTGTATGACGTGTTTTTGTTATCACACGTGTATGATAACGTTGTTCCGTGATTTGTTCTCAACTTGAAAATAAGGGTATTTATGTGATAAATTTTATTATACCGAAAAAAAAATCAGAAGTTTAAAACGCGGATTTTGCGGCTTTATTTTTCCGAACCGTGCGCGCATCAAAGTTGCGCATGTGATATTAATTTGCCGGTCACTATTACCGGGCACTATTATACAATTATGGACTTTTCAGCTGTAAGTTTTTCTGGTGCAGATCACATCATATCGCACAGCTGAAAAGTCCATAACTGTTTTATTATATAAACTATAAATAAAATCACGCAGATAAAATTACGACTTTATATGGTATTCATTTTTATTAATTTTACAATTTATAATTGATAAACAACAGTAAACAGTAAAAAATAATAATAATATCACAACATCTGTATTTGAGTGAAGTAAAAATAAATATGTAAATAATTAATGAAGAATTTTACTAAAGTCATATTCAGACAGCGACGCAAATCGCTTATGGTCGGCCATCTTGTAAACAACGCTACATTCGGAACCCTCAGTTATCACCGTCATATTCAATCTACAGCTGGAATTTCCAACGACTATGTTTAGTACGTGCGCGTGCATCTGAATCGCTAACTTTAGAAACTGTTCAATATCGTAATTTTATTCCAAAAAACTGTTCAATATCAAATAGTATTTTGTTCAATGAGTGATCATTTTGACCAATGAGAAAATAGTTTGTTTATAGTTCATATAATAATAAAAATGAGTGACTAATCGGGAATGGGGAATTTACATAGATAATTTTAACTGAGGTATAATAATCTAAGTAATTTTTCACCATTTAGTCTATTTTTAGAAATGAGCGTTGAAAATATCTCTGGAAATGTTTTAACCGCTCTTCAATATATTTGTAACGTTTTCATGTTCCTACATTGTTATTGAAAGTCGTCTGCAACAGCCACAAGGGCCGACTGAATACAAAGTAAACCAACTGGTTATTGAAGTCTTTATTGAATAATTATGTTCTGGAACATTATTGGTTACACAGTCTCAAAAAAAGAACAGCAGATGATTGGCGTCAGGTTTCAATTGTTTTTTATTTAAAAGATCAAAAGGGTGTGGCATCATTGACAAATTGATGTTAAACGAAAAGTAAAAACAGATAGATGTCAATGCACCGTTGATGTTTCAACGACAGTTTAACCTTTCTCATATACAGTCTCCTTTCGACGCCTCTGCAGCAGACGACGTTTAAAAAAAAATCGACAAAGACGACTTCTCCCTTTTCATAATCTTGTTAACTCTATTCAACGATTAAAGTTTCATTTATAGAGGTTTACCATCTTGTTAACGTGATGTTTTCAAAGTCGTTTGCTGGCGATTTGCTGTTACGTGGTGGGTGAAGCGTTATTTGACGGAAGAATGTCACTTTCCTCGTCACAGCCAATTGTTCAATTAGAACCTCACTCTGAAACTGATTGATTTTAACCAGAAAAACAGACGATAGAATCCGTACGTTAACCTCTAACCCTTTCCTTCGTGCAGCAGACGACTTTGATGTCCTTAAGTCACAATTATGGAAACTCTTTATAAATGAAAGAAACACTCCTTGAATTAAGTTGAAACCCATTGGCAAAAGGAGAACTTGGCTAATATGAACAATGTATCCATTTGCCATGATGTTTACAAAAGTCGTCTACAGCAGATGTGTCAGAAAGTATATCGAGGGCTTGGCGTGAAACGGTTGTAACTAAAGTTAGTATTTTTCTACCAAGGTTAATCACCTTGCCATAAAGTCTTTATAAGCGTTAAATAATTGTTCTTGGTAAACAATGGAAATTTAGGTGCCATTGCTCGTTCTGAGCAATGGCACCTAAATTTGCATTGTTTACAAAGGGGTCAAAATTGCCCCTAGACCAGGGTTTTCAAAATAGGTTTTTAGTTACAACCGTTTCACGCCAAGCCCTCGATATGTATGTGGGTAAGGATCAACGCGAATCTGAGGTGCATGCACGTTAGCTTGTCAGGTTTATGTGATTAATAGTGAGATAATTATCACATGATTGAAGAATCTTGCGAATGATCATATCACCCGACATTTTACTATGTTCGTCTGAAAGCACTCGTGGTTTGAGGATACGGGGCATCACTCTGACAGTTTTACGTAAACATTTCGATGCGTTTCATAGATTGTTTATATGAGCCGTTCCACGAGATAGCCAATATGATGGACTCTGCGTAATGTATCGACCCTGATCAGCCTACGCAGTCCGTGCAGGCTGATCCGGGCCGACATATTCCGTCTCATGGGGAAAGGGGTATAAAGTAATGCTTGCTGAAACAGAAAATCCACAAGAGGCGAAGAAAGTCTGCCCGGGTTGACCTGCGTGGCATGCTTAGGCTGATCTGGGTCGATAGATTACGCTGAATCCACAAAGTTGGTTTCCTCGTGGAACGGCTCATATGATGATAGTTTGGCTTGGTTTATTGCATAGCATGAATAAGCATATTATGTTTGTTTGGGGAATATGTAAGATGAGACAATTGGGCACTCTGAGGGTGGGGATAATGCATGAATGGTACGTGTAACTCCACTGTCAATCAGTTGCTGATAGACATCCCGGAAAAAAGTGTGATGAGTTGTGAAACTCAAAGGTCTATCACACTGTCAGGGTCAACATTGTGGACTCTGCGTAAAGAATCGACCCGGATCAGCCTATAGAGGAACAGATAGAGGACAATGCACCGTTTGAGTTTTAACGACAGTTAAATCTGACCCATATACAGTCTCCTTTCGACGCCTCTGCAGCAGACGGCGTTTAAAAACATTTCGACAAAGAATACTTCTCCCTTTTCACAATCTTGTTAACTCTATTCAACGATTAAAGTTTCATTTATAGAGGTTTACCATCTTGTTAACGTGATGTTTTCAAAGTCGTTTGCTGGCGATTTGCTGTTACGTGGTGAAGCGTTATTTAACGGAAGAGCGTCACTTTTCTCGTCACAGCCAATTGTTCAATTAGAACCTCACTCTGAAACTGATTGATTTAACCAGAAAAACAGAAGATAGAATCCGTATGTTAACCTCTAACCGTTTCCCACATGCAGCAGACGACTTTGATGTTCTTGAGTCACAATTATGGAAACTCTTTATGAATGAAAGAAACACTCCTTGAATTAAGTTGTAACCTATTGGCAAAAGGAGAAATTGATTATTATGAACAATCTATCCGTTTTCAATGATGTTTACAAAATTCGTCTGCAGCAGATTTGTAAGAAAGCATATCGAGGGCTTGGCGTGAAACGGTTGTAACTAAAGTTAGTATTTTTCTACCAAGGTTAATCACCTTGCCATAAAGTCTTTATAAGCGTTAAATAATTGTTCTTGGTAAACAATGGAAATTTAGGTGCCATTGCTCGTTCTGAGCAATGGCACCTAAATTTGCATTGTTTACAAAGGGGTCAAAATTGCCCCTAGACCAGGGTTTTCAAAATAGGTTTTTAGTTACAACCGTTTCACGCCAAGCCCTCGATATGTATGTGGGTAAGGATCAACGCGAATCTGAGGTGCATGCACGTTAGCTTGTCAGGTTTATGTGATTAATAGTGAGATAATTATCACATGATTGAAGAATCTTGCGAATGATCATATCACCCGACATTTTACTATGTTCGTCTGAAAGCACTCGTGGTTTGAGGATACGGGGCATCACTCTGACAGTTTTACGTAAACATTTCGATGCGTTTCATAGATTGTTTATATGAGCCGTTCCACAAGATAGCCAATATGATGGACTCTGCGTAATGTATCGACCCTGATCAGCCTACGCAGTCCGTGCAGGCCGATCCGGGCCGACATATTCCGTCTCAGGGGGAAAGGGGTATAAAGTAATGCTTGCTGAAACAGAAAATCCACAAGAGGCGAAGAAAGTCTGCCCGGGTTGACCTGCGTGGCATGATTAGGCTGATCCGGGTCGATACATTACGCTGAATCCACAAAGTTGGTTTTCTCGTGGAACGGCTCATATGATGATAGTTTGGCTTGGTTTACTGCATAGCATGAATAAGCATATTATGTTTGTTTGGGGAATATGTAAGATGAGACAATTGGGCACACTGAGGGTGGGGATAATGCATGAATGGTACGTGTAACTCCACTGTCAATCAGTTGCTGATAGACATCCCGGAAAAAAGTGTGATGAGTTGTGAAACTCAAAGGGCTATCACACTGTCAGGGTCAACATTGTGGACTCTGCGTAAAGAATCGACCCGGATCAGCCTATAGAGGAACAGATAGAGGACAATGCACCGTTTGAGTTTTAACGACAGTTAAATCTGACCCATATACAGTCTCCTTTCGACGCCTCTGCAGCAGACGGCGTTTAAAAACATTTCGACAAAGAATACTTCTCCCTTTTCACAATCTTGTTAACTCTATTCAACGATTAAAGTTTCATTTATAGAGGTTTACCATCTTGTTAACGTGATGTTTTCAAAGTCGTTTGCTGGCGATTTGCTGTTACGTGGTGAAGCGTTATTTAACGGAAGAGCGTCACTTTTCTCGTCACAGCCAATTGTTCAATTAGAACCTCACTCTGAAACTGATTGATTTAACCAGAAAAACAGAAGATAGAATCCGTATGTTAACCTCTAACCGTTTCCCACATGCAGCAGACGACTTTGATGTTCTTGAGTCACAATTATGGAAACTCTTTATGAATGAAAGAAACACTCCTTGAATTAAGTTGTAACCTATTGGCAAAAGGAGAAATTGATTATTATGAACAATCTATCCGTTTTCAATGATGTTTACAAAATTCGTCTGCAGCAGATTTGTAAGAAAGCATATCGAGGGCTTGGCGTGAAACGGTTGTAACTAAAGTTAGTATTTTTCTACCAAGGTTAATCACCTTGCCATAAAGTCTTTATAAGCGTTAAATAATTGTTCTTGGTAAACAATGGAAATTTAGGTGCCATTGCTCGTTCTGAGCAATGGCACCTAAATTTGCATTGTTTACAAAGGGGTCAAAATTGCCCCTAGACCAGGGTTTTCAAAATAGGTTTTTAGTTACAACCGTTTCACGCCAAGCCCTCGATATGTATGTGGGTAAGGATCAACGCGAATCTGAGGTGCATGCACGTTAGCTTGTCAGGTTTATGTGATTAATAGTGAGATAATTATCACATGATTGAAGAATCTTGCGAATGATCATATCACCCGACATTTTACTATGTTCGTCTGAAAGCACTCGTGGTTTGAGGATACGGGGCATCACTCTGACAGTTTTACGTAAACATTTCGATGCGTTTCATAGATTGTTTATATGAGCCGTTCCACAAGATAGCCAATATGATGGACTCTGCGTAATGTATCGACCCTGATCAGCCTACGCAGTCCGTGCAGGCCGATCCGGGCCGACATATTCCGTCTCAGGGGGAAAGGGGTATAAAGTAATGCTTGCTGAAACAGAAAATCCACAAGAGGCGAAGAAAGTCTGCCCGGGTTGACCTGCGTGGCATGATTAGGCTGATCCGGGTCGATACATTACGCTGAATCCACAAAGTTGGTTTTCTCGTGGAACGGCTCATATGATGATAGTTTGGCTTGGTTTACTGCATAGCATGAATAAGCATATTATGTTTGTTTGGGGAATATGTAAGATGAGACAATTGGGCACACTGAGGGTGGGGATAATGCATGAATGGTACGTGTAACTCCACTGTCAATCAGTTGCTGATAGACATCCCGGAAAAAAGTGTGATGAGTTGTGAAACTCAAAGGGCTATCACACTGTCAGGGGCGTAGCTTTGCAATAATCAATGTGTAGGCCGTCTCGTGAGAAATTCAACATTGTGGACTCTGCGTAAAGTATCGACCCGGATCAGCCTAAACATGCCACACTGGCCTACCCAGATAGACACTTTTCGCCTCCTGTGGATTTTCTGTTTCAGGAATAACTACTCTATACATCTATCCCCCTAAGACGGAATGTGTCGGCCGGATGAGTCTGCGCGTATAGCGCAGGCTGATCTGGTCGATACATTACGCAGATGTCTATCGCCGTAGCTGCATTTTGGGGCATTTTGAGAAAAAATGTGTAGGCACGTGCGTACAGTGCCTTAAGGGAGCTACGCCCCTGAAGGGTGTGGCATCATTGACAAATTGATGCTAAACGAAAAATAAAAACAGATACAGGACAATGCACCGTTAGCGTTTTAACAACAGTTTAACCTTTCCTATAAACAGTCTCCTTTCGACGCCTCTGCAGCAGACGACGTTTAAAAACATTTCGACAAAGAAGACTTCTCCCTTTTCACAATCTTGTTAACTCTATTTAACGATTAAAGTTTCATTTATAGAGGTTTACCATCTTGTTAACGTGATGTTTTCAAAGTCGTTTGCTGGCGATTTGCTGTTACGTGGTGAAGCGTTATTTGACGGAAGAGCGTCACTTTTCTCGTCACAGCCAATTGTTCAATTAGAACCTCACTCTGAAACTGATTGATTTAACCAGAAAAACAGACGATAGGATCCGTACGTTAACCTCTAACCCTTTCCCACGTGCAGCAGACGACTTTGATGTCCTTAAGTCACAATTATAGAAACTCTTTATAAATGAAAGAACACTCCTTGAATTAAGTTGTAACCCGTTGGCAAAAGTAGAACTTGGCTAATATGAACAATGTATCCATTTGCCATGATGTTTACACAATTCGTCTACAGCAGATGTGTCAGAAAGCATATATATGTGGGTAAGGATCAACGCGAATCTGAGGTGCATGCACGTTAGCTTGTCAGAGTGGGGGTTATGTGATTGATAGTGAGACAATTATCACATGATTGAAGAATCTTGCGCATGATCATATCACCCAGCATTTTACTATGTTCGTCTGAAAGCACTCCTGGTTTGAGGATACGGGGCATCACTCTGACAGTTTTACGTAAACATTTCGATGCGTTTCATAGATTGTTTATATGAGCCGTTCCACGAGATAGCCAATATGATGGACTCTGCGTAATGTATCGACCCTGATCAGCCTACGCAGTCCGTGCAGGCCGATCCGGGCCGACATATTCCGTCTCAGGGGGAAAGGGGTATATAATAATGCTTGCTGAAACAGAAAATCCACAAGAGGCGAAGAAAGTCTGCCCGGGTTGACCTGCGTGGCATGCTTAGGCTGATCTGGGTCGATACATTACGCTGAATCCACAAAGTTGGTTTTCTCGTGGAACGGCTCATATGATGACTGGTAGTTTGGCTTGGTTCATTGCATAGCATGAATAAGCATATTATGTTTGTTTGGGGAATATGTAAGATGAGACAATTGGGCACACTGAGGGTGGGGATAATGCATGAATGGTACGTGTAACTCCACTGTCAATCAGTTGCTGATAGACATCCCGGAAAAAAGTGTGATGAGTTGTGAAACTCAAAGGGCTATCACACTGTCAGGGTCAACATTGTGGACTCTGCGTAAAGAATCGACCCGGATCAGCCTAAGTATGCCACACAGGCCTACCCGGATAGATACTTTTCGCCTCCTGTGGATTTTATGTTTCAGGAATTAATACTTTATACATTTATCCCCCTAAGACGGAATGTGTCGACCGGATCAGTCTGCGCGGACAGCGCAGGCTGATCTGGTCGATACATTACGCAGATGGCTATCGCCGCAGCTGCATTTTGGGGCATTTTGATAAAAAATGTGTAGGCACGTGCCTACAGTGCCTAAAGGGAGCTATGCCCCTGACTGTCAGAAAGCGTCAACTACATGTATGAACAGACGGATCATGTGTGCATCTCTTCTTGCTTGGCACTGAGATTCCCATAACGTTTTCGGTCAATGATTGCTGAGGAATAGCTGGAAACTAAAACATATGTTATGTTTAATCCTTTCCCACTTATAGAAGTATTTCGACGCAACTGTAAGACGATTTTTTTAAAAACATTGTGGCAAAAAGATATATTGCTCATGATGATCAAATTCTCTTTGTGTAACAATGTTTTCAACTATATCCAATGTATTTTATTTCTAGAGATTTTCCATACTTTTGCTTAGATAATTTAAAAGTTGTTTGTCGCAGATTTATTGTATATGAGAAAGGGTTAAAAAGTAGAGTAAAAACAAATGCCATATAATACCAAAACGTCAACAAATATTAGCCGTTTCACGAGAAAAGCAACATTATGGATTCTGCATAATGTATCGACCCAGATCAGCCTGCGAAGTCCGTGCAGGTTAATCCGGGCCGACACATTTCGTCTCAGGGGGATATAGGTATAAAGTAATGATTCCTGAAACAGAAAATCTACAGGAGGCGAAAAGTGTCTGCTCGGATTAGCCTGTACGGCATGCTTAGACTGATCCGGGTCGATACTTTACACAGAGTCGACAATGTTGGTTTTCTCATGGAAGAACTGAAAGAACGGATTGACGAATAGCCTGACAAATAACGTGGCAACTGTAATGCGTCCAACTCGGGAATCAGAAAGTGCAACTGCGAATATATGGAAAAGCACTGGACTGGTCGAATATTATGGTACGATAAAACTGTCTGGAGGAGAGAAAATGTCTCCACCTTTCAATTCCGCAATACCACTCCGTCGACAAATACATTTGTACTTTATTATATAAGATACAGGTCTATGACATTTCAATACAATTGTATTTGAAACGATGTATTATTTTTGCGAAGAATTTGTTTACTCTATATGGGGCCTTTTATATCTGTTTATTCTAGACCTTTTTGGAAAAAACGATCTTACCGACCTTTCAATATCTAAAGGTCATTATTCGCATGGCGTATCTTATGGCTAGATTATGGGGAGTTCACTGATATTTCCCCACATATATTTCTCTTATAACACAATTTAACTCTATGCTGTGAGTACCAAAAATAATCTTCTCACTGAAACGATTCGTTCCAGTACCCATAGCAAAAGATTGTGAATCAAATAAGGATTTTTGGAATTCGACATACTCACCTTATCTACAGTCTTGTGGTATTCTTAAAAAGTGCGCCTACCTAAAATAATTATCCTAATGCTTTTGGCCTTGACAGCAGCAAGTACACTGGCAAAGCAGTTTTTTAGCACTACGCTTGATTTGTTTTGTGCCGATAAAGTAATCAGGGTCGTCAGACGCTTACTATAAGTGCGTGCAGGACAATGATTATGATCTTTGATACTCTCGCCGTACCCGCGATAGACTGCGAGAATTCGTGGTGATTCGAAAATCTGTATTTATATTTCTCTGTCTACACGTATGCCTTTTTAGGCCAATACGCCGTGCTTGACGAAAAGTGCCGTGCTGCTTTGGCGAAAAATGAAGGACCCAATGCGTCTGATTTTGTTATTTGTTTATAAGAGTTGACTTAGAGTTTTCTTACTGGAGGAAAACAAAAATGACTAAAAAAGTAAAACATGCTTTTCTCTTTTTAGCTCACCTGTCACGTAGTGACAATGTGAGCTTATGTGATCGCCCTTCATCCGTCGTCCGTCGTCTGTCCACAATTTCTTGTGAAGACGATAAAGTCTTCATTTAGTATCCGATGTTTACCAAACTTATTCATTAGCGAGACATCCTGAGAGCTCGGTTCCTTTCGAAAACAAGCCAGATCCGTTCATGCATGACGGGATTATGACCCTTTTAAATTGGCAAAATTGCTATAATTGGCCTTGTGAACAAGTTAAAGTCATCATTTATTATCCGATGTTTACCAAACTTATTCAGTAGCTAGATATTCATAAGAGCTCGGTTCTTTTTGAAATGCATGAAAAAATTATGACCCTTTAAAATTGGCAAAATTGTTATAATTGACTTTGTGAACACGATAAAAACTTCATTTATTTGTCACATGTCCTTTACATTGGGAATATTGACACATTGTTGGATAATGAAGATATTGAAAACAGAAATTCTACCTTTACATTCGCTCCTGGAGTTCCCTAATTATATCGAAAATAGCTTGAAGTAAAGGTTTAAGTATTTTACATTCGTAGAAAAGATGTATTATATTTGTTTTAGATAAATAGCACACATTTGTTTCTATTAATTTCATTTTGAATAACAGAGAATTGTTCGCTAATATTCTATGGATTAACCGTTTAATAAATGTGTTTATTGCACATCTAAAAATAGTTATATATGTTATATTCCAATAAATGTTTTTGGGGGAGGAGTTGGCCTTTGTTCCCCTCTTTATTTACACCTGTGGAACTATAAAACCTTTATAAAGATACACTCATTATTGTCGGATATTTGGAACCGGTCGTGATGGTGGAGTGCCCTTTGACAAGACACGTTTCCCAGCCTAGTTTGTTCTGGTTTGTTTACCCAGGGATCATAAATAAGTATTATAACTGAAATTTATGTTGAAAACGGCGTTAAACACTACTAAAAAATAAAATACCATAGGTAAAAAAGGAGTATTATGAATTAAATATACTTACTAAGATTAACAGATAAGATATGTACTGTAATGTATGACGGAGTATGGCAAACGCCTTTACATACCTATGCATGTGGCTAATACTAGTAAACTTATATATTTAAAAATAAAAAAAAAGAACATTACGCTGTGCTGTTCAAGACCAATTAGCGAATAAACTCCTAAGCTATTTATAGTACAATGAACTCTGCTATTTAAAGAACAATGAAATATGCGACTTATAGAACAATAAGTAATTATTTAAAGATTAATAAAATGTGCTTTTTATAGAATAATTATATGTTTTTTTATATACCAATGATATGTTCTATTTATAGAATAATGAAACTGTCCTATTTATAAAACAATGAACTGTGCTATTTAAAGAATAATACGCTAAGCTATGTATGCAACAATATACTATGCTATTTAAGTAACGGGAATTAGCTTCTTAGTATTCAGACGAAAGTGATCAAATCAGCCTTCATGATAACGTCATATAAGGTTTACTTATGTTTTACTATTTTTATTTGTACAGTCCGAACATGGATATATGATATACTTGTACATACAATATGTTACTTGCTAAGTAAAACTGCATGACATGTACACTTCACAACACTTCCACGTCAAAGAACTTAACACAATGAGCAAATATGTGTTTGAATGACATATGCAAATACATAAATATAAATGACCAACAGTCTTTGTTATGAACCTACAACCTCCCGTACCCGGCCTGGACTCAATAACTGTAAATGACAACAGGTGTCCGAGGTTTCAATTGAGAAAAAACACACAATACCTCGGTAAGACACTTCACAATATATGCTTTAATGATTATAACTGTAGTGTTTTTCTTATTTGGAAATTCTGAAAATCCAACACAGGCCCGTGTTACTATAAAAAGCCTCTCTATATGGTGCATATACTATAATATAAATGACTTTTTATATATTACCATATAGACACCCTACATAACTTTGTTCACGTGTAACTGGTTACGTTCCAAAATATACTATGTGGCAAGTGGAATGGAGACGAATAGCGTCTAGCCAATTACGTGTGTCATTCTCTCCAGGTTACTGGCTACGTACCGACACATACATTGTGGCATGTTAGTTGAAGCCGTATAACGAAATGAATGACTTTTGTCAATCCTTGGAAGGAATGAACGGGTTCATCGGAACGACCCGATTCTTTGACTCGTGTATTTTAGATGTTTGCTTCAACTGCACGATCCAAATGGCATGATGTCCGTAAGTGCTGCGTGGGCGTTACGTTTGTGATTGTATCTTTGACAATGCAATCACGGCATGTTCAGACAAAGTAATTGGTCCGATCTATGAGAAATAGGGACACTGTAAATCCTTATCATTGTCAACCCATTGTTCACTATTTCCCAGATAAATAGACAATTGTTCACCCTCTGCAGCAGACGACTTATGAAATTAACGTGGAAAGATGGGTAATTGCTCTTAATGTGCAATTTGCCACTATGTGTTTATCTCTATGAAATAATTATACATAATTGTATATAGAGTTTTTCATATTGGTGTCTTGATGTTTTGTAAGCGGATTTGCTGTATGTTGGGAAGGTATGGATGATTAGTTGCCTCTCTGTAAATTTAATTTGATTGGTGGGTCCAGTATCGTTATCAAATGTAACATTTATGTAATGCTAAAGTAACGAGAGTAAACTGATGTTAAAGTAACAACATTTAACTGTTCTCATGAATTGATGAGGAGAAATGGAATTGATATTTTCCATTACCATCACAACTGCCAGTAGGGAAAATTATCTTTCTGAAATTACCGACCTTAGGTGGATGTTTACCATCGTCGTAGAAGATATTGCATATTTATCCTTTGATCTTAAGGCTTCTGTTTTCATGTTTCAATTGTTCTCTCTCACAATGGTGCCAAGGACAACAATTATTAGACTGGATTTCTATATCAGACCGACCACACAATATATGAGCCAGAGCATGCGCAAACGGTATAATTTACCATTTCCGAATAGTGTTGGGCCAGATCTTATTCTCCATCTGCTCAGTCCTATCATAATCTACTCAAGTTCACAGAATAGTCTAACAAGCTTGTGTTAATAGTATGATGACAGTATATACCTTAATCAGACTTTGCGAATGCATTGGCTTGTCTCGATGTTAACTGTTTACAAAAGCCAACCGGTACATTTTCTCTTGAACGGACTCATATAATAGTTTTTAATTTGAAATCATGAATACGAATAGTTTTGAGATTGTAAGTGTCAAACGTATCTTCTGGGATGGATACTATAAGATTATATGAACGTTTCCAGAAGTGAACTCCAAACAAGACTTCTGATTAGCCATTTTCGAATATGAATTTGTGTTTGACCAATTATTTACTCGAGAGGAAGGTCTAAGCACACAGTAAAGTTGTTCAGTTTTGGAGCCCCGCAATAGAATAGAGTCCAAAGTCTAAGCACATAGTATAGTTTTTGGTACGGTTGTCGACAGACATCCGGTCCAGAGTAAAAAGAACTACACAATTAATAAACGTTTTTTCGGAGTTACTACGTTCCTAATACCACAGGCAGCTCCACCCAAACAAATAGTTCTAAGCGGGATAATTTTCACTGAAAGTACTGTTGGTACGGTTGTGTTGGTATTCGTAAATTAAGGTCAGACAGGCGGTTGCATGTGTATGTACACAAGAGATGTTTTTACAAATATGAATGCCTTCCTTTACCAATGAGGTTAGTCACTTTGAAAACCCAGTTAAATTTAAGTATGCCCATGGGCTCAAATGACTAATAAAGACATATTTACATGATTATTTGCTATAAAATGTGACATCTATAGTATCAATAAGGTTTTCATTGGAACTGATCTGTTGACCTTGTAAAAAAATCTCAGGTGTTCCACACACACACTCTGACTAAATTTCATGATGATTGGGTTTCCGTTAACAAAGATTTCATTTGATTTGTTCCAGTGACGTCTTTTTGTTCCGCCCTGTCTAACCTTAATTTACGAATACCAACACAACCGTCCAACCAATACTTTCAGTGCTTTGATTAAGTTTTGGAGCCCTGCAATAGAGCAGATCCCTGTGCACAGGGTATAGTTTCGCAGCATGCATTCTTATCAGTGTTTCGCCTCAATTCTCAACAGCCCATAATGCATCATTGACTCAGTAGAGAACAAAATACGAATATGGTATGCCAATGCGGACCTGGGGCTCAAAGTTCGCTTAGGCTAGATTGTTATTTCTTCTGTGTCGCGTTCCTGTAACATTTGTGTCATGTTGTATTCCAAATGACCGGCAGACCCGCATGGCATGCGGTATTGCAATCTACTTGTGAAATAGATATAAATGAGTCAATCCGTCAATATAATCGTCCCGATCTATCACAGAAGAACGGCCCTATGACAAGGAAAATATAATCGTTCGTTGTTTACACACGCCAACTATGTTGTCGCAGTATATGGTTGTCTTTAACCCGTTCCCTCAAACATCAGAGCCATCTCGCGAGAAAACCAACATTGTGGACTAACCCGGACAGACAACTTTCGCATCCTGTTGATTTTCTGTTTCAGGAATCATTACTCTATACCTCTATTTCCCTGCGATGGAATGTGTCGGTCCGGATGAGCCTGAGCAGTCCGCGCAGCAGGCTGATCTGGGTCGATACATTTCGCAGAGGCCATAATGTTGGTTTTCTCGTGGAACGGCTCATATGCATTTCGATGCCTCTGCTGTAGACGACTATTCAAATCATAATTACCAAAGGAGTAGTTCTGACACTTTCGCAACTTCTCATTAAGCCACACTGTTTTCAACTCTACACAATAATTATACTTTCGTTTAAATAGAATTGTCTTTCTATTGGCCAGATTTCTTTTCAAAGTCGTCTGATGCAGGTTGAAAATGATTAACCATCATCTATTCTAATTTACTATGTTTGAACTCGTCTAAAATAGTGGGGGAGCACGAAACACATGATTTGTTTGTTTTGTTTGTTTGGAGTTTAACGCCGCTTTCAACAGCTTTGGTCATATCACGGCGGTCAGTGCACCTACCCATGTTTTCCTGGCTTTCTCACACCAGTACTTACACAACATTCTTTCGAAGCCACTGACTACTTTCTCACATAGATCAGAGGTGAGAGGCAATGGAAAACATCGCCCAAAAGAATGTCGCCGCAACCGGGTATCGAACCCGTGACTTCCAGATCACGCGTCAGATACGCTACCAATTGAGCTACCCGGCCGGCCGGGTCACGAAACACATGAAAGACTGGCAGCCATATTACTGAAGTTTTACTGAACCGGCGTTGAACAAATGAATTAATTAAATCAGAAAATGTACCTCGTGTCATATAGAGATGACAGATCGGGCTGTGCTAAGTGGTGGAAAGAAAAGGTAAAATTATCTTATGCATATTCATAAGGTCTTGTCTGCAGGATGTATTTATCAACTTAATGGATGCATCCATTACGATTAATGACGATAACTTCGGTTTACAATTTTACGGTTTAAAAAATGTGATTGTTCTCTCTCTTTGAGGGACTATATTCTGCTATTTGAACCGACTTTACAAAGAGATGCAGACTAACATGTGCTACACTGGTGACTGGTCGCAATATCCGTAATTTTCTGTTTCCCAGTGTTCTCGTTCTCACCCTATCCCACATACAGACGCTTTTTGATGCCTCTGCATTAGAAGACTTTTGACAACATTGTGGCAAACAGAGAAATTGCTCATAATGAATAATTTATCCATTTGTCATAATGTTTTCAACTCTTTTTAATAACTAAACTATTGTTTATGAAGATTTACAAAAGAAATTTGATGCAAGGCATCGATGTCGCCGGAAAAGATTGGATTGATTTATTTTTTAACACACATGCATTCTTGACTTTCATTAGTCTAAACATACACATAATGTTTTCATTAAGGACTAATTCCAGGATGCTTGAAATTCCACATACAAATTTAAGGATTCCTTTTGGTCAGGATTTTAGATTTTTTGTATTTGACAATAAAACCACAACAAATTCAGTTTCGGATTTAAATCTACATGCAATAAAAAGCTATTTAACCCTTTCCATGCCTGAAGCAACTATGAAAACCTTTAAACGTTTAAAACATTGAGAAAACGGTTAAATTGCTGAAGACATGAACTTCCTCCGTTTTAATAATAATTATAATAAGTATTTCACAGATGTTAAAATTTATACTCATGTTTAAAAAGTAGAAACACCATATCAGCTAAATTGTTTATTTAGATCATTAATGCATACAATATATGTATGGCGCAAGAGAAATGCCAGTTGCGAGTCCCATTACTAATTGGGTACGAAAAACCAGATTTTCTTTATTTCTTAAATTATTGTTTATCAGAGTTAATAATAGTTTTCTTAAATTGTTTCTAGCCAAATAAACATTTAATATCACATATATTTAATCATTTAAGTGTGTAATATTAGCTATCTATCTGTAATATAAGGTGTTTGAGCATTATTTAAAAAATCAGGCAAAGCTTTAGTGCATGTTTTATTCCACTGCATTCGAAAGATATAAAGCATTTCTATATTATTTTTCTTTCTCCTACATTCGGCCCTTGCACTCGTTTCGTGACGTATAAGAAATCAATTTATCGAGCGACAATTTTTGTCTGCATAATTCGTAGCGCTTTTCTAAGTTTACATCTTACTTCCGGTTACTTCCATTTATATTTTGGCAATATGAAACTAGGTCATGAACTGAGGAGAAAGCGTTTTGACGTTCACGACCGATAAACAGGCATATATTTAAGACATATTTTCACAAAATATTTCTTATTTTTGTTTATGTTACCAGTTTATGTTGTACTTATCTAAAATAAAATAATATTTTGACCACTCGCTTCTTCATATCGAAAAGCGCATGCGCGAAAATCGATGTTTAAATGTCACTATATTTAGCTTAGAAAAAGTTCTTATTTTAGATATACATAAACTAACATTATTAAATGAATTCTACACAAATCAAGACATCTCATTGAACATGAAAATAACATTCAGTTAGTTAAAATTGTTATTAAACGGAGAATCCGACGTGATTTTTATCTCGATATTGACACATAACAGTCTGAGGCAAGTCTAGCAGGGACTCTTTTGTCTTCGTTAATAAGACAAAAAAACATAAATGCGAGTCAAAATAAAGAAACTGCAAATACTTAAAACATCGGATCATTTATTTCATTTTAGATGTGTCATAACTAAGTGTTTTTAACAAACACAATTGTAATATGTTCAAGACATTTAAATTTGTTTTTTTCTAATATACTCTCCTCCCATGTCATTTCCGAAAACCTATTAAAAATATAAGTCGCGGGCTTCTGCCCGTCGACTAATGAAATTTATGCCCCGATGTTTTCAATGTCACCTGCTGCAGATTTGTTGTATGTGGGAAAGGGCTAATACTAGAATGTGTATGTTGGTTCTTCTTTACATATGGCCTAGCCCTGTAATGATAGTATAAACTTTGTCAGTGAAAATATATTCGACTGTAAACAATTACTTCGACAATTGGTTGTCCCACGAGGCACTGTCGTTACCACTAATCTAAAGGCATAGATAAAAAGGCATACAGCACCTATGCGCCCATGGTCTGTTTTTGAACAACAGTTAAACCACTAACGCTAGAACCTCAAACTGTAGTTGTTCATGGTTTATTATCATTGATGTTTGCTTAAAAATACATAAGTAAATGAATCAAAGAATACAATAAAGATCTTGGCGTTTTGAAATTTGACCTTTTACTATTAACAATATGAATTAAGTACAAGTGAGCAAAACATAGACGTTAACATCAAGAAAATAAATACAATCACGGCATCAAAGATAAACATGTATAACAAAAAACGTTTGCAGCCGCAGAAATAAATTCACAAGAGTCGAATTACGAAAAGGGTCGGCTATGTCTTTAATTATACGACACACCGGCTATATAAATCTTCCTATCTGTCACAGACTAATGGCTACAAATTGTGATTCCTAGTTTATGGGGAATAAGACAAATTAATTCCGTCCGATATTTATAATAAAACCGATTGTGTCGTTCCATTGTTTTAATGTAAATCACTTAGGGTCTTATCTGTATGTGTATTAATAGTGACACGCCGAACAAAAACGGTCTGTAAATTAGATACATGTCACCGCATTGCGAAATGGGGAGAAAACTCTTGCTTCTTTACCTTATTGACCTGTATTATCTCTGTAAAGGACCAGGTGTAGCTGTGCAGTAGTGCAGTCTAGTCATTGGCATAGGGGATATATTTCAACTGTTATTATATTTGCAGGTCCTATGGTATTTCTTTAAACCGTGACCTTAACTTTTCAATGAAGCAGTACTAGGGGACATGGTTAGTACGATAAACTAAGTGCAAATACCGTTGATTGGTTGATTGATTGATTGATTGATTGATTGATTGATTTGGGTTTAACGCCGTTTTCAACAATTGTTCAGTCATATCACGGCGGCCAGTTCACCTACTCATAAGTATCCTGGTTTTCTTACACCAGTATCCCACACAACTTACTCTCCAAGCAACTGGCTGCTTTTCCACATAGCCCATTGGGTGAAAGACGAATGACGCTTGTCACAGTGACTTTTGTCAAACGTCGGAAGAATGTTGGCCCAGCTGGGGTTCGAACGCATAACCCCTGCGTTGACAACCCGCGTCGCTACCGACTGAGCTACCGGGGCTCGGCTAAATACCGTTGCAATTGTTTTGCCAAAAATAAAATAATGATGATACATTTTTAAATGAATTACAGATGTCAAAATGTTTGAAGTATTTCTTTTATAAATTCTCGGTTTTGAAAAAGTATTATAAATATGAGGCTCTTAAACTTTTCTATCCAATAATAAATTGGTACCTGGGCGTCGAGTCAATAACGTCCTAAGGCTGTTCCGCTCAGGTGTGTGAAGTTAGCAGTTAGTTGGTGATTGGTAGTTGGGTATTCAATCTACTGCCAGAGTACGAATAAACAGTCAGCTAGTAGTTAGGTATCCGCCATATTATCGAATCTATAGCCATGGGCGAATACCCACACAGCTATCAATTGGGTATTCAACAAAGAGCCAAAGCGCAAATCTACTGCTATATACGAATAACCACACAGCTATCAATTAGTTATTCAACAGAAATTCAAAGCGCGAATCTACTGCTATATACGAATAACCACACAGCTAGCAATTGGTTATTCAACAAAAAGTCAAAGCGCGAATCTACTGCTATATACGAATAACCACACAGCTATCAATTGGGTATTCAACAAAGAGTCAAAGCGCGAATCTACTGCTATATACGAATAACCACACATCTATCAATTGGGTATTCAACAAAGAGTCAAAGTGCGAATCTACTGATATATACGACTAACCACACAGCTATCAATTAGTTATTCAACAAAAAGTCAAAGCGCGAATCTACTGCTATATACGAATAACCACACAGCTAGCAATTGGTTATTCAACAAAAATTCAAAGCGCGAATCTACTGCTATATACAAATAACCACACAGCTAGCAATTGGTTATTCAACAAAGAGTCAAACCGCGAATCTACTGCTATATACGAATAACCACACAGCTATCAATTAGTTATTTAAAAAAGAGTCAAAGCGCGAATCTACTGCTATATATGAATACCCAGCCAGCTATCAATTGGGTATTCAACAAAGAGTCAAAGCGCGAATTTACTGCTATATACGAATAACCACACAGCTATCAATTAGTTATTCAACAAAAATTCAAAGCGCGAATCTACTGCTATATACGAATAACCACACAGCTATCAATTGGTTATTCAACAAAGAGTCAAAGCGCGAATCTACTGCTTTATACGAATAACCACACAGCTATCAATTAGTTATTCAACAAAATGTCAAAGCTTGAATCTACTGCTATATACGAATAACCACACAGCTATCAATTGGTTATTCAACAAAAAGTCAAAGCTTGAATCTACTGCTATATACGAATAACCACACAGCTAGCAATTGGTTATTCAACAAAAATTCAAATCGCGAATCTACTGCTATATACGAATAACCACACAGCTAGCAATTGGTTATTCGACAAAGAGTCAAAGCGCGAATCTACTGCTATATACGAATAACCACACAGCTATCAATTAGTTATTCAACAAATAGTCAAAGCTTGAATCTACTGCTATATACGTATAACCACACAGCTATCAATTGGTTATTTAAAAAAGAGTCAAAGCGCGAATCTACTGCTATATGTGAATAACCACACAGCTATCAATTAGTTATTCAACAAAGAGTCAAAGCGCGAATCTACTGCTATATACGAATAACCACACAGCTATCAATTGGTTATTCAACAAAAATTCAAAGCGCGAATCTACTGCTATATAGGAATAACCACACAGCTAGCAATTGGTTATTCATCAAAGAGTAAAAGCGCGAATCTACTGCTATATGTGAATATCCACACAGCTATCAATTAGTTATTTAACAAAATTTCAAAGCGCGAATGTACTGCTATATACGAATAACCACACAGCTAGCAATTAGTTATTCAACATAAATTCAAAGCGCGAATCTACTGCCATATAGGAATAACCACACAGCTAGCAATTGGTTATTCATCAAATAGTGAAAGCTTGAATCTAATGCTATGTGTGAATATCCACACAGCTATCAATTGGTTATTTAACAAAATTTTAAAGCGCGAATCTACTGCTATATACGAATAACCACACAGCTAGCAATTAGTTATTCAACATAAATTCAAAGCGCGAATCTACTGCTATATAGGAATAACCACACAGCTAGCAATTGGTTATTAAGCAAAGAGTAAAAGCGCGAATCTACTGCTATATACGAATAACCACACAGCTATCAATTAGTTATTCAACAAAAAGTCAAAGCTTGAATCTACTGCTATATACGAAAAACCACACAGCTATCAATTGGTTATTCAACAAATTGTCAAAGCGCGAATCTACTGCTATATACGAATAACCACACAGCTATCAATTGGGTATTCAACAAAGAGTCAAAGCGCGAATCTACTGCTATATACGAATAACCACACAGCTATCAATTGGTTATTCAACACATTGTCAAAGCGCGAAACTACTGCTATATACGAATAACCACACAGCTATCAATTGGTTATTGAACAAAGAGTCAAAGCGCGACTCTACTGCTATATACGAATACCCACACATCTATCAATTGGTTATTCAACAAAGAGTCAAAGCTTGAATCTACTGCTATATATGAAAACCCAGCCAGCTATCAATTGGGTATTCAACAAAGAGTCAAAGCTTGAATCTACTGCTATATATGAATACCCAGTCAGCTATCAATTGGGTATTCAACAAAGAGTCAAAGCTTGAATCTACTGCTATATATGAATACCCAGTCAGCTATCAATTGGGTATTCAACAAAAAGTCAAAGCGCGAATCTACTGCATTATACGAATAACCACACAGCTATCAATTAGTTATTCAACAAAAAGTCAAAGCGCGACTCTACTGCTATATACGACTAACCACACAGCTATCATTTAGTTATTCAACGAAAAGTCAAAGGGCGAATCTACTGCTATATACGAATAGCCATACATCTATCAATTAATTATTCAAAGAAAAAGTCAAAGCGCGAATCTACTGCTATAAAAGAATAACCACACAGCTATCAATTGGTTATTCAACAAATAGTCAAAGCCCAAATCTACTTCTATAAACGAATAACCAAACATCTATCAATTGGTTATTCAACAAAGAGTCAAAGTGCAAATCTACTGATATATACGAATAACCAAACAGCTATAATTAGTTATTCAACAAAAAGTCAAAGAGCAAATCTACTTCTATAAACGAATAACCAAACATCTATCAATTGGTTATTCAACAAAGAGTCAAAGTGCAAATCTACTGCTATATACGAATAATCAAACAGCTATCAATTAGTTATTCAACAGAAAGTCAAAGCGCGAAACTACTGCTATATATGAATAACCACACAGCTAGCAATTGGTTATTCAACAAATAGTCAAAGCTTGAATCTACTGCTATATATGAATACCCCAGCCAGCTATCAATTGTGTATTCAACAAAGAGTCAAAGCTTGAATCTACTGCTATATACGAATACCTGCAAGCTATCAATTGGGTACTCATCAAAGAGTCAAAGCGCGAATCTACTGTTTTATACTAATAACCACATAGTAGATTCAAGCTTTAACTCTTTGAATAACCAATTGATAGCTGTGTGGGTATTCACATATATCAGTAGATTCAAGCTTTGACTCTTTGTTGAATAACCAAATGATAACTGTGTGGGTATTCGTATATAGCAGTAGATTCAAGCTTTGACTCTTTGTTGAATGCCCAATTGATAGATGGCTGTGTATTCATATATAGCAGTAGATTCAAGCTATGACCTTTTGTTGAATAACCAATTGATAGCTGGCTGGGTATTCATATATAGCAGTAGATTCGCGTTTTGACTCTTTGTTAAATAACCAATTGATAGCTGTGTGGATATTCACATATAGCAGTGGATTCAAGCTTTCACTATTTGTTGAATAACCAATTGATAGCTGTGTGGATATTCACATATAGCAGTAGATTCAAGCTTTCACTATTTGTTGAATAACCAATTGATAGCTGTGTGGATATTCACATATAGCAGTAGATTCAAGCTTTCACTAGTTGTTGAATAACCAATTGATAGCTGTGTGGTTATTCACATATAGCAGTATATTCGCGCTTTGACTATTTGTTGAATAACCAATTGATAGCTGGCTGGGTATTCATATATAGCAGTAGATTCGCCCTTTGACTCTTTGTTGAATACCCAGTTGATAGCTGGCTGGGTATTCACATATAGCAGTAGATTCAAGTTTTGACTCTTTGTTGAATGCCCAATTGATAGCTGTGTGGGTATTCATATATAGCAGTAGATTCGCGCTTTGGCTATTTGTTGAATAACCAATTGATAGCTGGCTGGGTATTCATATATAGCAGTAGATTCGCGCTTTGACTCTTTGTTGAATACCCAGTTGATAGCTGGCTGGGTATTCACATATAGCAGTAGATTCAAGCTTTGACTCTTTGTTGAATAACCAATTGATAGCTGTGTGGGTATTCACATATAGCAGTAGATTCGCGCTTTGGCTCTTTGTTGAATAACCAATTGATAGCTGTGTGGGTATTCGTATATAGCAGTAGATTCGCGCTTTGACTCTTTGTTGAATACCCAGTTGATAGCTGGCTGGGTATTCACATATAGCAGTATATTCGCACTTTGACTCTTTGCTAAATGACCAATTGATAGATGGCTGGGTATTCATATATAGCAGTAGATTCGCGCTTTGACTATTTGTTGAATGCCCAATTGATAGATGTGTGGTTATTCGTATATAGCAGTAGATTCGCGCTTTGACTATTTGTTGAATAACCAATTGATAGCTGTGTGGTTATTCACATATAGCAGTAGATTCGCGCTTTGACTATTTGTTGAATAACCAATTGATAGCTGGCTGGGTATTCATATATAGCAGTAGATTCGCGCTTTGACTCTTTGTTGAATACCCAGTTGATCGCTGGCTGGGTATTCACATATAGCAATAGATTCAAGTTTTGACTCTTTGTTGAATGCCCAATTGATAGCTGTGTGGGTATTCATATATAGCAGTAGATTCGCCCTTTGGCTATTTGTTGAATAACCAATTGATAGCTGGCTGGGTATTCATATATAGCAGTAGATTCGCGCTTTGACTCTTTGTTGAATACCCAGTTGATAGCTGGCTGGGTATTCACATATAGCAGTAGATTCAAGCTTTGACTCTTTGTTGAATAACCAATTGATAGCTGTGTGGGTATTCACATATAGCAGTAGATTCGCGCTTTGGCTCTTTGTTGAATAACCAATTGATAGCTGTGTGGGTATTCGTATATAGCAGTAGATTCGCGCTTTGACTCTTTGTTGAATACCCAGTTGATAGCTGGCTGGGTATTCACATATAGCAGTATATTCGCGCTTTGACTCTTTGCTAAATGCCCAATTGATAGATGGCTGGGTATTCATATATAGCAGTAGATTGGCGCTTTGACTATTTGTTGAATGCCCAATTGATAGATGTGTGGTTATTCGTATATAGCAGTAGATTCGCGCTTTGACTATTTGTTGAATAATCAATTGATAGCTGTGTGGTTATTCACATATAGCAGTAGATTCGCCCTTTGACTCTTTGTTGAATAACCAATTGATAGCTGTGTGGTTATTCGTATATAGCAGTAGATTCAAGCTTTGACTTTTTGTTGAAAAACTAATTGATAGCTGTGTGGTTATTCGTATATAGCAGTAGATTCGCGCTTTGACTCTTTGTTGAATAACTAATTGATAGCTGTGTGGTTATTCGTATATAGCAGTAGATTCGCGCTTTGACTCTTTGTTGAATAACTAATTGATAGCTGTGTGGTTATTCGTATATAGCAGTAGATTCGCGCTTTGACTCTTTGTTGAATACCCAATTGATAGCTGTGTGGTTATTCGTATATAGCAGTAGATTCGCGCTTTGACTTTTTGTTGAATAATCAATTGATAGCTGTGTGGTTATTCACATATAGCAGTAGATTCGCGCTTTGACTCTTTGTTGAATACCCAATTGAAAGCTGTGTGGTTATTCGTATATAGCAGTAGATTCGCGCTTTGACTATTTGTTGAATAATCAATTGATAGCTGTGTGGTTATTCACATATAGCAGTAGATTCGCGCTTTGACTCTTTGTTGAATAACCAATTGATAGCTGTGTGGTTATTCGTATATAGCAGTAGATTCAAGCTTTGACTTTTTGTTGAAAAACTAATTGATAGCTGTGTGGTTATTCGTATATAGCAGTAGATTCGCGCTTTGACTCTTTGTTGAATACCCAATTGATAGCTGTGTGGTTATTCGTATATAGCAGTAGATTCAAGCTTTGACCTTTTGTTGAATAACTAATTGATAGCTGTGTGGTTATTCGTATATAGCAGTAGATTCGCGCTTTGACTCTTTGTTGAATAACCAATTGCTAGCTGTGTTGACTCTTTGTTGAATACCCAATTGAAAGCTGTGTGGTTATTCGTATATAGCAGTAGATTCGCGCTTTGACTATTTGTTGAATAATCAATTGATAGCTGTGTGGTTATTCACATATAGCAGTAGATTCGCGCTTTGACTCTTTGTTGAATAACCAATTGATAGCTGTGTGGTTATTCGTATATAGCAGTAGATTCAAGCTTTGACTTTTTGTTGAAAAACTAATTGATAGCTGTGTGGTTATTCGTATATAGCAGTAGATTCGCGCTTTGACTCTTTGTTGAATACCCAATTGATAGCTGTGTGGTTATTCGTATATAGCAGTAGATTCAAGCTTTGACCTTTTGTTGAATAACTAATTGATAGCTGTGTGGTTATTCGTATATAGCAGTAGATTCGCGCTTTGACTCTTTGTTGAATAACCAATTGCTAGCTGTGTGCTTATTCGTATATAGCAGTAGATTCGCGCTTTGACTTTTTGTTGAATAACCAATTGCTAGCTGTGTGGTTATTCGTATATAGCAGTAGATTCGCGCTTTGAATTTTTGTTGAATAACTAATTGATAGCTGTGTGGTTATTAGTATATAGCAGTAGATTCGCGCTTTGGCTCTTTGTTGAATACCCAATTGATAGCTGTGATGGTATTCGCCCATGGCTATAGATTCGATAATATGGCGTATACCCAACTACTAGCTGGCTGTTTATTCGTACTCTGGCAGTAGATTGAATACCCAACTACCAATCACCAACTAACTGCTAACTTCACACACCTGTTCCGCTCCAACGCACTTCTTTTCCTGTTTTGCTTTAGTCTGCAATGTTTGTACTTGTATCATTTTAAATTTTTGATCATTCGGGATCACGTTAGATAGTCCTCGTCATCATGAGTCTCATTTATTCAATATTTTAAGTACATTTGAAATTTACAAACTGCATCAACATACATGTATGAGCCGTTCCACTAGAAAAACAACATTGTTGACTCTGCGTAAAGTATCGACCCGGATCAGCCTAAGTATGCCGCGCAGGCTAACCCGGATAGACCATTTTCGCCTCCTGTGGATTTTCTGTTTCAGGAATCATTACTCTATATATCTATCCCCCTGAGTCCATAATGTTGGTTTTCTCGTGGAACAGCTCATATCATATCTAAATGTAGAACTGTTCAAAATATTCACAAAGAGAAAATGAGTTAGTGATAGAAAGTTTTAACATCATTATAAACTGTCTCTCATTAAATCGAACACGAACAAGGAATTCTTATACTTGTCGACAAAGATGGATGAGCAATGTGAAAATTAGCAATATATCATGGTAGGCAAGTGGGCGGTCCTTATTTTGAACAACCAATTAGGCTGATCAATGTTAGCATTACTTTCGCTGGAACATTTATCTTCCGCGGATAATAACCATTCATTATTCCATATATTCCCGTGCAGTATGTTTTTACCAAAATAGATAACCGTCTCCATTTTCTGTAACACCGATAGAGAGATATATTATGTAAAAGTTTATTTCAAAATACAATTACAAGAGGCCATATGGCCCGTCAGAAAAACAAAATACACAAATAAATATGGAACGCCGTAGCTGTCTTATGTTGAGACATCTCATGTTATTTTGTCAAAGTGCCATGCTATCTTGTCAATAGAACATGTTATTTTATTACACCTCAATTTCATTGTCCATATAAAACTCCCATTGACAAAAAGTTGCTATTTTTACTGTCAAGACAAATGTACCACGTGACCATGCGACAGTTTTTTTACTGTCTCACGGCTGTATGCAAATTTTTTTACTGTCTCACGGCCGTATGCAAATTAGGTAGGTAAGAAGATTTATGTTAATGAAACTGATTAAAACTAGACATGTAGAGCGCTCTATGTTGTACTTTTGGACTATAAAACATTTTACAGAGCATATATTTATGCTAATAATAATAATAATAAAATAATAAAATAAAATATTTTCGTAAAATATATAAATAATATGCAAATATTTATATTTTTTATTTTTTTACTTTTTAATATTATTTATTTATTATTTATAATTTTATTATTTATATTTTATTATTTTATTATTTTTCGGTATAATAAAATAAATAACACATTGCTTTGAATTGGACAGTAATATTGTCATCCTTCGGAGAAATACTGTCACCCTCGCCTGCGGCTCGGGTGACAGTATTCTCCTCAGGCTGACAATATTACTGTCCAATTCAAAGCAATGTGTTATTTATATAATGTCAAACGTTCATGTTATTTTGTCAAAGTGTCATGGTATCTTGTCAACATGAGGTGTTATTATGTCAATCGCTCATGCGATTTTGTCAAAATGACGTGTTATTATGTCCAACTGTCATGGTATCTTGTCAATGTGACGTGTTATTATGTCAAACGCTTATCCTATTATGTTAAAATTCCATGTTATCTTGTCAATATGACGTGTGATTATGTCAAACGATCATGTTATTATGTCGCAATGTCATGCTATCTTGTCAAACACTCATGGTGTCAATATAACGTATTATTATGTCAAATGATCCTGTTATTATGTCAAAGTGTCATGTTATCTTGTCAATATGACGTGTTATTATATCAAAGAGTCATGCTATCTTGTCAATATGACGTGTTATTATGTCAAAGAGTCATGCTATCTTGTCAATATGACGTGTTATTATGTCAAAGTGTCATGCTATCTTGTCAATATGGCGTGTTATTATGTCAAACGTGCATGGTATCTTGTCAATATGACGTGTTATTATGTTAAACCCTAATGTTATTATGTCATAGTGTCATGCTATCTTGTCAATATGACGTGTTATTATGTCAAACCCTTATATTATTATGTCAAAGTGTCATGCTATCTTGTCAACATGACGTGTTATTATGTCAAACGTGCATGGCATATTGTCAATATAACGTGTTATTATGTCAAACCCTCATGTTATTATGTCAAAGTGTCAGGCTATCTTGTCAATATGACGTGTTATTATGTCAAACATGCATGGTATCTTGTCAATATGACGTGTTATTATGTCAAACCCTCATGTTATTATGTCAAAGTGTCATGCTATCTTGCGTGTTATTATGTCAAACCCTCATGGTATTATGTCAAAGGGTCATGCTATCTTGTTAATATGACGTGTTATTATGTCAAACATGCATGGTATCTTGTCAATATGACGTGTTATTATGTCAAACCCTCATGTTATTATGTCAAAGTGTCATGCTATCTTGTCAATATGACGTGTTATTATGTCAAAGTTTCATGCTATCTTGTCAATATGACGTGCTTTTATGTCAAAGTGTCATGCTATCGTGTCAATATAACGTATTATTATGTCAAAGCGTCATGCTATCTTGTCAATATGACGTGTTATTATGTCAAACCCTAATGTTATTATGTCAAAGTGTCATGATATCTTGTCAATATGACGTGTTATTATGTCACACCCTCATGTTATTATGTCAAAGTGTCATGCTATATTGTCAACATGACGTGTTATTATGTCAAACCCTCATGTTATTATGTTAAAGTGCCATACTATCTTGTCAATATAACGTATTATTATGTCAAAGTGGCATGCTATCGTGTCAATATGACGTGTTATTATGTCAAACGTGCATTGTATCTTGTCAATATGACATGTTATTATGTCAAAAGCTCATGTTATTATGTCAAATTGCCATGCTTTTTTGTCAATATGACTTGTTATTATGTCAAGTCATGTAATTTTCAGTCATATCACGGCGGCAAAGAGATTGAGGATCTTGCTTCCGTTTGTCAACATTGAGGACTTAGATGAGCCTGTTCACCGCACAGTATCACCATAGTCTTCACCGTCTGCCTACATCACATCCTGCCGAACCAGCAACATTTGACAAAAAACTTGAAATGTTCCCAAAACTACTAAATGAGGATGGGGTAAACTGGTCTTTTCCCCACAATATCTCTCTTACGACTCAACTAAACCCTATGTTAAGGGTATCCGCAACATACGGTGTGAGGGTCATAAAAGAATTTGGGAAAGAATTGCGGAAAGTTCGTCAACAACATAACGTCGTGTGAACGTACAGTCAGAGAACAACATGATCGTTTAACATAATAACAAGTCATATTGACAAGATAGCATGGAACTTTGACAAAATAACATGACCGTTTGACATAATAACACGAGCGTTTGACATAAAGACATGTCAAATTGACAAGATAGCATGCCACTTTGACATAATAACATGAGCGTTTGACATAATAGCATGTTCTATTGACAAGATAGCATGACAATTTGACATAATAGCATGTTCTTTTAACAAGATAGCATGACACTTTGATATAATAACATGAGCGTTTGACATAATAACATGAGCGTTTGACATAATAACATGTCATGTTGACATAATAGCATGACACTTTGGCATAATAACATTAATTGTTGACATAATAGCATGTCCTATTAACAAGATAGCATGAGGTTTTGACATAATAACACGTCATATTGACAAGATACCATGACACATTGACATAATAACATGTTCGTTTGACATAATAACACGTCATATTGACAAGATACCATGACACATTGACATAATAACATGATCGTTTGACATAATAACACGTCATCTTGACAAGATAGCATGCCACTTTGACATAATAACATGACTGTTTGACATAATAACACGTCATTTTGACAAGATGTTTTGACATAATAACACGTCATATTGACAAGATACCATGACACTTTGACATAAAAACATGTTCGTTTGACATAATAACACGTCATATTGACAAGATACCATGACACTTTGACATAATAACATGACTGTTTGACATAATAACACGTCATTTTGACAAGATAACATGGCACTTTGACATAATAACATGTGCGTTTGACATAATTACATGTTCTTTTGACATAATAACATATTCTATTAACAAGATATCATGACACTTTGACAAAATAACATGAGATGTCTCCACATAAGACAGCTACGGCGTTCCATAAATAAACGTTACAAATGACATAGCAAGTGGAGCACCTTTACCAACTTTGGAAAAGGGTAAAATGTCGCGTCATGGCATGTCCTCATCACCGCTTTATATATACCCGCTTATATATAGAATCTGACATGAGTTGTCATTTCATATAAAGTGTTATTAAACGAGTTCAATAAAACTTTATGAAATGAAAACGAATGTCAGATTCCTTTTATCACAGACAGATAATCGGGTTTTCGCGATAAGAAAATAGTCTAAACATGTAATACTTAATAAACTGTTAACTAATCACAAAAAAAATATATTATGACGAATAATGGTCCCTTTACCTCGTCCATCTATCGTGACGTTTGTGTTTACCTCCTTGATATAACAGACCACCATGATATAACAGACCGCCATGATATAACAGACCACCGTGATATAACAGACCACCCCGATATAACAGACCACCGTGATATAACAGACCACCGTGATATAACAGACCGCCATGATATAACAGACCACCATGATATAACAGACCACCATGATATAACAGACCGCCATGATATAACAGACCACCATGATATAACAGACCACCATGATATAACAGACCACCATGATATAACAAACCACCGTGATATAACAGACCACCATGATATAACAGACCACCGTAATATAAAAGACCAGCGTGATATAACAGACCACCATGATATAACAGACCACCATGATATAACAGACAACCATGATATAACAGACCACCGTGATATAACAGACCACCGTGATATAACAGACCACCGTGATATAACAGACCACCATGATATAGCAAACCACCATGATATAACAGACCACCATGATATAACAGACCACCGTGATATAACAGACCACCATGATATAACAGACCACCATGATATAACAGACTACCATGATATAACAGACCACCATGATATAACAGACCTCCTTGATATAACTGACAGACGTGATATAATTGACCGCCATGATATAACAGTCCACCATGATATAACAGACCACCGTGATATAACAGACCATCGTGATATAACAGACCACCATGATATAACAGACCACCATGATATAACAGACCACCATGATATAACAGACCTCCTTGATATAACTGACAGACGTGATATAATTGACCGCCATGATATAACAGTCCACCGTGATATAACAGACCACCATGAAATAACAGACCACCATGATATAACAGACCACCATGATATAACAGACCACCATGATAGAACAGACCGCCATGATATAACAGACCACCATGATAAAACAGACCGCCATGATATAACAAACCACCGTGATATAACAGACCACCATGATATAACAGACCACCATGATATAACAGACCACCCTGATCTAACAGACCACCATGATATAACAGACCACCATGATATAACAGACCACCATGATATAACAGACCACCATGATATAACAGTCCACCATGATATAACAGACCACCGTGATATAACAGACCGCCATGATATAACAGACCACCGTGATATAACAGACCACCATGATATAACAGTCCACCATGATATAACAGACCACCGGATATAACAGACCACCATGATATAACAGACCACCGTGATATAACAGACCACCATGATATAACAGACCACCGTGATATAACAGACCACCATGATATAACAGACCACCGTCATATAAGACCACCGTGATATAACAGACCACCATGATATAACAGACCACCATGATATAACAGACCACCGTGATATAACAGACCACCGTGATATAACAGACCACCGTGACAACAGTTGACAATGGTATTTAACTCCAATCAAGCAATCATGAACGCACCAAAGGTTACCGTACCTTGAGCGAGGATTATAAATAGTCCTATTCCAAACGATGTTAAAACAGTGATGTGTCAAATATTGCATTCATATTGATGTTAATTAGAAGCTCCGAAAAGGTCAGAAATCTTAGATTTCTTTGAAAAAATGTATTCTTCGACATTTTCTTGGTAAATCATTTGAACAATAGGAAGAAAATTTCAATATAAAATAGAAACATCCAAATGTCCAGATAAGGAAGGGTATTCAGCTCTTTTTTCTACAATTTCTCTCTCATTATTAAATTAAATCCTATGTAAGTGTGTAAGAGGGTAAAATAAGGAGTTTAGAGCATGCAAAACGCCCCTTATCTAGAGCTCTGGAAAATGTTGATAGTTTTAAAGGAAAGAGATTCTTCAACGTGAAAGATAGAGAAGATCTCCAAATCCACACTTTAACCCTTTCCCACATACAACAAATCTGCAGCGGACGACTTTGAAAACATAGTGAAAAAAACCTGAAAATTTCCATAAAAGATAGCTTTATTGTTGAAAACATTGTGGCCAAAGGAGAAATTGCTCTTCATGACCAATTTCACCTTTGGCCACAATGTTTTCAAAAGTCGGCTGCTCCTATTGCGTCAAAATGCATCTGCAGGTGGGAAAGGGTTAAAAGATTTGTGAGTAGATCCAGACCAATGGTGGCTATCGCACAGTTTAATCTGGTTCTACACCGCTCGAAAGTTAGTCGGATATGTTTTAAGATTTATCAATGTGTGTGCATTTGAATGAGATTAAGTGGCAGTGCAGACTCGGATTCCGATCCAAACTTGTGATAATTACCGATCCAAACTTGTGATAATTACCTTAATGTGGTTTTTCCTGCAGTACCGGTCATTCGTTCTTTTCTCTTAACCCTTTCCCGCATACAACAAAGATGCGGCAGACGATTTTAAAAACATCAAAGTAAAATATGGAAAATCGCTATAAATGAAAGTATGGTCAGTCAGTAGAGTTATAAAACGCTGTAGCAAAAGGAGAAATTGCTCATCATGAGCAATTTCTCCTTTTGCCACAGTGTGTTCAGAAGTTGTCGCTGGGGATGCGTCAATATGCGTCTGTAAGTGTAACTAGAAGCGTCCAATATATTCTATATCTGGGTGCAGGAAGGTTTGGGTTGCATAAATCCTCTCCGTATCTCATGAGCATAAAACTCCGCCATTTAATATAGCGTCTGGCAGAGGTCTCAAAATAAACATTCTCGCGCCAAACCAGAAAATAATCACATAGGTTAATTGGTGGTGCTATCCATCGCAACCGCAGCCAGCGAAAAAAAAATGTTTCTCTCTTCTTTTTAACCCTTTCACACGTGCGACAAATCTGCAGCGTCGGGAAAACAGGCTTAAAGTGTAGCCTCACTGAACTGCTTTGAATGCATGTATTGCTAAACAGAATGTAGTGATAGAGCTTATATGTTCTTATCGTCAATAACAGACCTGAGTAAATTAACTAATATCGTGTTATAGACAATATCTGCAAAAACTTTATCTTCGAAGAACTTTATCTCAAAGCACTCCGTTAGTTCACGAGCTGTCATTGACGAATAAGTTGTACAGTTTTAGCGATTGTTTCACAAACTGTATCCAGATGTGTACTTCAATAATATGAAAATATAAACCATGCTTACACACAGGAGGCGCCGTGATATGACGAATTATCGCTGAAAACGGCGTTAAACTCCAATCAATCAATCTGACGTCGAATCGGCTCTCCTGAACATTCACTTGACTACGTGATTGAGTCGTCCCGCGAGAAAACAAACATTGTGGACTCTGCGTAAAGTATCGACCCGGATCAGTCTAAGCATGCCGCGCAGGCTAACCCGGACAGACACCTTTCTGTTTCAGGAATGATTACTCTATACCTCTATCCACCTGAGACGGAATGTGTCGGCCCAGATCAGCCGTTGATTGCACAGGCTGATCTGGGTCGATACATTACGCATAATCCATAATATTGGTTTTCTCGTGGAACGGCTCATAGCATTATTATTTTAGGGCCGTCTACTCTTTCGTAGCGTTTTCATCATGCATTTTCAATATTGTTTTCAAAAGTCGTCCGGTAATAAAGACGTCAAATGTCATCTTAACCCTTTTCCACATACAACAGTTCAGCAGCAGACGACTTTTAGGACAGTTAGTAAAAAACATGGAACATCTCTGTAAATGAAGGTATAATTAATTACTGAAATTGTTGAAAACATTGTGGCAAAAGAAGAAATTGCTCATGATGAGCAATTTCTCCTTGTGTCACAACGCTTTCAAACGTGGTCTACTGCAGAGGCGTCAGAAAGCTTCTGTATGTGGAAAAGGGTTTATACGGAAAATGGCTGACGCGCAGAGATTAAAGTGCGGGAACTCTTTTGATAGCGAGGGATCAAATGTAAACATTGGGTGATAAATTCCGGGATCAAATGTAATCATTGGGTGATAAATTCCGGGATCAAATGTAAACATTGGGTGATAAATTCCGGGATCAAATGTAAACATTGGGTGATAAATTCCGATCTCCACTATGCCTTAAAGCTTCAAGGCGAAATGTTAAAGCGTAGTAAATTAGAAAACATGCCCCAAAGTGTGTTTGGAACTTAACGTCAAACGGAATCTTTGAATGTTTCTTATTCTAAATTAATAAACAGTATTTATGTATAAGATATTTAAATGATTTCAATTGTTTATTTGAAAACTAAGCTTGAAGGAATGACACGAAGTAGAATTATGAATTTTCCCTTGAGATCATTTAAGTACACGTATAAACAGGTCTCGGAGCAGGTTTACAACAGAATACAGGTCTACGAAGGGTTAATTAGTGAACAAAGGCAATTGTCGGATGTTAGACGGAAAGCTGTGAAAAGTAATCAAAAATTAGAAACGGCGGAACACTTTTTTTTACCGTCTGGAATCTGAGGAACCCGAACATTGCTTAGTCCTTGTAATTTGCTATGTAATCCTTACGCTTGTCTACGTAATCTTAACCCTTTTCTACGTAATCCTAACCCTTTTCTACGTAATCCTAACCCTTTTCTACGTAATATTAACCCTTTTCTACGTAATCCTAACCCTTTTCTACGTAATCCTAACCCTTTTCTACGTAATCCTAACCCTTTTCCAACATACAACAAATAATAGCTACCGTATTTGTCTTTCGGAGATAAAGTCGCTAGAATGAATGTTTTCGAATGGTACTACCCATCAGGGGCGTAGCTTTGCAATAATCAATGTGTAGGCCGTCTCGTGAGAAAATCAACATTGTGGACTCTGCGTAAAGTATCGACCCGGATCAGCCTAAGCATGCCACACAGACGTACCCGGATATACACTTTTCGCCTCCTGTGGATTTTTATGTTTCAGGAATCACTACTCTATCTATCCCCCCTTAGACGGAATGAGTCGGCCGGATCAGTCTGCGCGGACAGCGCAGGGTGATCTGGTCGATACATTACGCAGATGTGTATCGCCGCAGCTGCATTTTGGGGCATTTTTAGAAAAAAAATGTGTAGGCACGTGCTTGCAGTGCCTAAAGGTAGCTACGGCCCTGTCCATATCTGCCTATCTAATAGTGTCGTATGGAGTAGAACGATACCAGAAACAACACGTTTTCCATATTATTATTTGTTGTGTTCTTTGGTTTTTTTTGTGTTTTTTTCTTTTCTTAATTATATTTATTTTGAAAGTGACTTATACGCCCATGGGGCCTGTTGTTATTTATTACTTTTTGTACTAGTGTTTTGTTGATGTCACCATAATAACATATTTACTTACTCACTTACTTACTTACAACAAATCTGCAGCAGACGACTTAGAACACATCTAGGCAAACATTTGGAATTTCTAAAGTAACTAAAGTATTCCTCAGAGCTGAAAATATTATGAGTAATTTCTCCTTTTTCCATAATGTTTTAAAAACGTAGTCTGCTTCAGAGACGTCATAAAGCGTCTATATATGGGAAAGGGTTAAACTGTTAGATACGGACTATACACTGGAAATAGTAAATCTATTTTAATATACTTGTTTTATTTGAACAAGATTTAAATAATAAATGATTTTTTTCTTTTGTCGTCTTTGACATAAACACCAAAATGTGGGAGATTCATAACTAAGTGCTAGAAAGAGTGCATTGATTAATTTCGGTATACGATATAAACCTAAACGTTGGTGGGTGATTCCAGTCTATAAGTACTCTGTTCTATGAGTAAATGGTTGTTACTTAATTCACACAATAGTTTAATGCCTCTATAGCAGACGATATATGATACATGTGATCAGAAAAAGAAATTGACCACAATAGCGAGGAGTTCCCGTAGTGCCACCATAGCGAGCAGGTTCCCGTATTGCCACCATAGCGAGCAGGTTCCCGTATTGTCACCGTAGCGAGCAGGTTCCCGTATTGCCACCATAGCGAGGAATTCCCGTATTGTCAACATCGCGAGGAGTTCCTGTATTGCCACCATATCGAGGAATTACCGTAATGCCACCATAGCGAGGAGTTCCGGTATTACCACCATAGCGAGGGGTTCCCGTATTGCCACCATAGCGAGGAGTTCACGTATTGCCACCATAGCGAGGAGTTCACGTTTTGCCACCATAGCTAGCAGGTTACCGTATTGCCACCATAGCGATGAGTTCCGGTATTGCCAACATAGCGAGGAGTTCCTGTATTGCCCCCACAGCGAGAAGTTACCGTAATGCCAACATAGCGATGAGTTCCGGTATTGCCACCATATCGAGGAATTACCGTAATGCCACCATAGCGAGGAGTTCCGGTATTACCACCATAGCGAGGGGTTCCCGTATTGCCACCATAGCGAGGAGTTCACGTTTTGCCACCATAGCTAGCAGGTTACCGTATTGCCACCATAGCGATGAGTTCCGGTATTGCCAACATAGCGAGGAGTTCCTGTATTGCCCCCACAGCGAGAAGTTACCGTAATGCCAACATAGCGATGAGTTCCGGTATTGCCACCATAGCGAGGAGTTCCCGTATTGCCACCATAGCGAGGAGTTCCCGTATTGTCACCATAGCGAGCAGGTTACCGTATTGCCACCATAGCGAGGAGTTACCGTAATGGCACCATAGCGAGTATTTCCGGTATTGCCACCATAGCGAGGAGTTCCCGTATTGCCACCATAGCGAGGAGTTCCCGTAGTGCCACCGTAGCAAGGAGTTCCCGTATTGCCACCATAGCGAGGAGTTACCGTAATGCCACCATAGCGAGGAGTTCCTGTATTGACACCATAGCGAGGAGTTCCCGTAGTGCCACCATAGCGAGCAGTTCCTGTATTGCCACCATAGCGAGGAGTTACCGTAATGCCACCATAGCGAGGAGTTACCGTAATGCCACCATAGCGAATAGTTACCGTATTGCCACCATAGCGAGGAGTTACCGTAATGCCACAATAGCGAGGAGTTACCGTATAGCCACCATAGCGAGGAGTTACCGTAATGCCACCATAGCGAGGAGTTCCCGTATTGCCACCATAGCGAGGAGTTCCTGTATTGCCACCATAGCGAGGAGTTCCCTTATTGCCACCATAGCTAGGAGTTCCCGTATTGCAACCATAGCGAGGAGTTCCTGTATTGCCACCATAGCTAGGAGTTCCCGTATTGCCACCATAGCGAGCAGGTTACCGTATTGCCACCATAGCGAGGAGCTACCGTAATGCCACCATAGCGAGGAGTTCCCGTATTGTCACCATAGCGAGGGTTCCTGTATTGACACCATAGCGAGGAGTTACCGTATTGCAACCATAGCGAGGAGTTACCATAATGCCACCATAACGAGGAGTTACCATAATGCCACCATAGCGAGGAGTTACCGTGATGCCACCATAGCGAGGAGTTACCGTATTGCCACCATAGCGAGGAGCTACCGTATTGCCACCATAGCGAGGAGTTCATGTATTGACACCATAGCGAGGAGTTACCGTATTGCCACTATAGCGAGGAATTCCCGTATTGTCAACATCGCGAGGAGTTCCTGTATTGCCACCATATCGAGGAATTACCGTAATGCCACCATAGCGAGGAGTTCCGGTATTACCACCATAGCGAGGGGTTCCCGTATTGCCACCATAGCGAGGAGTTCACGTATTGCCACCATAGCGAGGAGTTCACGTTTTGCCACCATAGCTAGCAGGTTACCGTATTGCCACCATAGCGATGAGTTCCGGTATTGCCAACATAGCGAGGAGTTCCTGTATTGCCCCCACAGCGAGAAGTTACCGTAATGCCAACATAGCGATGAGTTCCGGTATTGCCACCATATCGAGGAATTACCGTAATGCCACCATAGCGAGGAGTTCCGGTATTACCACCATAGCGAGGGGTTCCCGTATTGCCACCATAGCGAGGAGTTCACGTTTTGCCACCATAGCTAGCAGGTTACCGTATTGCCACCATAGCGATGAGTTCCGGTATTGCCAACATAGCGAGGAGTTCCTGTATTGCCCCCACAGCGAGAAGTTACCGTAATGCCAACATAGCGATGAGTTCCGGTATTGCCACCATAGCGAGGAGTTCCCGTATTGCCACCATAGCGAGGAGTTCCCGTATTGTCACCATAGCGAGCAGGTTACCGTATTGCCACCATAGCGAGGAGTTACCGTAATGGCACCATAGCGAGGATTTCCGGTATTGCCACCATATCGAGGAGTTCCCGTATTGCCACCATAGCGAGGAGTTCCCGTAGTGCCACCGTAGTAAGGAGTTCCCGTATTGCCACCATAGCGAGGAGTTACCGTAATGCCACCATAGCGAGGAGTTCCTGTATTGACACCATAGCGAGGAGTTCCCGTAGTGCCACCATAGCGAGCAGTTCCTGTATTGCCACCATAGCGAGGAGTTACCGTAATGCCACCATAGCGAGGAGTTACCGTAATGCCACCATAGCGAATAGTTACCGTATTGCCACCATAGCGAGGAGTTACCGTAATGCCACAATAGCGAGGAGTTACCGTATAGCCACCATAGCGAGGAGTTACCGTAATGCCACCATAGCGAGGAGTTCCCGTATTGCCACCATAGCGAGGAGTTCCTGTATTGCCACCATATCGAGGAGTTCCCTTATTGCCACCATAGCTAGGAGTTCCCGTATTGCAACCATAGCGAGGAGTTCCTGTATTGCCACCATAGCTAGGAGTTCCCGTATTGCCACCATAGCGAGCAGGTTACCGTATTGCCACCATAGCGAGGAGCTACCGTAATGCCACCATAGCGAGGAGTTCCCGTATTGTCACCATAGCGAGGGTTCCTGTATTGACACCATAGCGAGGAGTTACCGTATTGCAACCATAGCGAGGAGTTACCATAATGCCACCATAACGAGGAGTTACCATAATGCCACCATAGCGAGGAGTTACCGTAATGCCACCATAGCGAGGAGTTACCGTATTGCCACCATAGCGAGGAGCTACCGTATTGCCACCATAGCGAGGAGTTCATGTATTGACACCATAGCGAGGAGTTACCGTATTGCCACTATAGCGAGGAGTTCCTGTATTGACACCATAGCGAGGAGTTACCGTAATGCCACTATATCGAGGAGTTCCTGTATTGACAACATAGCGAGGAGTTACCGTATTGCCACCATAGCGAGCAGGTTACCGTGTTGCCACCATAGCGAGGAGTTACCGTAATGCCACCATAGCGAGGAGTTACCGTAATGCCACCATAGCGAGGAGTTATCGTAATGCCACCATAGCGAGGAGTTCCCGTATTGCCACCATAGCGAGGAGTTCCTGTATTACCACCATAGCGAGCAGGTTACCGTGTTGCCACCATAGCGAGGAGTTCCCGTATTGCCACCATAGCGAGGAGTTCCTGTATTGCCACCATAGCGAGCAGGTTACCGTGTTGCCACCATAGCGAGGAGTTCCCGTATTGCCACCATAGCGAGCAGGTTCGCGTATTGCCACCATAGCGAGCAGGTTACCGTGTTGCCACCATAGCGAGGAGTTACCGTAATGCCACCATAGCGAGGAGTTCCGGTATTGCCACCATAGCGAGGAGTTCCTGTATTGCCACCATAGCGAGCAGGTTACCGTGTTGCCACCATAGCGAGGAGTTCCGGTATTGCCATCATAGCGAGGAGTTCCTGTATTGCCACCATAGCGAGCAGGTTACCGTGTTGCCACCATAGCGAGGAGTTCCCGTATTGCCACCATAGCGAGGAATTCCTGTATTGCCACCATAGCGAGCAGGTTACCGTGTTGCCACCATAGCGAGGAGTTCCCGTATTGCCACCATAGCCTGCAGGTTACCGTATTGCCACCATAGCGAGGAGTTTCCGTATTGCCACCATAGCGAGCAGGTTACCGTATTGCCACCATAGCGAGGAGTTCCCGTATTGCCACCATAGCGAGCAGGTTACCGTATTGCCACCATAGCGAGGAGTTCCCGTATTGCCACCATAGCGAGCAGGTTACCGTATTGCCACCATAGCGAGGAGTTCCCGTATTGCCACCATAGCGAGCAGGTTCGCGTATTGCCACCATATTACAAATCCATAGTAACGTTAGTTTCCGATGTTGCAGATATCCACGGAAACACCTCAGCCGATCCTAGATGACAACGCTTTCTGTGAAACATCCTGGAGACTTATTGAAAACGGTTCTGACAAAAGAAACTCTATAAATATAGCATGTGTTTAATGTTGAAGCACAACTATGAACACTTGCGACAAACAAATATATATAGCGGGAGAAATAAGGTGACGACCTAAGGGAGGGTACTCTAAAAATTGAAATGGTCAATATTCTATCAAGAGTTATCGATACCATCAGTGTTATGTTATGATAGACTGTCATTGTCTCTCCTTTTTAATTCCTCATTGAGTTCTGTATTGACAAGTAAAACCAGTTAACGATTAACACTTTCCCGCACACAGCAACTTTATGGCAGACGACTTTGAAAACATCCCTGCAAAAATATGGAAAATCTCTAAAAATGAAAGTATGATTTTTGAATATAGTTGAAAACATTGTGAGCAATTTCTTCTGTTCCCAATTTTTAACTCTTTCAGCGACAAAGGCAATATTGTTGTTTTTGCAAACAATGCTGATTCAGATGAGACAGCTCGTTACACCTGAAATCAGCATTGTTTGCCTTTGAGTTATCAGAATAGTCCAAAACTTTCATTACATGAGAAATGGAGATGCCCGATTTTGAATATGGAAGAGTCTATTTTAAATAATTCGCTGAAAGAGTTAATTCAAAAGACGTCAGTTGCAAATGCGTCAAAACGTGTCTGGAAGTCGTAACGGTAGATTAATGGATAACAGACGAACTTTTGAGTCGAAAACCTATCATCGGAGGTGTGTCTATGAATCAGACAATTCAGATCAGATCGCATGCGTCTGCAGTTGACAAGGAAGTTGAGATGCTCTAGAGCAATCCACCACGACCATTGTATTTACCAACAACATCACTGAATTGGCGACAGTTATTCACAAATTAGTAGCGGATTACTGTTCGTGGGGTATTATATCGTAAATAGTCGAGTTATGCTGCTGTAGGTTCGGGAATAACGGCGTTCCAGCTTAGACTGTTTGCCCATTGACGGAAGACGAAGAATAACGCCGATCGAATTGACTAGTGTCAATCGTCGGAATGAATGCTAACCGAGCTGTGGTTTGAAGTCCAAACCACTGGATCGAACTGCCGGGGTTCGGCTGCCGAGTTAGGTTCGATTAGATTATTCTGAGTCGCCAACGATTAACGATGCGTGTATTATTCTGCAGGGCATTTTCATCCTGTAATATTCGTTTCTGATACTCAAACCGTGTGTTGTGGGTTCTCAAAGTGATCGTCTTACTGAGACGATTCTTTTTAGTACCCACAAACAGGGTTTAGATGATTCATATTGATGGAAAAAGACCAGTTCACTCCCCTTTTCTAGATCTCTAGGTAGTAGTATAATATCGATATATATTTTCACTGAGGATACACCAAAATGGATATTTTCAAGAGTGACAATGCCATGCAGTTTAACAATGTAACTTCCTGTTTGATAAAAAGAAAATTCTAAACGATTGAGCTTAACAAGAAATAACACAACACAGACAGTGGTACAGAGGAAGACAGTAGTACAGAGGTAGAGCGTCGGTCTCTTGTACCAACGGGTCCGGGGTTCGAATCCCGTGATGAGCGGGTTCTGCCTTTGGGTTTTTTCCACAGAAACGGCGCGAGTTATGTCTCCAGTAGGCAGACATCGAACGTTGTTAGTACACGCTTAAAGCTTGTTTCGCAATCGATGTAAAATAAATAAGTTTAAACTAAAATTAAACTAACACAACACAATGGATAGTTTCAAGAGTAGCAATGCCATGCAGTTTAACAATGAAACTTCTTGTTTGATAAAAACACACATTTGTCTTAATTGTAAGTTAATCAATTCAATTTATAATGCACGATTGTGTCTATAATATAGGAATATATCTCCAAATGTCTCCGAATATCCAATTTAAAAGGGTCACTCTCATACGTGTTAATTTAAAACGAAATATGCTTAAAATATTTTGAATAGTCGTAAGACCGATTATATTTGCAAATAAGGAAGTTCTAACTTGACACTATATCCTTATCATTGAGCCATTCCGCGAGAGAAAACCAACATTGTGGAATCTGCGTAAAGTATCGACCCGGATAAGTTTAAGCATGCCGCGCAGCCTAACCTGGACAGACACTTTTCACCTCTTGTGGAGTTTCTGTTTCTTGAATCATTACTCTATAGCTATGCCCCTGAGACAGAATGTGTCAGCCCGGATTACCCTGCGCGGATTACGCAGGCTGATCTTGGTCGTTACATAACTCAGAGTCCGTAATGTTGGTTTTCTCGTGGGACGGTTCATATTGTGTTCAATTCACGTGATTTATGCTGAAACAACATTCTTTCCCAAATTTTACTCTGAATGTTGTATACCCATATGTCAGGGACGTAAATAAGAAGGTTAAGTGTCTAATTTATATCCAAAATATCACCCGTTCCAACATTTGTATTTAGTAAAACTCAATAAACATTGAAGATATGACAATAAGAAAGATATTTAAAACATTTTTCTATTGCAATAGATTACAACATTTGAATACATAATCCTTTCTGATTTTCTGTGATCCATTTGAATAATGCCAGTATATTAATTATTTGGAACACTATTTTTAAAACTTTTAAATCACAATAGTATTTTGAACCAGTCCTTATTCAAACTACATCGACAGTTCTGTTTTTTTAATTTATCTGTAAATTTAGTTGACCGTTTATGCTTTCAGAGTATGTATATTGTGTACTTGTGCCCTGTATGACTTCAAAGTTTTAGTCGGTACACAATGCGGAATTGTGGACATGTTCGTTTCTCCCCGTGATATTTTTACCTCTTGTCTTCGTTCCTGCATATACGCGAGACAGTACCTTTTAATAATCAAATAACCTAAACTTGTAAGTATTGGTCGATTCACCTCGGCTTATATCTGTAACCTTAATGGCACACACGTCGGATAATATTTAAAATAGCCCACAAGTCACAAATGTTATCGAATTGGAATTCATGAATTAGTTCTAATGTCAAATCCGTATATATCCGTGTGGGACCAGAAGCTAGACCCGATTGAATTAATGACCAGCTCCGAAAATAGCCTACTAGGACCCGATTGTGACAAAGCCTGTCCCCTTAAATAGCTGAACAGGATTCGAATGAGTCAATTTCTATCTCAAATCTACACCTGCCTCTACCGGACGAAGTACTATTTCACTTGTGCTCTCAATTGCCTTGTCTAGGTATTGTGTTGCCACACAATAGATCGAGCTGATATCCTCACCAGGGGGTTCGATTTCCAGTATAACTGTGAGCACGTGATCTACACTGTCTAGTCTATGTTTGAATTGGTTGTTTTGAGATTCTAATAGGTTAGTACCAAAACGAGAATTAGCTCTCAGTTCAATTGTAGGGGTTGGTATTCCAGTAGCAGTGCACGAAACGACTGTTTTCTCGCTTGTGTTTGTCACGAGTTTCGTATCTCGATGAATGATTTCCACTGAAATGACAGGTAGATATGTCATTTCATGTTCGATTGATGTATCTCCTATGGATGCCTGACAGACGTATTTGCCTGCTTGTGTGATTTCTCTCGTTAGATCGAATTCAATGAACTTCGTGACATATACATCATGTGAAATTATGCCGTCAGCTTTCAATTCGACAAGTGTATCATTTGCACCCCTTTTAAATAGCCTCAGCTCTGGCCGAGGAATTCCGAATGCCGAGCAGTCAATACTCAAACCTGGCCCTGTTACCATATGTTCATCATCTAACTTGCCCACGAAACCGAGAGTTCCGTAGGGCATAACGTCGCCAATATCCTGGTTTATTAACCTTATTTGAACACCGTAGTAAAAATCAAATATATAATCATTTCGACTTTCTTGAACCAAGAACAGTTTAATAAATCCGCCGAACTGAGCGTGTTCTTTGTTCAATGTCAAAATAAGTTCATTTCTGCTGTCATCCTTCGGAATAATTGCCAATTCTAGTTCATTGAAATGTTTTCCGCCCCACAACTCTACCAAAGATGGAGATGTTGTACTCGTGTTGACAAAATTACCAACTATGTACGGGCTATAATAATCTGTTTTCATCTTTTTAATGACATTCTCAGATACTTTGATGGTGGCATTAAATCCATAACTTTTCAAACTTTCTCCTGGTACAATAATATCCGGCGTGAACTCCAATATTTTATATTCAATATCAGTAAACTCGTGTCTGCCTTTCACATTCAACGCCAACATGTTGAGGTTAATTCTTGCAAAGTGTACAGCTGATGTTAAGTCCACATATGCTAATTTCAGCGAGTCAACGTCTTGAAAAGTTACATCTGATGTGAACTGAGTCCTTCCATCGTCAAGAAATCCCTTGCAAGTCATGCCATTTGATCTAGTTGATAGTCCTAAATTATATTTTCTTACCGTAAACCATTCCACCATAGAACTTTTATCAGAGATAAAAACAACGGTCACATTAATGGCTTTGTTTTGAATGCCAGCTGATTCAATGCTGATTAATTCCAACGGTTGGTATTGACTTTCCCTTTTATATTCACCTTGATCAACATCACCAACGTCGTCACAACCATTCTTGTCTTCATCTTTCTTGTCATTATTAATATCATCTTCTTCACCATCTTGTCCGCCAACAATTTCTTTGTCCAAGTCATCATTGTCGATATCTTCGTTGTTTGATTGTATCATGTGCAAGGATTTGCACAAACTTTGAAGACCTTCTAATATGGCCTCTACTTTAGCAAGCTTCTCTACCATATCGTCGACTCGGCGTTCACAGTTTTCAAGCCTTTGTTCGCTGTAAACAGGCGCCACCTGGTAAACAAATATATAATGCTCAATAGAAAATGTGTTCGTAAACATTGGGCAAATTATTTCTATTTTCTACATAATCATCATCAGCATCATCTCATAAAATAAATCATTAATACTTTTGTTTTTATATTGTCTGGGTCCAAATCCACCAACCATACTTAGTGATCAGAATTACTCGAATACTTAAATGTTTATCTTTTCATCATAATCATCATCAGCATCCTCACCACATAAAAGAAATCATTAATACTTTTATTTGTGTTTTATCTGGGTCCAAATCCAACAACCTTACTTAGTAATAAGTATTACTCGTATACTTAAATGCATATTTTTTATTTCCCTTATTTAAATGCCTTCATATTTCATTTTTTAACTACATGTAGTTTCATTAGTCAGCAAGATAACTATTTATGTCTACTTAGTCATTTACTTAAACTGTTATAAAACAGGTGCGTAGCTTGGCAATAATCAATGTGTAGGCCGTCTCGTGAGAAAATCAACATTGTGGACTCTGCGTAAAGTATCGACCCGGATCAGCCTAAGCATGCCACACAAGCGTACCCGGATATACACTTTTCGCCTCCTGTGGATTTTCTATTTCAGGAATCACTACTCTATCTATCCCCCCTTAGACTGAATGTGTCGGCCGGATCAGTCTGCGCGGATAGCGCAGGCTGATCTGGTCGATACATTATGCAGATGTGTATCGCCGCAGCTGCATTTTGGGGCATTTTTAGGAAATATGTGGAGGATATATTAGGAACGTGCCTACAGTGCCTAAAGAGAGCTACGCCCCTGTAAAACATTACTAGTGGAATGTGTTCCAACGTCTTTTAACATTACTAGTATTACTTAGCGCTTAGTAGGTTTGGTGGAAATGGAGCCTGTTTTTATATTCATTAATTATTAATATAATTATAAAGGAAATCAAAAATATGTACACTTAAAACAAATCCAACGACAAGGTATAAAACTATAACTTAGTAGGTTTGGTGGAAATGGAGCCTGTTTTTATATTCATTAATTATTAATATAATTATAAAGGAAATCAAAAATACGTACACTTAAAACAAATCCAACTACAAGGTATAAAACTATAACTTTAATATCCATGATAGTGTTCAACGTCTCACTATTTGACTATAAGACAGCGAATTCGTGTCGTTCTCTCCGGTCTTCAGGAATGAAGTGAGAGTAAGCTTTTTTCTTTTCTCTAAACATCTAACCTATTACATTATTTGTCGTTGTAGAATCTTCCAAGACAGTTTACGAAAACTTGAACATCTTTGTAAAGTGTAAGTATTTAAAGTTTGCAAATAGATGTAGAAGAATAATGGGGATATGCGAAGCGAATTACCTTATAATCTTACACAAGACGATCACTCTTTTCCTCTTCCCTCTATGTTTACTATATAACTATCTGTAGCAGAAGATGAACACGTGTTGCTCTTCCAGAGGGAAGTGTAAGTTAATGGGCAGGGCGTTCTGTTACAAACTGTATTACGGTCGTTATGGGAGAAAATGGTGCCATAGATCTATATCAAGACCAGTGGTGCGAGATGCCTGTGGAGTTGATATCTTTTTTGTTATTGCAGCAGGGCAACCAAAAGTCGTTTGTATCAGGAAAAGGGTAAACAGATATGAGCCGTCCCGCGAGAAAAACCAACATAGTGGACTCTGCGTAAAGTATCGACCCGGACCAGCCTAAGCATGCCGCGCAGGCTTACCCGGATAAACACTTTTCGATTCCTTTGATTTTTCTGTTTCAGAAATCATTACTCTATACCTCTATCCCTCTGAGACGAAATGTATCGGCCCGGATCAGTCAGCCCGGACTGCGCAGGCTGATCTGGTTCGATACATAACGCAGATGCCATAATGTTGGTTTTCTCGCGAGACGGCTCATACTGATATATGTATCATTAAAATACCTTATTCGAAAACTCCAGATTCGATTGATTGGGGTTTAACGCCGTTTTTAACAATTTCTCAGTCATATCACGGAGGCCAGTTCACCTTCTCATGTGTTTTCTGGTTTTCGCATACCAGTACTCCACACAACAATCTTCCCAAGCAACAGGATGCTTTTCCAAATAGACTTAGTCCATTGGTGGAAGACGAATGACGCATGTCGCAATGACTTTTATCAAACGTCGGAAAGAAAGTTTGATCGAGCCGGGATTCGAACTCACAACCCCTGGATTGGCAGCCCGCGTCGTTACCGACTGAGCTACCGGGAAAAGTCCAGAAGGTGTGACTCTGATTGGAAAACGATGTTGAGTAATAGTCGACACATTTTTAAGTTCAATTACATGTAAATTTAACTTTATTTTACATATGGGCAATGTGCATCATTTGAAAACATAATGGAATAATAACGAAAGTTGTATATCCAATACAGTAAGCACTATTTGTCTTTCAATTGTGATGGGTTCAACATCAACCTATTAATGGTTGATGTAAAGCCCATTTTCTCAGAGAACGGCGGCCTCTGTGTTAGAACAGCGTAGCGATGCCAAACTGTTAATGTTTTCTTGAGAATTTTGACATGAGATTAATTACATTTTTCTTCCTTAAAATGTACAAAACCCCCCGTGTAAATACATCCCCATTTGTCTGTGTTCTTAAAATCGAAAATACCCGAAGTAAATTTTCGAAGTAAATCCCGAAGTAAATCTACTTTCTTCTGTTTAACAATTCTCTTAACAGATAGCAAAGTCCCCAAAGATTATGTTTTTTTCTATTCAGCAATGTTCTTGTCAGATAGCCAATTCCCAAAAGAGGTTTGTTTTCTGTTCAGCAATGCTTTTGTCAGATAGCTTATTCCCAATAGAGGTTTTCTTTTCTTTTCAGCAATGCTCTAGTCAGATAGCCAATTCCCAAAAGAGGTTTTTTTTCTGGTCAGCAATGCGCTAGTTAGATAGCCAATTCCCAATACAGGTTTATTTTATTTTCAGCAATGCTCTAGCCAGAAAGATTTTTCCCAATAGAGGTATTTTTCCGTTCATCAATGCCCTTGTCAGATAGCTTATTCCCAATAAAGGTATTTTTCTGTTCAGCAATGCAGATAGCTTATTCCCAAAAGGGTATGTCCAGTACAGCACTGCGACTACAACCTTTTAGTTGGGTTCAATTGCGGAACAATTTAACCGGACTAATGCGGTCATACCAAAGACCTAATACATGGTAGTAGTGGCTTTCCTTCATTTTGCTCATGCGTTTTAGTCGGGTTCAATTGAACTGGACTGTTGCGGTCGAATTATTTTTAACGGATGTTGACCGTGCAGCCGCCCAAAAAAGTGCACGCACTGTAAAATAGTTCACGCACTGTAAAATAGTCCACGCACTGTAAAATAGTTCACGCACTGTAAAATAGTTCACGCACTGTAAAATAGTCCACGCACTGTAAAATAGTTCACGCATTGTAAAATAGTTCACGCACTGTAAAATAGTCCACGCACTGTAAAATAGTTCACGCACTGTAAAATAGTCCACGCACTGTAAAATAGTTCACGCACTAAAATAATTCACGCACTGTAAAATAGTTCAAGCCCTGTAAAATAGTCCACGCACTGTAAAATAGTTCACGCACTGTAAAATAGTCCACGCACTGTAAAATAGTTCACGCACTGTAAAATAGTTCACGCACTGTAAAATAGTCCACGCACTGTAAAATAGTTCACGCACTGTAAAAATATCCACGCACTTTAAAATAGTTTACGCACTGTAAAACAGTTCACGTACTGTAAAATAGTTCACGCACTGTAAAATAGTCCACGCACTGTAAAATAGTTCACGCACTGTAAAATAGTCCACGCACTGTAAAATAGTTCACGCACTGTAAAATAGTTCACGCACTGTAAAATAGTCCACGCACTGTAAAATAGTTCACGCACTGTAAAATAGTCCACGCACTGTAAAATAGTTCACGCACTGTAAAAATATCCACGCACTTTAAAATAGTTTACGCACTGTAAAACAGTTCACGCACTGTAAAAAAGTCCACGCACTGTAAAATAGTTCACGCACTGTAAAATAGTCCACGCACTGTAAAATAGTTCACGCACTGTAAAATAGTCCACGCACTGTAAAATAGTTCACGCACTGTAAAATAGTTCACGCACTGTAAAATAGTCCACGCACTGTAAAATAGTTCACGCACTGTAAAAATATCCACGCACTTTAAAATAGTTTACGCACTGTAAAACAGTTCACGTACTGTAAAATAGTTCACGCACTGTAAAATAGTCCACGCACTGTAAAATAGTTCACGCACTGTAAAATAGTCCACGCACTGTAAAATAGTTCACGCACTGTAAAATAGTTCACGCACTGTAAAATAGTCCACGCACTGTAAAATAGTTCACGCACTGTAAAATAGTCCACGCACTGTAAAATAGTTCACGCACTGTAAAAATATCCACGCACTTTAAAATAGTTTACGCACTGTAAAACAGTTCACGCACTGTAAAAAAGTCCACGCACTGTAAAATAGTTCACGCACTGTAAAATAGTCCACGCACTGTAAAATAGTTCACGCACTGTAAAATAGTCCACGCACTGTAAAATAGTCCACGCACTGTAAAATAGTCCACGCACTGTAAAATAGTCCACGCACTGTAAAATAGTTCACAAATTATTATTGAATACTCAACGTACATAGGCAAATCGCATGTGTAAATAACTTCGTAATTGTGCAGTTACTGTTGAAAACATGGCTCTGGAAACACAAATATTAAAGGTTTTGATTTAAATTATGTTGCATGTTAAACGAAATTCGGTTACTTCCGTGAGATGACCGGAGACACCCGAGTCACATACATGTAATCATGTTCAGATTTGGCGGGAAGATCCGTTTTCAAGCCATGTTTTCGTTCTCCCTCTTGGAAACATTAATCTCGCGCCCGAAAAATATCCAATATGTTTTTGTTTTCTTTTACAATAGAATATTATTTAGATTTATGCAGACACTGAAACACATAGGAGTTTACAATTTATTTAGCGGAGTAAAACGATATCAGTTTCTTCTATGCAAGGTTTTACGTCGTATGTAAACACAGAAACATTATTGTGTAAACTGACCTGGTTCAGGTCAATTGTAGTTAACACTTTCGAGTATTTTCTATTTCCTGAATGGAAGCTTTTTATGCTTAACCCTTTCCCACATACGACAATTCTGCACCAGACGACTTTGAACATATTTTGTCAAAAAATGGAATCTCTATAATTGAATGAAAAAACCTATGACTAAGAGCGGAAAACATTTTGGCAAAAGGAGAAATTGCTCGTTTTGAGCAATTTCTTCTTTTGTCACTTTGTTTTAAAAAAAATGTCTGTTGCAGAGGCGTCAGAAAGCGCCTATATGAGGGAAATGGTTAAAACACCAATCAAATTTAAGTTGTTCTTGTTACAACGCCGCTTTAGTTCGTGATTGTGTACATATGTTACATTAGTTTAACTAGACCTTCACTTACAGGACACCCATACGAGTCAACCTCATTTAAGTTAAAGTTAAGTTGGATCTGATGACAACACATAAAAGGTCGTTTCGAATTTGACCTATACATTTAAATATGCTATACAACCGGAACTCGGCAATCTCCTCTTAGGTAACGGGTCAAAAAATCTTATTCCTAAAGAGGTCTTTTCCAAAAAGGCACACATATGCCAAAACCTGTTGTAACATTCTTAAACGACGTAGATCTTATAGTAAATAAAGTCTTAATTTCTAACATGTATTCTATTTCAGCAATTTTAGTCCAAGCAAGAATCAGCTTCTAATCAGTCACTTATCAATTTTATCACGGTAGATGTTTTTCCCTTTTTTTTTTTTAATTATTCTTTATTTTTACTCTAGTGACTTTACTTTTCATTGGGTACAATAAAGCACATGTGTTCGGTTTTTTTTAAACAAAGACAAATTAGAAGCTGATTCTTGGCTCTGTGTTGTAAATAGTAAGTGCAATGTTTGTGCGATATGCTTATATCGCAAGTCTCCTATAATTCTAGTTAGACTGGCCTTGTATAATACTTGTCTTCATTTGTTTGTACATTGTATATGTTTGTATCTGACTTTGTTTGTACATGGATGAGACTTGAATAAATAAATAAATAAATAAATAAAAAAAAAAAAAAAAAAACGTTTTTTGTATTTATCCTAAATTGTAATTATAATCATTACTATCATATAAGTATGATAAAAAAATGTTTGTCAGTTCTTGTGGGGACATAATCTATTTTAAAGCCGTCATTCGAATTCATCTTGTTGTTTGTTGTTAGTAAGTTAGATTGCAATATTATAATTATAACTAATCATATTATTATCATTCAATTATAATCAAAATGGTTTGCAAAAGTTGTTGAATTGTCATAAAAGAACAACATATATGTAAACATTATCATATGAGCCGTTCCACAAGAAAACCAACAGTGTGGACTCTGCGTAAAGTATCGACCCGGATCAGCCTAAGCATGCCGCGCAGGCTACCCCGGACAGACCCTTTTCGCCTCCTGTGGGTTTTCTGTTTCAGGAATCCTTACGCTATACATCCTTGTGAACTTGGCGTAAAGTAAAGACCCGGATAAGCCTAAGCATGCCGCTCAGACTAATCCGTGCGGACACTTTTCGCCTCCTGTGGATTTTCTGTTTCAGGAATCATTACTCTATACTTCAGGCTGGTCTGAGTAGATGCATTTCGCATGTCAATATTGTTGGGTTTCTCGTAAAAAACTCATATGTAATTCTAAGCTCTACCAAAAGCAGTTCATAAATAATGACATGTTTCAAATAAGCTTGACAAACGTGAATTCTACGTGACCACCGTCACCAAGCTGACAAGACAAATTTGTTAATGCCGAAAATTCCCGTTGACGCAATTGTAGATATTGTAGTATTTCACCTTTTGCAAAGATGAATATTGGAATAAAAAAATCTAATACAAAACCCCTTTTTTTTCTCTCCTCATTCTTCCTGAACCTTATAATAAATAATGATCTGAAATACATTCTAAACTATCGTGTATATACATGTATGAGTTCTTTTGACAATTAAAAAAATATATATCAGTAAAGGTTATTCCTATCGCTTCTTTTCTGTAAACTTCAATCTTTTATAATACGAGTAAACAAATCGACGGCGAAGGTAATGTGTATGAACTTTGCAAAACTTTGCTATACCGTCTTTCCAAAAATTGTGTCCAGAGTGTATTTTTCGATGCAGTCACGATTCTGCTACGTTTTGATTGGATGAAAAAAAATATCGAAACAAAAAAAACTTCTAGAGGATATAATTAAATATGATAATACGTACTCGATAAAGGAACGAGTACAGTTAATTTTATGTGTGATAATTTCCGTTCAATAACACTCGTCGTCTATTTCTAAAACGAGTTCAAACAGAGACATATAAACTGTGTTTATATGTCTCTGGTTCAAATAACAACTCATAAGGTTTTTTTGACTTTCCGGAAGTTACAAATCCAAATTCCTGTAATATGACGTCTATTAGCGTAACGCAAATGATGAATAAATAACCAAAAGGAAAACGACAGAAATTATAGGAAACGTTAGTTTGACTTATCACAAATGTAGTATCGTAAATTTTGGATTTTTTTTTATTTGTACTTGGAGGGCAAGTTGATTATGTGTTGTACCTGTCATCATAATGTCATGGATTTAAATCTTGGCTATATTTTAAAGTTAAATATAAGCTAAACCTGATGATTTATATTTCCTTTGCTTAGGTCGGTACGTAGGACTCGTAATTGACGTAAATAACTGATCGTGCTGCAAGCAAGGGGCTAACTGCAGTTCGCGGGGAATTATTTACCGATCACAAAAGTTAATAAATGTAAACCCGAAATAGGTAGCACCTATAGTCATATTACACTTGGCATGTTGTCTTTTAATCATGTGTGATTTTTCGATCCGAAATTGAATCATTGAAGCTATTGTGCTTTTTGAACTTTTGAGTATGTAATAAATCGGCGAATCGTTATTCAATTGTGGTAAATCGAGATATATATATATATATATCTGTTTAAAGTTTAACCAAGGACGTAGATTGTTTAACTAATTGTCGCGAATCATTATTGTTGCGCATCATTAGTATTTCGAAGTAAGTACAGGTACCAGCTCAAGCAAAGCAATTATGCCACATCAGTTTCGTTGAAGTTGGGGTCATTAGAATAAAAAGTACTTCAGAAGTACCTTAAGGGGTTGACCGACTATAGTGCCATCACTGGACTACCTTGTCACTCAATTTTGTAATGGTCCTTTTCGGTAGTTAATAGATTAGTATAATAAAAATACTTTTCGCTCAATTAATATGTATACACGCTCTTCTAATAAAAAGGCGAATCAAAAATGAAATTGAAATAAAATATTAATAAAACGTCGTTTTTTGGATGTTTTATGTGTGCTTCAGTGCTCTTTTTTGTACTACAAGCAGTTGAATTGAAAATAGTTTATGCCGGGTTACGATTAATAAGGTAAGACTTGACATCGATAATTGACAATGTAGAAAGTGATCGCGAAAATAGATTATGATATCGTTTGACTCCGTAGGTAAACACATCTTTGATGCTGGCATCTTAGGTAATGGGCTTGCTGATTGCATTGCCAACCAAATTGGAAGGAACCAAATTATTTGAAAATATTTTGCTTACCTGCAGTTTCTTTAAGTAAACCAAAATAGAAAGTGCATATGTTGTAATTCCAGTGTGATAATTATTTAGGTTAATACAAGGAATTCCAAAATTCATACCCAGGTATGTTAGGATTTCCTGTATCAAATATTTAGTGCAAATACTGATTAACTATCTTGGCCAAACTTTGAATCACACTAAGATACTGTCAAGTTTACCTTAACGGATCAGTAACGAAACAACGTAGTGCATATAAAAGAAACGGTCAATATTTCGTCTCTAAACCACAAGTAAAATCATTTTCCTTTAAATTGCCAAAAAATAATTCAGTTTTAGTGCAGAAAGAGCTGTACAAATTTGTTTACCATTTTAAGTTATTGATGCATTACCGGATCACTTGTAGCAAAAGGGGATCACATGACATTCTGATATCAGGGAGGTCTTCTCAAGCAACATTTCAGCTGTCAAAACTTCTGCTGTTATCGTACAAGCTATAGATTTTTATCTAACAGCAGATTTGTATTGATAGATTTCCAATTTAATCAGTAGCATCTTCGGGAATGGCTTAATTGTACGAATAAAAGTTTCAGAAAACCCCTCAGACTCGATCATGGAAAGAAAATGGCGATCCGCTAATTAATGGTAACTTACCTAGCTATTCTATTAATCGCTTCAGTGTAAACATGCAAAGACAAATGAGAATAATTGGTTACATTTCAATAGGTGAATGTATTTGTCTTTCATAAAATGGCAAAATCAATAACTAACAGTAACATAATTAAGATAGCTAGCTGTTACCGCGAAAAACACATGTTCCCTTCAAAACAAGGTAGAAATAACTGCGTCACGTAAACACTTGCATCAGGCGTTCAGATGATACAGATTAATTTGAAGTCCGACAAGAAATATTTTTATTGTGTATTTAAATAGTACTATAAAGTACTTACCTGCAAATTATACACAACAATTAATAAATCTTGGACATTAAAATGATCCGCTAAGGGTTACTTGACTGTACTTATAAGAAATGTCTCAAAAATTCTTGCAGTTTTTACCTATATTTATTTCATTTTCATTTGTTCACAGTTGAAGCCCAAACAATGTTTCACAAAGGCGGAGAAGGTAAAACTAAAGGATTTGGATTTGGCGGATTTTCTATCAAGAAAACAGATGGGGGGTCAGTAGGTAAGTGATCAAGTTCCCCTTTCCCGTAAGAGCTACAGATTTAAAAGGAGTAGTATACAGCTGTTTTTCTCACAATATCTCTCTTAACCCTTTCCCTCATATAGACGCTTTCTGATGCCTCTGCAGCAGACGGCATTTTGAAAAGATGGTGACAAAAAACAAGCAATTTCTCCTTTTGCCACAATGTTTTCCTGTTTTAGTCAGGTTATCCATTCAATTATAGATATTTTCTATTTTTTGACAAAATATGTTCAAAGTCGTCTGCTGCAGAATTGTCATATATGAGGGAAAGGGTTTAAGTCCAACCAAACCCTATGATGTGGATACAGTAACTCAAAACAATTTTTTTGAGTACCAACGACTTAGGGTCAAATAAGAACATTCAAAACGCCCCTTATCTAGACCTCTGCTTTCGCATACAAAAACTTTGTAGCAGACAACTTCAAAAACATCTAAGGAAAAACACAGAAAATCTGTACAGATAAAACAGATCAGGATGAAAGACTTAAGTTTGATTTTAGACTGAGAAGCAAACATTGTGGCAAAAGGAGAAATTGCTGATCATGAGCAATTTCTCCTTTTAAAAAGTCCTTTTGCAACAATGTTTTCTGCTGCAGAGGTGTCAGAAAGCGTCTGTATGTGGGAAAGGGTTAATCATCCTCGGTACCCAGAATAGCCTGGGTACCGAGGATGGGGTTAATATACAAATGACCAGCATCGAGCAGTTATGAGTCTATGTCAGTGTGAACGGTGAAAACTCAGACAAGCTTCCTAACAGTTTTATCTGAGATTTCACCGTGTTTACATGTAGTAGATCAGAATCCTAGATGCTTTTTCTCCGTTTGCCACAATGTTTTGAAAATTCACCTGCTACCGATGTGTGAAAACGTCCTAGAACTACAGAAATATATGGCTTCAAAATTACCAAAAACTTTAATTGCACTTTACTTATTTCCTCAGAAAATTTAAATCTTTAAAATGTGGGATCAAAAAGGCCGATTACAAGAAAGGCCTGGTATTATTATTGGTAAAGGCAAACTCATAATCATATACAATGTAGTAGTACTTTTAAATCTAAATACTGAAATATTTACACTTTTCAAACTGTTTAAATACCTTGAAAAAGTGGACCGGTCCTTTCAAATTCTCATAATCAGCCTTTTTGACTAGTCCTTTCTGGACTAGGCTTTGTAGAAAATCGGGCTTTCTAGACCCATACCATGTCTGATGTTTGGTTTTTTCTTTTAACAAGTCTATTTGAAAAAGCAGCCAATTGCTATGAAAGACTGTTGTGTGGAATACTGGTGTAAGTAAAGTAAACCAGGAAACACAATCATGGATAGGTGAACTAGTCACTGTAATATGAGTTTATGACTGATTTAACTTGAATCTTGATATGACTTATAATAAACCACATTAAATACCAATCAATCGATTCAATATCTGAGAGGCTGAAGATATCAGATTAAGGGTTAATATTAATATTGTCTTCATTTCTCTAGAAATAATATACGCTTTTCCTTGAAGTTGATACAGACTGAAGACTTTGAAAACCATTTTTGGAAAAGGAGGAATTGCTCAAAACAAGCAATTTCTCCTTCTCTAAGAATGTTTCATCTCTTTATCAAATATATCTTGGCATATTTGTAGATGGTACAATATTTTTCCAAATAATTTGAAAGAAGCGGACGTTTTAGAATGTATATCAGATAAATGGTTAAACCTTTCCCACATACAACAGAAAACATCTCAGTTAAAATGAGGAAAATCTTTATAAATAAAGGTTTTAAACCAAAATTATTGGAAAGAGTTGAAATCATTGACACATTGTTTTCAAAAGGCTTCAGCTGCAGAAAGTGTCTGTATGTGGGAAAGGGTTATGGAACCAGGATGTCAAAATTAGTTATGGGTCTCAAGACCTGACTACAGCAGTACAGTACATGTATCAGTGATCTGTTCCCAGAGGTCTAGATAAAGAGGGGTATTCAGCTCTTTTCTCCACAATATATCTCTTATTATTCAACTTATCCCTATGATGTGGGTACTGAAAAGAATCGTCTCACCGAGACAATTCTTTTGAGTACCCACAACATAGGGTTTAATGGTCAAATAATGATTTGAGAGCATGCAAAACGCCGCTTATCTAGAGCTCTGTGTTCCATGTTTTCTGTAGGAGGAGATGGGGTTTCACGGATGGGAAGCTCCAGCACTCGTGGAGTTGCAGGTCGATCTGGATTTACTCTCAACATTGGAAGGAGGAAATATACAGATGATGATGAGTGAGTTTTCGTCATTATTATTGTTTAACCCTTTCCCTCATATAGACGCTTTCTGACATCTCTGCAGCAGACGGCTTTTTGAAAACATAGTGACAAAGGAAGAAATTGCACAAAACGTGCAATTTCTCCTTTTGCCACAATATTTTCCACTTTTTGTCATAGGTTATCCATTCAATTATGGAGATTTTCTATGTTTTGACAAAATACGTTCAAAGTCCTCTGCTGCATAATTGTCGTATGAGGGAAAGGGTTAAATCCTTTATCTGATACAGAGGGAAATATGACTCTGGAAAACAAAGATTTGATGAAAAAGCGAAACTGCATAAAATTTAACCTATTCCAACAAAGATTTCACTTTTGAATCAACTATTATATACCTCTGGTTTTCCAAATAAATATCTTGTTTTTTGGTTGACACTTGTTGTTTTCTTAAAATAGACAAAGGGAATTGAATGCATAAAGGAATAGATAGTTATTATTTACACATTTAACCCTTTCCCACATACAACAAATCTGCAGCTGACGACTTTGAAAACATATCCTCAAAAATATGGAAAATTTCTTGAAATGCAAGTATAATAATTGAATAGAATGGAAAAAGTTGTGGCAAAAGGAGAAATTGCTCTTTATGAAAGAGGTGTCAGAAAGCGTCTTTATGTGAGAAAGGGTTTACACTGATTCTATTTCATCAGATTTTTATGCATCTCCCAACCTTGAAGTTTGAGACACATATGTCATGCATATTTCCATACTTATTTTATAAAAAGATATGAATGTTTTCAAGAAGTCTGCCGTAGAGGCATCACAAGTTGCGTTTAACTCTTTACCTCATATGACAATTCTGCAGCAGACGACTTTGAACATAATTTGTCAAAACATAGAAAATCTCTATAATTAAATGGATAACCTTTGACTAAAAGTGGAAAACATTGTGGCAAAAGGAGAAATTGCTCGTTTAGAGCAATTTCTTCTTTTGTCACTATGTTTTCAAGAAGCCATCTGCTGCAGAGGCGTCAGAAAGCGTCTATATGAGGGAAAGGGTAAAAAGTCGACAGAAAGGGTTACATATTGACCACAGAGGTCCAGATACGGAGGGGTGTTTCAGCTGTTTCTCCCACAATTTCACTCTTATTATTAAAGTGAATCCTATGTTGTGGGTACTCAAATGAGACGATTCATTTGAGTACCCACAACATAGGGTTAGAGGATTTTACTTTTTAGAACATGCAAAATGCGCGTTATCTAGATCTCTGTTGACCAGTCTGTATTCTATAGTTATTTTGATGAGGATGAAGCTGCAGCCGACAATGAAGGTTACCAGCCAGCCCCTGGCAGTCCCGGAGCCAATGATAGACCAGAGGATAGTGACAGTGATGACCCGCTAGATGCATTCATGGCAGAGGTTGAGGTAAATAATATCAGAGGTCCACATAAGGAGGGGTATTCAGCTCTTTTTCCCACAATTTTTCTCTTATTATTAAAGCAAACCCTATGGTGTGGGTACTCAAAAGAATCATCTCACTGAGACGATTCTTTTGAGTACCCATAACATAGTGTTAGAGGATCAAATAAGGATTTTAGAATATGCAAAATGCCCCTTATCTAGAGCTCTGAAATATTTTATGTTTTGAACCTAGATAATCCATATTTCATGTTCAAAAATCCTTATTTGACATCTTATCTTTTTTTTGTGGGTACTCACAAGAATCATCACAATGATATGATTCTTTTGAGTACCTTGATAGGGTTTGTTTGAGTCATAAGTAAGTTATTTTGGGAAAAACAATTCCTCCTTATATAGGTGTCCTTTTGAAAACATATCGACAAAAGAATAAATTGCTCAAAACAAGCAATTTCTCCTTTTGTCACCATGATTTCATTTCTAAACAATTATTGTACTTTCTTTTAAAGGGAGTTTTGATTTTTTTTCTGGTTTGTTTTCAAAGTTGTCTGCAGCTGATTTGTTGTATCTGGGAAAGGGTTAAATCCCACGCTTGATACAGTCACCAGTCCACCCTTCGATCTCAGAAGAACGTAGAATTATGATTATGAGTTATTTCTCCACATTCCAAAATGTTTTTTCAATTCTGTATCAAAACTCTACTTCTAATATATTACAGATGACATCACTTTTCTCTTACTAGTTTTCAAAGCAGACAGTGCTAGAAAATATGAGCCATTCTATGAGAAAACCAACATTATGGTCTGCGTAATGTGTCGACCCAGATCAGCCTGCACAGTCCGCACAGGCTAATCCAGGCCGACACATTCCGTATCAGGGAAATAGAGTTATAGAGTAATGATTCCTGAAACAGAAAATCCACAGTAGGCAAAAAGTGTCTGTTCGGGTTAGCCTGCGCTGAATGCTTAGGCTGATCCGGCTCGATACTTTACGCAGAGTCGACAATGTTGTTTTTTTTGTGGAACAGCTCATATCATATACGGTGAATGTTAAGATAGTGATAATTGATACAGAAATTCTGTCATTAATTCTAACATTTCAGCGGGAAGTTGAAGAAGAGATGCATCCTCACAAAAACAAAAACGATACAAAAAGTATCAGAGAAGAAAAGTAAGTCTTTTAACCCTTTCTCACACATACAACAAATCTGCAACAAACGACTTTGAAAACATCTAGAAAAAACATGGACAATCTTTTTAACCCTTTCCCTCATAGGACAGTTCTGCTGCAGACGACTTTGAACATATTTTGTCAAAAACATAGAAAATCTCTATAATTGAATGGATAACCTATGACTAAAAGTGGAAAACATTGTGGCAAAAGAAGAAATTGCTCGTTTTGAGCAATTTCTTCTTTTGTCACTATGTTTTCAAAAAGCCGTCTGCTGCAGAGGCGTCAGAAAGGGTCTATATGAGGGAAAGGGTTAAATAAGGAATTTAGATTATGAAATACTCCCCTGAACAAATCTAGGCCAAAATATGAAAAATATCAATATATGAAACTCAAAGTATAATTTGAAATCATCATAATAAGCAATTGCTTCTTTTGCAACAATGTTTTCAAAATTTGTCTGATGCAGCTGGGTCAAAGAAGCATCTGTACACAAGACAGGGTTGTAGTTCCTGGTTAGTGGCAAACAACATACAATGTTTCTGTGACTAGAGTCTAGATAAAGGGGAGTAAACTGGTCCCTCCCCTACAATATCTCCCTTATTTCTCAAATCCTACGTCGATGGTTGTCGTTGGTTGTCAAAATAATCTTCTCACGGAAACGATTCTTTTGACTACCAACAACATAGTTCTTGAGTGTCAAATAAGGAATTTAGGCCAAGAAAAATTCACCGTATTCAGTGCTCAGCCTGTGAACACACTTATTTAATTGTGATTACTTATTTCAGGGGTGTGAGAGACGACATAGAACAAGAAGATGTAGAAGAGGCGTATTATCGATACATGGAAGAGAATCCAATGGCTGGTGTGTTGGCTGATGAACAGGAGGAACTGAATGTGGAATATGATAATGAAGGAAACATACTATTTGTGGAGAAAAATAAGGTAAGATGAGATAAATATGGAGTAAAACATGACTTGAGATCCAAATGTGAAGCAAAATAAGGTTATATGTGGAGTAAAAAGGCTATAGATATTTATAAGTAAGGTTAGAAAAGTTATATGCGGAGTAAAGTTAGGGTAGAAATGGTCTATGTGGAGAAAACTAAAGTTAGAGGTTAACCCTTTCCCTCATATAGATGCTTTCTGATGCCTCTGCAGCAGACGGCTTTTTGAAAACACAGTGACCAAAGAAGAAATTGCTCAAAACGAGCAATTTCTTCTTTTGCCACAATGTTTTCCACTTTTATTCATAGGTTATCCATTCAATTATAGAGATTTTCTAAAAAAAATTAAAATATGTTCAAAGTCGTCTGCTGCAGAATTGTTGTATGAGGGAAAGGGTTAATATGTAGGGGAAAATTTGGCTTCTGATTCACTTGATTCATAATCACACTCGAGCTAATATATCTTTAGATGATGTTGAAATGGGAGATGCACATAGAGGATATTACATGAGTGGTCATTCAATACGAAATTTTATTAAACGAGTTTAATAACATTTTGTATTGAATGAACATGAATGTTATATTCTATTTATATCATAAATTCCATTTCGACGATTATTAGCGCAAAATATATATAACTTCGCTATATAGCGCAGTCATTTTCAATGCTTTTCATTATGATGTTACGTAGCATTGTTATTACACTAGTTATATACTATAGGTTATTGACCCTGTACTGTGAAATCATCGTTGGACCGAGTTCTTTGGCTGACGTTGCCGAGCTTGCGAGACTACGTTCGCCAAAGAACGAGGTCCAACGTTGATTTCACAGTACAGGGTCAATAACCTTTTTATTGTATACTTTCATATTGTAAACTATTTGCTTTACGTTGTGGAGGTTTTTTTTATTATCTTGAATTGATAAATCTGCTTCCGAATTAGAAACAAACTGTTTGTAGTAATTTTTGTGCAAATGCCGTTTGAATTATAACGGTGATGTATTTTTTTTAAATGACGTCATGCACATGCATAACTGCATAGACTGTTTTCATGTCAAAAACGTACTGTTAGCATGAGACAGTAAGAAATTGTCCATGATCAATATATGAGAATTTAACATTACAAAGTCCGGTGAGGTTTAACAATGATATTTAGGTCAGCTATGTTTATTTACATAACAAAAGAAGTCCCTAGTATGTTAATTATGCAGAATTTTCGCACGTCCTTATTTACGGTCATGATCACTCCTTGACAGCGGTCATGATCAAAAAATCATGACCACTTTCTTCAATGCAAAGTGAACGGGACAATATGAAAGTATGCAATAACGGAAAATATAGAATGACGTTATTTCACGCTGGCGACGTCATTTATGATATAATGATTAATATTGCTTTCCACCTGATATGACCCGACATACCAATCACTTGTTTTGTGGGAAGAACCAATTTATATGTATGTATCTGCACTTTATTATTATCCCCCGCTTTTTCGAAGAAAAAAAGGGGGGTTATTAATTTCGGTTTGTCCGTCCGTCCGTCCGTCTGTCCGTCTGTCCGTCTGTCCGTCCGTCACACTTCGTTTCCGTGCAATAACTGCCGCAAATGTGAACCGTTTCTTTTCAAACTTGGTAACAAGGTTAAATGCCTTAAGGGCTAGGCCAAGTTCGAATATCACTTTCGGCGGACTTTATTTGGTGGAGTTATGGCCCCTTATTTAACAAAATATGTTGTTTCTTGCCGTTTCCGTGCAATAACTGCCACAAATGTGAACCTTTTTTTTTCAAACTTGGTAACAACGTTAAATGCCTTAAGGGCTAGGCCAAGTTCGATCGTCACTTTCGGCGGACTTTATTTAGTGGAGTTATGGCCCCTTATTTAACACAAAATGTCGTTTCATGCTGTTTCCGTGCAATAACTGCCACAAATGTGAATATTTTTTTCTCAAACTTGGTAACAAGGTTAAATGCCTTAAGGGCTAGGCCAAGTTCGATCGTCACTTTCGGCGGACTTTATTTGGTGGAGTTATGGCCCCTTATTTAACAAAAAAAGTCGTTTCTTGCTGTTTCCGTGCAATAACTGCCACAAATGTGAACCGTTTTTTTTCAAAATTGGTTACAAGGTTAAATGCCTTAAGGGCTAGGCCAAGCTCGATCGTCACTTTCGGTGGACTTTATTTAGTGGAGTTATGGCCCCTTATTTAACAAAAAATGTCGTTTCTTGCTGTTTCCGTGCAATAACTGCCACAAATGTGAACTGTTTTTTTTTTCAAACTTGGTAACAAGGTTAAATGCCTTAAAGGCTAGGCCTAGTTCGATCGTCACTTTCGGCGGACTTTATTCGGTGGAGTTATGGCCCCTTATTTAACAAAAAAAGTCGTTTCTTGCTGTTTCCGTGCAATAACTGCCACAAACTTGGTAACAACCTAGGCCAAATTCGTTTAATTTACCCTGTAATACATGTTCAATAAAAAGTCTACTGACATGTTTAAACCTAACCTCAACATTTTCCTACTATATTACCTGCAAGCGGGGGATATAAATTTCATGAATTTGCTTGTTTTTCGTAATATGAGTGTGTACAGAGGATTTATTTAACCGTTTCGAAAATACCACAATTCTGCAGCAGACGCCTTTGAAAACATACCAGAAATGTTTTAGAAACTCCCTTAAAATGAAGGTACAATAATTGAATAGAGTTTAAACATGGTTGCAAAAGGAGAAATTGCTCGTTTTGAGCAATTTCTTTTTTTTTCGCTATGTTTTCAAAAAGCTGTCTGCCTCAGAGGCGTCAGGAAGCGTCTAAATGTGAGAAAGGGTTCAACAACTTGGTAGAATTGATCACCACATTAAAGTCAACTCTGATCTTATTCCCCAACACACAAATGCCAAAGAGAAAGCAATATTATGACTTACTTCTGGAATTGAATGCTGCACCATTCTTTTCAACATAAATGTTATTCAGAGGTCCAGATAAGGAGGGTTATTCAGCTCTATTTCTCTCTTATAATTTAAGCAAACCCTATATTGTGGGTACTCAAAAGAATCGTCTCATTGAGATGATTCTTTTGAGTACCCACAACATAGGATTTTAGAAGATGCAAAACGCCCCTTATCTGGCGCTCTGTTATTATGTGTTCATGTATACTAATGTGTTGTCTGCCTGTAAGACTGGATGACACTAAGGGATCTCTTCTTTGTGATCTGTCTATCGGTAATACATACTCTAGATAAGACGAGTATTTTATATCGCACTGAGATGATTCTTTTGAGTACCAACAACATAGGGCTAAGTTGAGTCATACAAGAGATATTGATGGGAAAAGATCAGTTTACTCCCTCCGTATCTGGTCCTCTGAATACTTGTACTATAAATGTTTTTATTTCAAACAGTTGATTGACCCCCTCCCAACTATTGATCATACAGACATAGATTATGATTCATTTGAGAAGAATTTTTATGAAGAACACGTGGACATAAAGAGACTTACGGAAGATCAAGTACAGGAATTAAGATTAAAGCTAGATATAAGGGTAAGCTATTTATGTTCTTTACCATTTTTATCATATAATATATATATTTCATCATATATATATTTATTTTTATAAAAAGCTAATTTCCTATAAACTTGAAAGTACATTGTATCAATGTAATGCCTTACACTCCCGTTTCTGGCAATTTCTCCTTTTCTGACAATGCTCTCCTTTTCTTATTCAGATTTATAGGTGTCAAGTGTCTGTATAAAGGAAAGAGTTAATAATATTATCAACTTGAAAATTTATGGCAAAAACAAGGGTTACACTTGCCATCGGATTGAACATTTTGAAATGACAAATGATTACTATTCTAGAAAAAAAGGCATGACATTTGACAGTATCATTTTAAATTTGAACTCTTTCCGCAATTTAATACCAGGATAAAAAAGGAGGCAGCTACTCTTTGCTTTATATATTAACCCTTTCCCACATAAAGACACTTTCTGACGCCTCTTCAGGAGATGACGTTTCAAATGTTGTCTGTTGTAGAGGCGTACTGAAGTGTCTCTAGATGGGAAAGGCCTAAATGAGCCCATCTGTGTGATACAAGTTGACAATTCTGAACAGTGTAGGTTCAGATCAACCTGTCCATCTGCTCCATCTTACCAGAGTCTACACATTTTGACAAAAGCTGATCTAGATCTACACTTTTCACAAAAACCCAACTTGTACCCTTTTTCCATGGATTTCTTTGTTTAACTCAACGTCTTACTTTGTGAGGTGTCAAATGTGCTCTGTATAAGGGAAAAACATTATAACATACATACTAAATAAAGCAGAATAAAACATACATTCTATATAAAATAGAACAAAACATACATTCTATATAAAGCATATTTACCTATTTCGTCTAGTCAATATAACCGCCTGTTGGAAGGAAACAAAATGACAGACAATTCAAATTATTAGCTGATGTGAATTCGATTTTCATGTAGTTAAGTGGTAAAAAGATAAGCTGCATAATTTTGAGACTCAAGTCAATGTTAAATTTGATTTATTTAATCGTTGCAATAGCTGTCTATGATGAAACCATCATGATAACGTTGATCGAACCGGTCAGATAAATGTGAATGGAAAATTATTTATTGAAGGCATCTAGATGATGTTCATTCAAATGTTTGGAAATAAACTTCTTTTGATAAAATCATCTAGCTAGTATTGAAAGCCTTATTTAAACAGACAACTTGATTGGTTGGTGTTTAACGCAGCTTTCAACAATTTTTCAGTTATATCACGGTGTTTCCTTGGTAACTTGGCAGTACTGGTCCATTTATCCTGACACCAGACAGTCAGTCGTAAAGCTAACCCCGCAACCCTTAGCGCCAATGAGGGCAGTCATTAGTACCATTTTTAAAGTCTTTGGTATGACCCTAAACAGACAACAACCTAATTCAGTAGCATAGCTGTAATATTGAAATTCACAATTTTATAATAAAAAGAAATGACGCCATTTTTAACAATTTCCCAGGTACCGGTTAGGTAAAAAAAAAATCACTGCTATATAAAGCAGAACAAAACTTATACATTCTATACAAAGCAGAACAAAACATAATACATTCTATATAAAGCAGACCAAAACTTATACATTCTATATAAAGCAGAACAAAACATTATACATTCTATATAAAGCAAACCAAAACTTATACATTCTATATAAAGCAGACCAAAACTTATACATTCTATATAAAGCAGAACAAAACATTATACATTCTATATAAAGCAGACCAAAACTTATACATTCTATATAAAGCAGAACAAAACTTATACATTCTATATAAAGCAGAACAAAACATTCTACATTCTATATAAAGCAGAACAAAACTTATACATTCTTTATAAAGCAGAACAAAACATTATACATTCTATATAAAGCAGACCAAATCTCATACATTCTATATAAAGCAGAACAAATCATAATACATTCTTTATAAAGCAGACCAAAACATTAAACAAACCATATAAAGCAGAACAAAACATTATACATTCTATATAAAGTAGAACAAATCATTATACATACTATCTAAAGCAGAACAAAACATCATACATTCTATATAAAGCAGAACAAATTATTATACATTCTATATAAAGCAGACCAAAACATTATACATACTATATAAAGCAGAACAAATCATACATCTAATCAAAAATGAGAAAAATCTCAATAAATGAGAATTTAATTATTGAAAAGAATTAAAAACTTTGTGGCAAAAGGAGAAATATCTTGTTTTGTCATAATATTTTCAAAAGTGTGCTGCAGATGCTTTAAAATGCATCTACAATTGCGAAAGGGTTAATGTTGCCAGTTTCTTTATGGCCTTGGTGGCGTATTGGTAGAGCTTCCACCTTGGGTGAGGTAGGTTGCAGGTTTGATCCGTTGCTGGGTCATACCAGACTTTTCCCTGCCTGGTGCCCGGGAATGTGCGATGATAACATTAAGGCTGTCTTGCTGGTTTCAAGATAAATGGACCAGCAGTACTAGTAACTTACCAAGGAAATGCTGTTATAAATGAAAAAAATGTAAACAAAACTTTATGGTATTAAACTTTGTATATATCAATTTGTTTGAAAAATATTATAATTATGAAATTCTTAATGTCTAACCGGTATGCATTTTCAGGTTTCAGGTCTGGCGCCATTAAAACCAGTATGTAGTTTTGGCCATTTCGGATTTGATGAACTGTTAATCACAGCAATAAGAGCAGCTAAATATTCAGCTCCTACTCCCATTCAATCACAGGTATTTTCCGTGTAAATATAACCCTTTCCCACTAACAGATACATTTTGATGGATTTGTGGCAGTGAACATTTTTAAATGTTGTGTCAAAAGGAGAATTTGCTCATGATGAGCGATTTCCCCGTTTGTTACAATGTTTTCAACTGTATTCAATAATTATACTCTCAATTTTAGAGATTTTCCACATTTTTGCCTACATGTTTTCAATGTTGACTACTGAATATTTTTTGTGCGAGGGAAAGGGTAAACTATTGCAATCATGTGACCACTGTACATTATTATACCCCCAAAAATCAAAGTTTTGGGGGGATATATAGGAATTTATAATAATAGGAGTCACTGTGTCGGCAATAAAATTTTACATGAAGCTTCTATACCAAGAGGAGATGTTCATATCCTAAGGGGTTACAATTGCATCTTATTTTACAGAGTTATGGCCCTTTTACTTATTAAGTAAGCCATATTTTGTCCGGCCTATTTCATACAAACCACTGGGTGGAATTCAATAAAATTTTACATGAAGCTTTGATACCAAGAGGAGATGTGCATATCCTAAAGGGGTTACAATGGCATGTTATTTTACAGAGTTATGGCCCTTTTACTTATTAAGTAAGCCATATTTTGTCCGGCCTATTTCTTACAAACCACTATGTGGAATTCAATAAAATTGTACATGAAGCTTCAATACCAAGAGGAGATGTGCATATCCTAAAGGGGTTGCAATGGCATGTTAATTTACAGAGTTATGGCCCTTTTACTTATTAAGTAAGGCATATTTTGTCCGGCCTATTTCTTACAAACCACTGGGTGGAATTCGATAAATTTTTACATGAAGCTTTTATACCAAGAGGAGATGTGCATATCCTAAAGGGGTTACAATTGCATGTTATTTTACAGAGTTATGGCCCTTTTACTTTTTAAGTAAGCCATATTTTGCCCGGCCTATTTCTTACAAACCACTATGTGGAATTCAATAAATTTTTACATGAAGCTTCTATACCAAGAGGGGATGTGCATATCCTAAAGGGGTTACAATGGCATGTTATTTTACAGAGGTATGGCCCTTTTACTTATTAAGTAAGCCATATTTTGTCCGGCCTATTTCTTACAAACCACTGGGTGGAATTCAATAAAATTTTACATGAAGCTTCAATACCAAGAGGAGATGTGCATATCCTAAAGGGGTTACAATGGCATGTTATTTTACAGAGTAATGGCCCTTTTACTTATTAAGTAAGGCATATTTTGTCCGGCCTATTTCTTACAAACCACTGGGTGGAATTCAATAAAATTTTACATGAAGCTTCTATACCAAGAGGAGATGTGCATATCCTAAAGGGGTTACAATTGCATGTTATTTTACAGAGTTATGGCCCTTTTACTTTTTAAGTAAGCCATATTTTGCCCGGCCTATTTCTTACAAACCACTATGTGGAATTCAATAAATTTTTACATGAAGCTTCTATACCAAGAGGAGATGTGCATATCCTAAAGGGGTTACAATGGCATGTTATTTTACAGAGTTATGGCCCTTTTACTTATTAAGTAAGCCATATTTTGTCCGGCCTATTTCTTACAAACCACTGGGTGGAATTCAATAAAATTTTACATGAAGCTTCAATACCAAGAGGAGATGTGCATATCCTAAAGGGGTTACAATTGCATGTTATTTTACAGAGTTATGGCCCTTTTACTTATTAAGTAAGCCATATTTTGTCCGGCCTATTTCTTACAAACCACTGGGTGGAATTCAATAAATTTTTACATGAAGCTTCTATACCAAGAGGAATTGTGCATATCCTAAAGGGGTTACAATGGCACGTTATTTTACAGAGTTATGGCCCTTTTACTTTTTAAGTAAGCCATATTTTGCCGGGCCTATTTCTTTCAAACCACTATGTGGAATTCAATAAATTTTTACATGAAGCTTCTATACCAAGAGGAGATGTGCATATCCTAAAGGGGTTACAATGGCACGTTATTTTACAGAGTTATGGCTCTTTTACTTTTTAAGTAAGCCATATTTTGCCGGGCCTATTTCTTACAAATCACTATGTGGAATTCAATAAATTTTTACATGAAGCTTCTATACCATAAAGGTCATACAATTGCATGTAATTTTACAGAGTTATGGCCCTTTTGTTGGTCGGTCGGAAGCCATATTTTGAATCAAGGTGCTGTTTTGGGGGTATTTATCATCTTCAATGATAGTTCTAGTTTAAACTGACCATGTTTTGTGTGCATTATGTGATTGTTCAGTTAACGTGTACTATAATTATATGCATATGAGCCATTTTAGGCCACAAATTGTCTTGTTGCTGCCCTGTTATGGTGTCCCCCAGTGGGACATATGATTCAGAAAGTCTTCTGAGGGTTGAAACCTTTTAACCCTTTCCCACAAACACAAAAACGTAGTAACAAAAACCTGAAAAATCTCCAGAAAAGATAGCTTAATTGTTAAATTAAGTTGAAAACATTGTGGCTAAAGGAGAAATTGTTCATCAAAAGTTGTCTGCTGCTATTGCATCAAAATGCGTCTGCAGGAGGGAAAGGGTTAAGCTACTACTCTTATCTTTTGGTCAAAAGTTAGTTCTATATCTTTTTAACCCTTTCCCTCATATAGACACTTTTTGACGCCTCTGCGGCAGAGCGCTTTTTGAAAAAAGTGGCGACAAAAGAAGAAATTGCTCAAAATGAGCAATTTCTCCTTTTGTCACCATGTTTTCAACTCTATTCAATTATTGTACTTTCATTTAAAGGGAGTTTCCAATTTTGTTCGGGCATGTTTTCAAACTAGTCTGCTGCAGATTTGTTGTATGTGGGAAGGGGTTTACAAAGATGAAACTTTGTTAACGCTTGTACCCACAGCAAATCTGCAGGTCACTGTAAATTATAGAACCAATATTATCAAGTTGAAAACATTGTTGCAAAATGAGAAATTAGCTCATTATGAGCAATTTCCTCCTTTCGCAATTATGTTTTTTTAAAAGGCATCTGCTGCACAGGCGTCAGAAAGCGTTTATTTGTAGCAAAGGATTTAAATACAGTTGTTCAGGGGAGCCTTTCTTATCTCATGCAGTGGGTTAGTTAATCCCCCTTTCCCACATACAAGATAGTAGCAGATGACTTTAAAAACTTCTGTACAAAAAGTATAGAAAATCTCTTAAAATGATAGTATATTTATTGAATTGAGTTGAAAATATTGTGGCAAAAGAAGAAATAATTGCTCGTTTTGAGCAATTTCTACTTTTCTCCAAATGTTTTTAAAAATTGCCTGCTGTACATTTACATTTGAAAAATAAAATTCTAATTTTGATACAAAAGCATTTTGGAAAAAGGACAAATGGCTTAAAACATGAAAATATTACAACTGGCCAAAAACTTAACCCTTTACGTTATGTGGACCTATTTTGACGCCTCTGTAGCAGAAGAATTTTTAAAACATTGTTGCAAAAGGCAAAATTAATTTTAATGTGCAATTATTTGTTTGCCACAATGTGTTCCACTCTATTCAATGCTTAAACTTTCCCTTATAGAGATGTTCCCTACTTCTACCAGATGTTTTTTAAGTTGTCTCCTGCAGATTCATTGTATGTGGGACAGGGGAGGGTTAAACTCTACTAATTTACAAACATAACTTTATTATATTTATATTATTTTATGAAGATGAACATTTGCGTGGTGTTGACATTTGAGAGAAAGTGGAATAGATTTGATCTCCAAGTTGTATTTTATTTCAGGGCATACCCATTGCAATGGCAGGTCGAGATATTATTGGTATTGCTAAAACTGGGAGTGGTAAAACAGCTGCTTTTGTCTGGCCTCTTCTTATACACATAATGGCACAGGTAATGTAAATTATTTTTACTTGAAATGCATACAGCAATTTTGGGCCTCCGTTTTAGCATCGCATGAAGATAAATCCACTTCTATAGAGGTCTAGATAAAGGGGAGTAAACTGGGCTTTTCCCCACAATATCCCTCTTATTACTCAACCAAACCCTCAGCTGTGGGTACTGCACACAACATTGGGTTTGAGTGTCTAATAAGGTTTTTAGAACATGGAAAAGACTGCTTCTACTTATTTGAAAGCACTATTTTACTATTAGACAGATAGTGAATCTCTGGCGAGACTGCATATGCACAGAGTCAGACTTGCCTGAATCTTTACTTTTTAGCTCACCTGAGCACTTTGTGCTCAAGTTGAGCTATTGTGAGCACAATTTGTCTGTCAAGCGTCATCAACAATTGTCTTGTAAACACTCTACAGGCAACATTTTGCATCCATCTATTAAAGCATACATCTCCATCAAATCTTGGACAAGTTTGAAACTGGGTCATGTGAAGACGAAAACTAAAGTCACATTGTCAAAATGATAGAAAATCTTGTTTACACTCTGCAAGCCACATTTTAAAATTGTGTATGTTGAAACTTAGTCAGAATAATTGTCTTGATGATATCTTGGCTAAGTTTAAATGTAGGTAATGGCCGTTTAAAAACTAGGTCAACAGGCCTAATTAAAGGAAAACCTTTTTAACACTCTGAAAACTGTATTCTTAACTTGAGCATGTTGAAATTCTGTCAGAATGATTGTCTTGAAGATATATAGGCCAAGTTTGAATATGCCTCTGAAGCAGACTTCTTTTGAAAACATTGTGGGAATTTCTCCTTTTACCACATTGATTTCAACTTTTTTAATTAATTATACTTTCATTTAGACAGATATTTCATATTTTGCAAAGCTCTTTAAAGGTTGTCAGGTGCAGATTTGTTGTATATGGGAGAGGGTTAATAAGCCTTACATCTTGACAAGCCCAAGAACATGCCTGATAGCTACAGTATGTCTTGAGTAATGGCCCTTGAAAACTTTCTACTTCCGTAATTATATAGCAGAGGTCTAGATCAGTGGCGTTTTGTATGTTCTAAAATCCTTATTTGACCGTATACCCCTATGTTGTGAGTACTCAAAAGAATCATCACATTGAGACGATTCTTTTGAGTACCCACAGCATAGGGTTTGGTTGGATGATAAGAGAGGTATTGTGGGGAAAAGATCTGTATACGCCTCCTTATCTAGACCTCTGATCTAGCTTAGACAACTATATACATGTATATATCTTACATTTCAGAAAGAGCTTCAACCTGGAGATGGTCCTATAGGTTTAGTATTAGCCCCAACAAGAGAATTGTCACAGCAGGTAACTTTGGCTGTTATATGTTTCTTTTATACAGCTGACATTAGATGCCTCTACAGCATAGGACTGTTGAAAACATTGTCAGCTATTAGTCCTTTTCCCATAATGTTTTCAACTGCATGAAAGCTCTTCTTCTAATTTTCAAGATATCTTTAAAACCTTTAATTAACCCTTTCACACATAAAGATGCATTTTGACGCATCTGCAGCAGACGTTTTTTCAAAACGAGCAATGATCTCTCCTTTTGCGAGAAAGTTTTCAACTTTTTTCAGTAATTACACCTACAATTATAGAGATTTTCCCTATTTTTGAGTAGACATTTTTTAAAGTCGTCTGCTGCAAGATTTGTTGTATGTGGGAAAGGGTTAACACCTGATGCTTTGTGACTGTAAAGGCCATGTTCTCTAAACTGCAATTGCTTGATGAGACCGTCTTCAAAGTGTATTGATTAGTGCATGTTGGAGACAAAGGTTTGATCCCCAGTTTGATCCCTGTCTGGTCATACCAAATACGTTAAAAATGGTTGTAGTATCTTCATACCAAATACGTTTGAAATGGTTGTAGTATCTTCATACCAAATAAATTCAAAATGGTTGTAGTATCTTCATACCAAATACATTCAAAATGGTTGTAGTATCTTCATACTGAATATGTTCAAAATGGTTGTAGTATCTTCATACCAAATACGTTTAAAATGGTTGTAGTATCTTCATACCAAATACGTTTAAAATGGTTGTAGTATCTTCATACCAAATATGTTTAAAATGGTTGTAGTATCTTCATACCAAATACATTCAAAATGGTTGTAGTATCTTCATATACCAAATACGTTTAAAAAATGGTTGTAGTATCTTCATACCAAATACGTTTAAAATGGTTGTAGCATCTTCATACCAAATAAGTTTAAAATGGTTGTAGTATCTTCATACCAAATACGTTCAAAATGGTTGTAGTATCTTCATACCAAATACGTTCAAAATGATTGTAGTATCTTCATACCAAATACGTTTAAAATGGTTGTAGTATCTTCATACCAAATACGTTTAAAAATGGTTGTAGTATCTTCATACCAAATACGTTAAAAATGGTTGTAGTATCTTCATACCAAATACGTTAAAAATGGTTCTTCCTCCCTTGGGGCTTAGTGTTGAGGGGATAGCATTATTACTGAACCCTTTCTGACGCCTCTGCAGCAAACAAATTTTGAAAACACAGTGGCAAAAGGAGAATTTGCTCATAATGAGCAATTTCTCCATTTGCCACAATGTTTTCAACTTTATTTAATAATTAAACTTGCATTTGTGGAGATATTTCATATTTTTGTCAATATGTTTTCAAAGTCGTCTGCTGCAGATTTATTGTATGTGTGAAAGGGTTAATTCAGCTGAGATATATGTGAACAGATTTACCAGGAGTTCAAGAAGTTTGGTAAGGTCTACAATATTCACACTGTCTGTGCCTATGGAGGGGGTAGTATGTGGGAACAACAGAAAGCTTGTGAAGAAGGAGCAGAAATCATTGTAGCCACTCCGGTAAATAATGTTTAATATTCTTCTTTAGATGTGTAAAAAGTGGATTTGGCATGCCAAATTAAAAATAATTTTTCAAAGTTTGAATGAATTGTTGCTATTAACCCTTTCCCTCATATAGACGCTTTCTGACGCCTCTGCAGCAGACGGCTTTTTGAAAACATAGTGACAAAAGAAGAAATTGCACAAAACGTGCAATTTCTCCTTTTGCCACCATGTTTTCCACTTTTTATCCCCCGCTTTTTCGAAGAAAAAAAGGGGGGTTATTAATTTCGGTTTGTCCGTCCGTCCGTCTGTCTGTCCGTCTGTCCGTCTGTCCGTCCGTCACACTTCGTTTCCGTGCAATAACTGCCGCAAATGTGAACCGTTTCTTTTCAAACTTGGTAACAACGTTAAATGCCTTAACGGCTAGGCCAAGTTCGAATATCACTTTCGGCGGACTTTATTTGGTGGAGTTATGGCCCCTTATTTAACAAAATATGTTGTTTCTTGCCGTTTCCGTGCAATAACTGCCACAAATGTGAACCTTTTTTTTTCAAACTTGGTAACAACGTTAAATGCCTTAAGGGCTAGGCCAAGTTCGAATATCACTTTCGGCGGACTTTATTTGGTGGAGTTATGGCCCCTTATTTAACAAAATATGTTGTTTCTTGCCGTTTCCGTGCAATAACTGCCACAAATGTGAACCTTTTTTTTTCAAACTTGGTAACAACGTTAAATGCCTTAAGGGCTAGGCCAAGTTCGATCGTCACTTTCGGCGGACTTTATTTGGTGGAGTTATGGCCCCTTATTTAACAAAAAATGTCGTTTCTTGCTGTTTCCGTGCAATAACTGCCACAAATGTGAACCTTTTTTTTTCAAACTTGGTAACAACGTTAAATGCCTTAAGGGCTAGGCCAAGTTCGAATATCACTTTCGGCGGACTTTATTCGGTGCAGTTATGGCCCCTTATTTAACAAAAAATGTCGTTTCTTGCTGTTTCCGTGCAATAACTGCCACAAATGTGAACCTTTTTTTTTCAAACTTGGTAACAAGGTTAAATGCGTTAAGGGCTAGGCCAACTTCGATCGTCACTTTCGGCAGACTTTATTTGGTGGAGTTATGGCCCCTTATTTAACAAAATATGTCGTTTCTTGCTGTTTCCGTGCAATAACTGCCACAGATGTGAACCTTTTTTTTTTCAAACTTGGTAACAAGGTTAAATGCCTTAAGGGCTAGGCCAACTTCGATCGTCACTTTCGGCAGACTTTATTTGGTGGAGTTATGGCCCCTTATTTAACAAAATATGTCGTTTCTTGCTGTTTCCGTGCAATAACTGCCACAGATGTGAACCTTTTTTTTTCAAACTTGGTAACAAGGTTAAATGCCTTAAGGGCTAGGCCAACTTCGATCGTCACTTTCGGCAGACTTTATTTGGTGGAGTTATGGCCCCTTATTTAACAAAAAATGTCGTTTCTTGCCGTTTCCGTGCAATAACTGCCACAAATGTGAACCTTTTTTTATACAACCGTTTTATTATGGTATGGTCATGTCCCTTCCTCCCTCCGTCCGTCCCTCCCTCCGTCCGTCCGTTCGGGTTTTCCGCACTTTTTTCCTACAATATTTCCTCCAAGCGGGGGATAGAAATTTCATGAATTTGCTTGTTGTCATAGGTTATCCATTCAATTATTGAGATTTTCTATGTTTCGACAAAATACGCTCAAAGTCGTCTGCTGCAGAATTGTTGTATGAGGGAAAGGGTTAAGTTTATTATGAATATATTGTGCTAGTTAATGAAGAGTTCAAACAATAGCAAAACTTTGTTATTGTTTTTAGCTTTTAATCTAGAATATGATAGTTGATGTTCCTCCAGTAATCTCTTGATTGGCTTCTGTATCCATATCCATGTTTGTGTTTCAAATTTCTTGTACAAAAAACGCATCTGTCATCTGCTTTTAATTCATTTGAGGAAAATGATATTATATCTGGGAATATGGAAGTTTAATTCTGGTGCAGAGTTGAAAAGATTGTCTTTCTAAATGTGTCTGTTACAAAGGCATTGAATGTCAGTATCACTTAAAAGGTTTTACATCAAATATATTAACCCTTTCTCACATACAACAATTCTGCAGCTGACAACTTTGAAAACATTTACTCAAAAACATGGGCAATGTCTTTAAATGTAGGTATAATGACTGAAATGAGTAGAAAACATTGTGGCAAATAGTGAAATTGCTTGTTTTGAGCAATTTCTCCTTTTGTAACAATGTTTTTAAATGTTGTCTGCTACAAAGATGTCTGTTTTTGAACAATTCTATAGAGAGGTCATCATCTATAGTGCATAATGTTGTCTTTTCAGGGCAGGTTGATAGATCTTGTGAAAAAGAAATCCACCAACTTAAAAAGAGTCACATTTCTAGTGTTTGATGAGGCTGATAGGATGTTTGATATGGGATTTGGTTAGTACAGATATACTTACAGTTTATACAGAATATTTCCCTTTCCACATTCACATATTTGTGAATAATTTATTCGATTCAAAATTCGTAAATCAAGATAAGTGCAGTAAATATGTATTTCTATCTGGTTTGGGAGTAAGTTAAGGCTAGCAATATGTTAAACAATGCTAACAAGTCAACCCTGTCCAACAATGAGACGTTTTTTAAAAACATTATGACAAAACGAGAAATTGCTCACAATGAGCAATTTTTTCCTTTTGCCACAATGTTTTTAACTTTTTTCAATTATTATACTTTCATTTGAAGACATTTTCTATATTTTTGCCTATATATGTTGTCAAAGTCGTCTGCTGCAGATTTTTTTATATTTGAGAAAGGTATAAAGTCTTGTCATTATGTCTCATCTAAGGTTTAGAGGTAAATGTGTTTTGAATACATGTGTGTATCAAACAAATCTTTTATAAAGAAATATAAAGAATGGAAGTGATTTAGGATGATACTACTGAAACTTTTTCTAGATATGTGTTTGGTTTGATGCCTCTCTAGTAAACCGCTTTTGAAACATATGTAAGGAAAGGAGAAATATAAATTGCCAAATATTTCCCCACATTTGTTATCAACACATTTAACCCTTTTCCTCATATAGACGCTTTCTGACGCCTCTGCAGCAGACTGCTTTTTGAAAACATAGTGACAAAAGAAGAAATTGCACAAAACGTGCAATTTCTCCTTTTGCCACAATGTTTTCTACTTTTTGTCATAGGTTATCCATTCAATTATGGAGATTTTCTATGATTTGACAAAATACGTTCAAAGTCGTCTGCTGCAGAGTTGTCGTATGAGGAAAAGGGTTAAAAAAGAACAAGATATCACAATTTACTTTTATCACACACATCTGAGCAGACTTCTTCAAAAACATGATATATATCAGGTTAACATTGTATCTAATTATATGTTCTTTTCTTCTTTTTTTTTATAAACTTTCAGAACCTCAAGTTAGATCAATAGCAAACCATATACGACCTGAAAGACAAAGTAAGTATCACTCTGAGATTTACTCTTCTCTGGTCAAGTCATTCATCTGATGCCATAGCTGTAGATAAGAGGCGTTTTGCATGTTCTTAAATCCTTATATGACCCTCTAACCCTATGTTGTGGGTACTCAAAAGAAACAGCTTTTCAACATACAATAGCAGATGACTTTTAACCCTTTCCCACAAACAGACGCTTTCTGGCGCCTCTGCAGCGGGCGACTTTTGAAAACATCATGACGACCAATTTCTCCTTTTTATGCCACAATGTTTTCAACTTTATGCAATAATTGTTCTTTCGTTTATAGAGATTTTCTGTTCTTTTGCATAGATGTTCTTAAACTATTGCTGTTGATTTGTTGTATGTGGCAAATGGTTAAAAAGGTTAAAAGGTTAACCCTTTCCATCATATAGACGCTTTCTGATGCCTCTGCAACAGACGGCTTTTTTTGCCTTATATGGCTATAGTGAAAACTTAAAAAAATCGTCTTCTCTGAAAGTGTCAGGCAGATTTTCAAATAATTTAGAAATATTCTTAAGGTGACCCACTATCAGATTCCTTAAAGCCATGTTGGTTGGTCGAAAAACATGGCTGCCACAGGAAGGGGCTATCTTGCCTTATATGGCTTTAGTGAAAACTTAATTTTTTTTGTAGAAATGCTCCTTGAATGACCCTCTATCAGATTCCTTTAAGCCATGTTGATTGGTCGAAAAACATGGCTGCCAGGGGGGGTGGGGGCTATTTTGCCTTATATGGCTATAGTGAAAACTTATAGCCGATTTTCAAAGAACTTTGTAGAAATATTCCTAGGGTGACCCCTTATCAGATTCCTTCAAACCATGTTGATTGGTCGAAAATATGGCCACCAGGGGGCTGGGCTTATATGGCTAAAGTGAAAAAAATATAATCAGGTGAGCGATCCAGGGCCATCATGGCCCTCTTTTTTATAGCTCCCTTTCCTTTTGGTTGCCTTTAAAAAAGAAAAATATTGACAAATATGTAACATCCCTCCACTAGAAAGTATAGACTTCAGAGCTCTAGATAAGAGGCGTATTTCATGTTCTAAAATAGTTGTTTGACCCTTAAACCCGATGTTGTGGGTACTCAAAAGATTTGTCTCAGTGAGACGATTATTTTGAGTACCTAAGTCATAGGGATTAGTTGGACAATAAGAGAGATATTGTTGGGAAAAGAGCTGAATATCCCTCCTTATCTGGGCCTCTCTATAGTTTAATATAAAAAAATAACAAGTCTTCTGGAACATGTAAAGCTGGGGGGGATGTTATCACTTATCTTTGCAATTGTTTTCAGCTTTACTATTTAGTGCAACATTTAGAAGAAAAGTAGAAAAATTAGCTAGAGATATTTTAGCAGATCCAATTCGAGTTGTTCAAGGAGAAGCGGGAGAGGTACGTTTTCTCTGTTCTTTTACGCAAAAAAGGATAAATTTTCACACAATTTATTCAGATAAAATTTCAAAATATACTTTTTGAATTAACCCTTTTCCACATGTAGAAACCTTTTTACGCATAAGCAGCAGACAACTTTTGAAAACATTTTTCCATTTGTCACAATATTTTTCGATTTTTTTTTAATAATTATATTTTCATTAATAGACATTTTCCATATTATACGAGGAATGTTCAAAACCTGTGCTCCCATTTCTTTATATTTTGTAGCATTTCTGTAAAATTGCAGTATTATGTAGATCATGATATTCCCAATTCAATAGGTAATTAACAGATCTGTGTTCTTTGTTGCGCATGAAAAACTATTACTATAGTAACGTCATCATTATCCTGGCCCATTTTTTCCAGTATTTCTAAATTGTATATGTTGAATTAACATTTCTTCCATAATCCTTAATTTTAAAGGGAAGTCTACCAATCCTCTGGTAATTATTCTCGCCATCTTCTAACATGATGTTGATGAAGTCATTTTGATTTCTGGCTTCAGAAACATAAATATCTGGTATGTTTTCTGATAACAAGTGTTAAAATGAGAGAAGAATAGAGATTGGTCATTAGATTCTGTGTGCGGAATAGAACACATGAAAATATTGAAAAATGCCTATTCTGAAACTGCAGTAAAGAAAGCATCAGTCTACAAGTGGTACTAAATGATCGAGGAGTGAAGAGAATACAGCGGGGATAATGAGTATAGCGTTCTTCCGATATCCTATTGACCCTTGAACGATATTATCCCTTTGTTGTTGTTGTAGGCCAATCAAGATGTAACACAGATAGTGGAGGTTCTCCCGCCCGGACCAGCAAAATGGACGTGGTTAGTGAAACGACTCGTAGAAATGACAACATGTAAGTATGCCTTGCTATTAACAGATATAGACCTTGACCATAATGACCCACAATTTTTTAATAGGCTTTAATTTCACAAATTATAATTATTGAAAAAAGTTGAAAACATTGAGGCAAAAGGAGAAATTGCTCATTGCTTTATATGTAGGAAAGTTAATAACATGTGTTTTCTGGATTTATCATACCTGTATCCCACTAAACATCCTTCCCAGGATGCTAGCTACCTTCTCACATAGAATTGGTGTTTTACCTCGCATATGTTCCTTCATTCACTCTTGATTTGTGCAAAACACAAATTGTAAACAGAGGTCCAGATAAGGAGGGGTATTCAGTTCTTTTCATCACAATTTCTCTCTTGTTATTAATGCGAACCCTGTGTTGTGGGTACTCAAAATAATCGTCTCACAGTCGATTATTTTGAGTACCCACAACATAGGGTTAGAGGATCAAATAAGGATTTTAGATCCTACAAAGCACCTCTTATGTAGTGTCTGTTTTATTCTTTGATAGAACTTGTTTATTCTTTGTCCTGTTAAATATGACTTTTGACACTTCTGCAGCAAGTGATTTTTTTTGTATTAGAAAGCTATTTGTTTAACCTTGCCCACATAAAGACTTTTTAATGCATCTGCAGCAGACAACCTTTGAAAACATTATGGCAAAAGGAGCAGTTGTTCCTTTTCCCACAATGTTTTCAACTCTATTTTAAAACTGAACTTATATATATAAAAGAGGTTTTACATATTTTCTCAAGACTATTTATAAGTTTTCTGCTCTAGATTTTTCATATGTGGGAAAAAGTTAATCTATATATTGTCATTTAAATAAATAACTTATAATATTTCAGTAGGAAGTGTTCTTATATTTGTAACAAGAAAAGCCAATTCAGAAGAACTTGCAGCAAATTTAAGGAGCAGAGATTTCTCTAGTAAGTTTTGTTAAGTATGTTTGCTTGCTTTTGTGATATTTACATGTCCAGTCCAGTAGTTATGTGATGAGCCTTCATTCAAGCTAGAATTTTGAAAAGCAGGGCTATTGCTTGCAGACTTTCTTCTAATGCTTCTGCAGCAATTGCCTTTTGAAAAGTTTGCTAGATTAATTCATTTTATCTGGGTTTTAACCCTTTCCCTCATATAGACGCTTTCTGACGCCTCTGCAGCAGACGGGTTTTTGAAAACATAGTGACAAAAGAAGAAATTGCTTAAAATGAGCAATTTCTCCTTTTGACACAATGTTTTCAACTTTTAGTCATAGGTTATCCATTCAATTATAGAGATATCCTATGTTTTGACAAAATATGTTTAAAGTCGTCTGCTGCAGAATTGTCGTATGAGGGAAAGGGTTAAGCCATTTTCAGTGTGATTCCAGTTATATCAAGGAAACCGCTAATTTATTCATGCTCCCTGGTTAAAGTAACAGGTACTAGACTAAAAAAGGTGCCTTGCCCCACTGCACTCCACCATGATGGCCGTGACTGGGGATCGAACCTGGGACACCCGGTCTTAAATCCTGTTAAAAAACAAGTTGCTAGTTATGTACCATGAACTATTTCTGCTTTTCCTTCAGTGTTTTCAACTATATTTCAAACAAATACTGTATCCTTTATCTTAACCCTTTCCCACATACGACAATTCTGCAGCGGACGACTTTGAAGTCATATTAGCAAAAATGTGAAATATCTCCATAATTAAACATTAAATAGAGTTGAAAACATTGTGGCCAAAGGAGAAATTGCTCATCATTGGCCATAATGTTGTCAAAAGTCTACTGCTGCTTTTGCGATAAAATGCATCTGCAGGTGGGAAAGGGTTGAATCTGCATATTATTATAAACAGCTTTCTTTCTCTTCATTCTGCTGATTTTCTTTAAATGTTTATCCTTTAATACTTCCTCCTATACAGATCCTTTTTGATGCCTCTGCATCTAACGACTTTTGAAAACATTGTGGCAAAAGGAGAAATTCCACCTTTTGCCACAATGTTTTCAACCTTTATACTAGATGTTTTCAAAATCGTCTGCTGCAGACTTGTTGTATGAGGGAAAGGATTAAGTAATATTTTTAAGAGGTTCTGTTTTTTGAAAACTGTGACCCCTGCCCTCTAAACCATGAATTGGTCCCTTTAATTACCCCTTTTCAAAATCCAACAAATCTGCAGCAGACAACTTTGAAAACATCTAGGCAAAAAAAAAAATGAAAATCTCTAAACGAAATAATAGTTTTGAAAAAAAGGTGTACTCATTGGGGCAAAATGAGAAATTGCGCATCTTGAGCAATTCCTCCTTTTGTCACAATGTTTCCAATAGTTGTCTGCTGCAGATGCGTCTAAATGTGTCTGTATATTAGTAAGGATTAAAAGTATTTTGAATGTTTCAGTTGGATTGTTGCACGGGGACATGAGTCAGGTAGAAAGAAATGAAGTAATCAGCTCCTTTAAAAAGAAAGAAATGCCAATACTGGTCGCCACAGATGTTGCCGGTGAGTGTCTTTACCACATGCAGACGTATTTTGATGCAATTGCTCTAGTAGGTTGGTACCTGGCGTACTAGCTTAAATTAGTGTGTCTGGCATGAAACAACAATGTAGGCTGGTACCCAGCGTATTAGCTTAATTTAGTGTCTCCGGCATGAAACAACAATGTAGTCTGGTACCTGGCGTACTAGCTTAATTTAGTGTCTCTGGCATGAAACAACAATGTAGTCTGGTACCTGGCGTACTAGCTTAAATTAGTGTGTCTGGCATGAAGCACCAATGTAGGCTGGTACCCAGCGTATTAGCTTAATTTAGTGTCTCTGGCATGAAACAACAATGTAGTCTGGTACCTGGCGTACTAGCTTAAATTAGTGTGTCTGGCATGAAACAACAATGTAGGCTGGTACCCAGCGTATTAGATTAATTTAGTGTCTCTGGCATGAAACAACAATGTATTCTGGTACCCAGCATACTAGCTTAAATTAGTGTGTCTGGCATGAAACAACAATGTAGGCTGGTACCCAGCATACTAGCTTAAATTAGTGTGTCTGGCATGAAACAACAATGTAGGCTGGTACCCAGCATACTAGCTTAAATTAGTGTGTCTGTCATGAAACAACAATGTAGGCTGGTACCCAGCGTATTAGCTTAATTTAGTGTCTCTGGCATGAAACAACAATGTATTCTGGTACCCAGCATACTAGCTTAAATTAGTGTCTCTGGCATGAAACAACAATGTATTCTGGTACCCAGCATACTAGCATGAACCAACAATGGCGGCTAGATTCCTCACATCTCTCTTTATACCTTTCCCCCATACAACAAATCTGCAGCAGACAACTTTGAAAACAACTGGGCAACATTATGGAATACCTGTAAAAATTAATGTTTAATCATTGGATGGAGTTGAAAACATTGTGGCAATAGGAGCAATTTCTCTTTTGCCATAACGTTTTTAAAACTTGTCACAAAGTATCTGTATGTGGGAAATATATAGTTGATAAGTAAATCTACTACTGATTTTGGTATACTCGACAGTGGACCAATGCAATTTGATGTTTGGAATCAATACATTAATATAGAAGGAAACTGCATTCGGAGTTTGAAAGGTGAACCGTTTGGTCCACAAAAAGACTGTCTCTATAGTCTTTTGATTTCTGCATTATTTCTGAAGAGTGCCGACATTATTGGTATATGGTTGACCCTATAGTGTAATGGTAGGGGCAGGTAACTTCAGACTATTATTGGTGTATGGTTGACCCTATAGTGTAATGGTAGGGGCAGGTAACTTCTGACTATTATTGGTGTATGGTTGACCCTATAGTGTAATGGTAGGGGCAGGTAACTTCAGACTATTATTGGTGTATGGTTGACCCTATAGTGTAATGGTAGGGGCAGGTAACACCAGACTATTATTGGTGTATGGTTGACCCTATAGTGTAATGGTAGGGGCAGGTAACTTCAGACTATTATTGGTGTATGGTTGGCCCTATAGTGTAATGGTAGGGGCAGGTAACACCAGACTATTATTGGTGTATGGTTGACCCTATAGTGTAATGGTAGGGGCAGGTAACTTCAGACTATTATTGGTGTATGGTTGACCCTATAGTGTAATGGTAGGGGCAGTTACTCCAGACTATTATTGGTGTATGGTTGACCCTATAGTGTAATGGTAGGGGCAGTTACTCCAGACTATTATTGGTGTATGGTTGGCCCTATAGTGTAATGGTAGGGGCATGTAACTCCAGACTATTATTGGTGTATGGTTGACCCTATAGTGTAATGGTAGGGGCAGGTAACTTCAGACTATTATTGGTGTATGGTTGACCCTATAGTGTAATGGTAGGGGCAGGTAACTATAGACTAGTATTGGTATATGGTTGACCCTATAGTGTAATAGTAGGGGCAGGTAACTTCAGACTATTATTGGTATATGGTTGACCATATAGTGTAATGGTAGGGGCAGATAACTTCAGACTATTATTGGTTTATGGTTGACCCTATAGTGTAATGGTAGGGGCAGGTAACTCCAGACTATTATTGGTGTATGGTTGACCCTATAGTGTAATGGTAGGGTCAGGTAACTCCAGACTATTATTGGTGTATGGTTGACCATATAGTGTAATGGTAGGGGCAGGTAACTCCAGACTATTATTGGTGTATGGTTGACCCTATAGTGTAATGGTAGGGGCAGGTAACTTCAGACTATTATTGGTGTATGGTTGACCCTATAGTGTAATGGTAGGGGCAGGTAACTTCAGACTATTATTGGTGTATGGTTGACCCTATAGTGTAATGGTAGGGGCAGGTAACTTCAGACTATTATTGGTGTATGGTTGACCCTATAGTGTAATGGTAGGGGCAGGTAACTTCAGACTATTATTGGTGTATGGTTGACCCTATAGTGTAATGGTAGGGGCAGGTAACTTCAGACTATTATTGGTGTATGGTTGACCCTATAGTGTAATGGTAGGGGCAGGTAACTCCAGACTATTATTGGTGTATGGTTGACCCTATAGTGTAATGGTAGGGGCAGGTAACTCCAGACTATTATTGGTGTATGGTTGACCCTATAGTGTAATGGTAGGGGCAGGTAACTTCAGACTATTAATGGTGTATGGTTGACCCTATAGTGTAATGATAGGGGCAGGTAACTTCAGACTATTATTGGTGTATGGTTGACCCTATAGTGTAATGGTAGGGGCAGGTAACTTCAGACTATTATTGGTGTATGGTTGACCCTATAGTGTAATGGTAGGGGCAGGTAACTTCAGACTATTATTGGTGTAATGTTGACCCTATAGTGTAATGGTAGGGGCAGGTAACTTAAGACTATTATTGGTGTATAGTTGACCCTATAGTGTAATGGTAGGGGCAGGTAACTTCAAACTATTATTGGTGTATGGTTGACCCTATAGTGTAATGGTAGGGGCAGGTAACTCCAGACTATTATTGGTATATGGTTGACCCTATAGTGTAATGGTAGGGGCAGGTAAATCCAGACTATTATTGATGTATGGTTGACCCTATAGTGTAATGGTAGGGGCAGGTAACTTCAGACTATTATTGGTGTATGGTTGACCCTATAGTTTAATGGTAGGGGCAGGTAAATCCAGACTATTATTGATGTATGGTTGACCCTATAGTGTAATGGTAGGGGCAGGTAACTTCAGACTATTATTGGTGTATGGTTGACCCTATAGTGTAATGGTAGGGGCAGTTACTCCAGACTGTTATTGGTGTATGGTTGACCCTATAGTGTAATGGTAGGGGCAGGTAACTCCAGTGTAATGGTAGGGGCAGGTAACTTCAGACTATTATTGGTGTATGGTTGACCCTATAGTGTAATGGTAGGGGCAGGTAACTCCAGACTATTATTGGTATATGGTTGACCCTATAGTGTAATGGTAGGGGCAGGTAACTCCAGACTATTATTGGTGTATGGTTGACCCTATAGTGTAATGGTAGGGGCAGTTACTCCAGACTATTATTGGTGTATGGTTGACCCTATAGTGTAATGGTAGGGGCAGGTAACTTCAGACTATTATTGGTGTATGGTTGACCCTATAGTGTAATGGTAGGGGCAGTTACTCCAGACTATTATTGGTGTATGGTTGACCCTATAGTGTAATGGTAGGGGCAGGTAACTCCAGTGTAATGGTAGGGGCAGGTAACTTCAGACTATTATTGGTGTATGGTTGACCCTATAGTGTAATGGTAGGGGCAGGTAACTCCAGACTATTATTGGTATATGGTTGACCCTATAGTGTAATGGTAGGGGCAGGTAACTCCAGACTATTATTGGTGTATGGTTGACCCTATAGTGTAATGGTAGGGGCAGTTACTCCAGACTATTATTGGTGTATGGTTGACCCTATAGTGTAATGGTAGGGGCAGGTAACTCCAGTGTAATGGTAGGGGCAGGTAACTTCAGACTATTATTGGTGTATGGTTGACCCTATAGTGTAATGGTAGGGGCAGGTAACTTCAGACTATTATTGGTATATGGTTGACCATATAGTGTAATGGTAGGGGCAGGTAACTCCAGACTTTTGCCCTAGATTACTTTTGAAAGCATTTTGGCAAAAGGAGAAATTGCTCTTCAAAATGAAATGAGATGTCCAGATGTTGCATTGATTTTCCGAAATATTTTCAAAGGAAACAAATTTGAAAGATATTTTATCAGGTAAGTTTGTTCACTGTTTGTTAACCCTTTTAGAACAAACAACAAATATGTAGCAATATCATCTTTTGCCACAATGTTCTTAACAGTCTGGGAAAGGACTTAAAGGTATGAACAATTTTTGAAACCGGATGTCTGAAGACATTTAGTGGTTTTGGAGTATGTGCAGCTTACACAAAATTTGTCAACTTCTAATTTGAATTATCCTTTTCCAATCCTCACCAAACTTTGTTATAACTATTATTGTCATGTAAACTTTATTGCATTAAAGTGTTATTAGTTATCGTTCTCACATACAAGAAATATGCACCAAATGTCTTCGAGCCATCTTGGAAAAAAATTGGATTGAAAAGAGTTTTCTCCTTTTGCCACAATGTTTTCAAATGCCTTCTGCTGCATAAGCCTCAAAGTGGGTCTGCAGGTTGGAAAGGGTGGAAGGAAGACAACTTTAGTTGTAAATGTATTTTTTGTCATATTCATTTAATAAACATATTTACTTTATTTCAGCTCGTGGTCTGGATATTCCCTCCATTAAAACTGTTGTTAATTATGATGTTGCTCGTGATATTGACACCCACACCCATAGAGTGGGAAGAACTGGGCGTGCAGGTAACTATGGAAACATCAAACAATTTCCCTGATATTTTACATGAGTCGTCTGCAAGGCAGGGTGACATTTAGGATCATTTCACCAGTATCTGTCTATCACACCATGACAGTACACCTCTATGGTTGTGGTGCACGTGTATGTCTATTAACCCCTTCCCACATACAACAATTCTGCAGTAGACAACTTTCAAAACTTACTGACTAAAACATGAAATATCTCAATAAATGAGATTTTAATCATTAAATAGAGTTGAAAACATTGTGGGTAAAGCGGAAATTGCTCTTCATAAGCAATTTCGCCTTTTGCCACAATGTTTTCAAAAGTAGTCTGCTGAAAATGTGTCAGAATGCTTCTGCAAGTGAAAAAGGGTTAATGCAAGCTTCAGTTTCATTTTCATTTCTGGGCAAATTCTCTGATACTTCTGACTGGAATTCAATGAAACTTTATGGGAAGCTTTAGTTTTAATTCAAAACTTTACACAGAATTATGGCCCTTTGATTTTTAAAACTTATTCTGGAAGCATCTATTGGTCAATTCTCTTTTCCATGATGTTTTCGAAAGTCATCTAATGTCATCTTGATCTAGGAATAAAGGAATTGTTAATTCTTTGTAACATTCCCTGATTAAGCCAACATTTGAAAACATTTTTAGATAAGAAGAAATTGCTTGTCACAAGCTTTCTAGTTTTTTTTGCACAATGCTTTCAACTCAACATTTAATCAAACTGTTAATTTGTTTAGATCTTAAACATTTTTTTCCCCTGAGAAGATGTATAAAGCTGATGAATTATCCATCAATAATGTGAATCAATTTATAACACTGCTTTTGCATTCAATTGAAACGATAGGACTGTTTTCATATGCAATGGAAACTACATGTACAGTCAAACTTGTGTTATAGCGGTCACCTCTGTTATGCAGCCAACTTGTTATATGAGTATAGGCGGTACCTATTTCGGGTTAACATTTATTATACCCCCAGATACGTAGTATATGGGGGCTATATAGGGGTCACGCTTGTCGGTCGGTTTGTCAGTTGGTTGGTCGGTCGGTCCGTTGGTCTGGACATTTCTTGTGAACACTTTCTCAGCAACCCTTCATCAGAAAGAATTCAATATAACTTCACAAGAATGATTGATACCAAGCCTAGTTGTGCATATTGTCGGCGTGTTGCACTGGAATTATTTTTAAATGAGTTATGGCCCCTTGAATATCTCATACATAGTTGGTCTATAGACATTTCTTGTGAACACTATTTTTCAGCAACCCTTGGTCAGAATTCAATATAACTTCACAAGAATGATTGATACCAAGCCTAGTTGTGCATATTGTCGGTGTGTTGCACTCGAATTATATAAATTTATTTTTAAATGAGTTATGGCCCCTTGAATTTCTCATACATATGTATATTGTCAGGCACCAGCTGGGGGTATTCATCACCTTCAGTGATATTTTTAGTTACCTTTTGTAATCAATAAATAATTCTCCGTGATATGCAGTTAGCCCCTTGCTTGCAGGACTATCATGCAGTGAAGTTATTTACGAGTCCTACCGTCCTTAGCAAATAAACTAAAAATCATCATCTGGTTAAGCAAAATATATTCAACTTCAAGTGTTATTACATGCAAATTATCACATATACAATGACTTGTGCTCGTTCCTTTATCGAGTACGTATTATCTTATTTAATTTTTTTCCTCTAGAAGTTTTTTTGTTTCGATATTTTCTTTTCATCCAATCAAAACGTAGCAGTATCGTGACTGCATCGAAAAAATCCACTCTGGGCACAATTTTTGGATAGACGGTTAGCAATTTGTAAAGTTTATGTACTTTACCTATTGACGGGCAAAGATCGCCGGCTTCGCCATCAATTTGTTTACCCGTATTGAACAGTCACTTAAAAAATAATGAAAACGACATTCTCTTCTTTATTTGACTTAAATGATAAGCAGCCACATTTTAATTCCTCCTAGGGTGGCTACCTAAGACAAGTTTGACTGTATACATATTATATAATTTTGGACCTATAAAGCTGTTGTGTTCAATTAAAACAGGTGAGAAGGGGTTTGCATTCACCCTGATAACCAATAAAGATAAGGACTTTGCGGGAGCGTTGTTGAGAAATTTAGAGGGAGCCAACCAGCATGTACCCTCACCCCTTCTAGATCTCGCCATGCAGGTAACGCATCAACTCTCAACTAACAATAATTCTGCAGCAGACGAATTTGAAAACATGTAGGAAAAAATATGGAAAATCTCTTTAGATAGAAGTGTAATTACACTGCTGAAAACATTGTGGCAAATGAAGAAATTGCTCATCACCTGCAGCAGAGGCATCAGAAAGTGTCTGTATCAGGAAAAGTGTTAAGATCTCTGCAACTAAAGATTTTCATTGTACTGGAATCAGAGGTTGGTCTAGAGTACATGTATGCCATACAAACTTTAAGGATCAAACACATACATCAATTTGTTAACCCTTCCCTCATATGACAATTCTATAGCAGACGACTTTGAACATATTTTGTCAAAAAATAGAAAATCTCTAGAATTGAATGGATACCTATGACTAAAAGGGAAAAACATTGTGACAGAAGGAGAAATTGCTCGTTTTGAGCAATTTCTTTTTTTGTCACTATGTTTTCAAAAGGCTGTCTGCTGCAGAGTCGTCAGAAAGTGTCTATATGAGGGAAAGGGTTACTGAAACTCTGTACACATGATCATCATGAATTGTAGATGTACAAGGCATGGTTATGGATCATGATCATCATGAGTTGTAGATGTACAAGTCATGGTTAGGGATCATGATCATCATGCGTTGTAGATGTACAAGTCATGGTTATGGATCATGATCATCATGAGTTGTAGATGTACAAGTCATGGTTAGGGATCATGATCATCATGAATTGTAGATGTACAAGTCATGGTTAGGGATCATGATCATCATGAATTGTAGATGTACAAGTCATGGTTAGGGATCATGATCATCATGAATTGTAGATGTACAAGTCATGGTTAGGGATCATGATCATCATGAATTGTAGATGTACAAGTCATGGTTAGGGATCATGATCATCATGAATTGTAAATGTACAAGTCAATATCAGGACAATCACTCTGCCAACTTCCATTTCTTTCGTATATTTTCGTCCAGATTTCTTGCTGTTGTTTGAACTAATAATAAATCGGAGACATTCATGTTGCATGGTTTACTTACTATACAAACCTATTCTCATTTGGCCACATTCTCTTTCTGTCATTATTACTGATCATGTCTGGTCAGGTGTACTAGAGTTATTTCCCCAAAAACTGTGACAATTTTGTAACAAAGATGTACTTTACATTTGTTCTTCCCACAAGCAGAAAATCTGCAGCAGACAACTTTCAAAAGAATCAATATAACATATGGAAAATCGCTATTAATGAAAGAACAATTATTGAATGTAGCTGATAACATTGTGGCAAAAGGAGTTATTGTTCAGTATGAGCAATTCTTCCTTTTGCTACAATATTTTCAAATTGTCTGCTGCAGAGGCATCAGAAAGTGTATGTATGTTGGCAAGGAGACAGACCCAGATTCCTCAGATATTTTCAAAGTAGATAACTCAATGGTGTGAATTGATGCTACTTCATGTATTGTAGGAAGATCTGCTTATGCACCTAGTTTTTAACCTTTCCCCACATACAGCAATCTGTAGCAGACAACTAAATATCTTGGCAAAAACACAGATAATCTGTATAAATGAAAGTATAATTACTAACATTGGTTCATGATAATGTGCCAAAAGGAGAAATTGCTTGTTTTTAGTAATTTCACCTTTTGTCACAATGTTTTCAAAAGTTGTCTGCTGCATCAGAAAGCGTCTATATATAGGAAAGGGTTATCCGGTTACATGATAGAACAATTTTAAAGTTGAATGCTATATTTGAACATTAGAAGTTTTATTTGACACAGAGTTGAAAACAATGCGGGGGAAAAGAGAGATTACTGTACTTGCATTAATTGCCCTACTGCCATTGTTCTTTTTTCAGAGTCCCTGGTTTAAACAAACGAGATTTAAACAAAACAAAGGAAGAAGATTACCTGTAGTTGGAGGAAGTCTAGGTCAACGAGAAAGACCTGGTCTCGGGGCTGAATCAGTAAGTAAACCTGTTCCCACATGGAACAAATCTGCAGCACACATAACCATACCCATTACTCTACATAATATTTCAAATGTTGTCTTCTTTACAATCAACAGATGAACAAGTTGAAAAATCTGGTAAACTGGAAGTAACATTTTGACAAAGAGTTGAAAATATTGCAATTAAAGGTGAAATTGCTTGTTTTGAGCAATTTAACCTTTTTTTGCAATGTTTTCAAAAGTTGTCTGCAACAGCAGGTGTCAAAAGGCTTCAGTGTGAAGTAATGGGTTAAATAAATCTTTTGAAAGATATTGATCTCATTTTCATATGAAGGAATACTTTTAAAATAGAGTTTAACACGTGAGTAATGAATAAATCTGCAGCAGACAACTATGAATACATTTTTGAAATGATATTGATCACACTTTATATGAAGAAAACTTTGAGTTTTTACACGTAATCAGAATGGAATGAATTACTTAAACGAGCATTTTGTCATTATCCCACACTGTTTTGAAAAGTCATCTGATGTAGTTGCATCAAAAATATGTCTGCTTGAATGAAAGGGTTAACCCTTTCCCACATACAACAAATCTGCAGCAGACGACTTTGAAAACATACCTGAAATGATTTGGAAACTCCCTTTAAATGAAAGTACAATAATTCAATAGAGTTAAAAACCATGGTGTGAAAAGGAGAAATTATTTGTTTTAAGCAATTTCTTCTTTTGTCGCTAAGTTTTCAAAAAGCCATCTGCTTCAGAAGCGTCAGAAAGCTCCTATAAGAAGGAAAGGGTTAAAAGCTTTTCTTGAGAAACAATTGCAAGCTTTCAATATCGGTTTGCCCTTTTTACAGTCAAATTTTGTAACATCCAACCTATGGAAATATTTTTTGAAAAGGATAGATTATAAAAGAAGTTGCATTAAGCACGTTTCTTCGTGTATATTTTAAAAAGAGCTTATATCTCACCACTCGTCCTACAAAAAATCTGCAGCAGTCAAATTTCAAATCTAGACTAAAATGTGGTTGCACATGCTCATGAGAATTTAACCTAATAACCACATATAGATGCTTTCCGATGCTTTCACCGCGACTTTTGAAAACCTTCTGACAAAAGGAGAAATTGCTCAATTTAAGACAAACTTTTATACAGTGTCGTTGGATCCAATATGCATATGCAAAGTCTAATTTTAAAAAGATTCATTGTAACTCAGTTAAATATTATACATGTAAACACTTTATTGTTTTCCAGGGGTCAAGGTTGAATGATTCAACAAGCTTTACCAGTTTTAGAGCGGGAACTAGTCTTGGGCGAGGCCCTCAAACAGACAGATTATCAGCCATGAAGTCTGCTTTCACTGTAAGTTACCTTATAGTCTTGTTATTCATGTTCCCCTTAACCCTTTCCCTCATATAGACGCTTTCTGACGCCTCTGAAGCAGACGGCTTTTTGAAAACATAGTGACAAAAGAAGAAATTGCACAAAACGTGCAATTTCTCCTTTTGCCACTATGTTTTCCACTTTTTGTCATAGGTTATCCATTCAATTATGGAGATTTTCTACTTTTTGACAAAATATGTTCAAGGTCGTCTGCTGCAGAATTGTCGTATGAGGGAAAGGGTTAAAAGAAACATGCATTGTAGATAGGGGGCATTAATTTATTTGGTGAGAGTTCTAGTTTCAACTCTTATGGAGTTAAATTTGATCATTTTAATTTACAGATAAATATTCCCTGTGATCTAGCGATTAATTAACATGATTAATCCAGAGGTCAGGGGTTCAAATCTTGGTCCGGGTTCTTGAATTTTCTGAGGTACTTTAAAATGTCTCCCAACACAACTAGAGGTCAAGTACAGATCCTTTCCTGGAAAGATGGCCTCATGTGTATCGGTTCTATTCGCTGAGCATGTTAACCCTTTCCCACATATAGACGCTCTCTGATGCTTCTGCAGCAGACGACTTTTGAAATCATTATGTCAAAATGCGCAATTGCTCAAAATGATCAATTACTCCTTTTTTCAACAATTATATCAACTCTATTCATTAATCATACTTTCTTTTATAGGCATTTTGTATATTATGACCTTGATAATTTCAAGGTCGTCTGCTGCAGATTTGTTGATTGTGGGAAAGGGTTAGAGAACCAAGGGGTCTTTTGTGAAAGAACTAGGATATTGCACCCAGGCTCCCTTGTATCTAACTGTGTCTCATGAAATTATCTGCACCCAGCGGATCCTTGTACATGATACAGTGTTTCACATAGATCTAGATGAGGCGTTTTTTAAAATCCTTATTTGACCCTCTAACCCTATGTTGTGGGTACTCAAAAGAATCATCTCAGTGAGACAATTTGTTTGAGTACCCACAACATAGGGTTTGCTTTAATGATAAGAGAGAAATTGTGGGAAAAAGAGCTGAATACCTCTCATCAGCTCATTTACATATACTCTCTCAAAGCTCTAGATAAGGGGATTTTTTTATGTTCTAAAATCATAATTTAATATTTAAATCCTATGTTGTGCGTTCTCAAAAGAAACGTCTCATTGAGACGATTCTTTTGAGTACCCACAACATAGGATTTGGTTGAGTAATAAGAGAAATATTGTGGGGAAAAGACCTGTTCACTCCCTCTTATCTAGTCCTCTGGTGTACACTATCAAATGGGCCCATTGGAGCAGTTAAGCAGCTTACACTCACTCAGAGATATATATTGGTCTCTACAACTACATCATATAACATATTTTAAATCTATTGTGGAAAAGGGAGATCATCTTTGTCAGGGAAACTGTTTAAAATCTTTATTTATTCCGCAATTGTTTTACCTGTCTTTTATTGCTGTTGTGTCTATTATAGTTCGCTGTTTAACCCTTTCCCTCATATAGACGCTTTCTGAGGCCTCGGCAGCAGACGGCTTTTTGAAAACATAGTGACAAAAGAAGAAATTGCTCAAAACGAGCAATTTCCTTTTGCCACAATGTTTTCCACTTTTAGTCATAGGTTATCCATTCAATTATAGAGATTTTCTACTTTTTGAGAAAATATGTTCAAAGTTTTCTGCTGCAGAATTGTCGTATGAGGGGAATGGTTAAAAACGGTTTTATTTTAACAGATGTAAAAACCATGAGCCAAGTAGTAGTCATTATGTTTGTATTTTTCAGTCACAATACAAAGCCAATTTTGTGGCTGCCCTTGATTCTGCCCCTAAAGTTATCCCAACTGGTATACATGAACCTGAGAATCCGGCACCGGCTCACTCAACACATAAACGGCGGAAAAAATCTAGATGGGAGTGATGTGTTGTTTTGTGTATTGTTTAAGTTAAAAGTAGAAAAGAAGTTAAAGCTCATTGTTAACCCTTTCCCTCATATAGACGCTTTCTAACGCCTCTGCAGCAGACGGCATTTGGAAACATAGTGACAAAAGAAGAAACTGCTCAAAATGAGCAATTCTGCAGCAGACGACTGAACGTATTTTGTCAAATAATAAAAAATCTCTATATTGAATGGACAACCTATGACTTAAAGTGGAAAACATTGTGGCAATAGGAGAAATTGTCACTTTGTTTTCAAAAAGCCATCTGCTGCAGAGGCGTCAGAGAGCGTCTATATGAGGGAAAGGGTTAAATTTGATTAAGATCTGCCACGTTGTTCGTTGTTCATGGATATAACACAAACGTTGTTACTTGATCAATTTCCAGTGGCGGGATGCTGTTAAAAGTAATCTGTTACTGACATGGGATATCATATAACCAACCTGCATGAACAACATCCATTCAGATTTAACCCTTTCCCTCATATAGACGCTTTCGGACGCCTCAAACAAGCAATTTCTCCTTTTGCCACAATGTTTTCCACTTTTAGTCATAGGTTATGCATTCAATTATCGCAGAGCTGTCATTTATGTATTATGTACATACTCAGCATCGAAATAAAAAATATTGTATATTGTATTGTATAATTATAGAGATTTACCATTTTTTGACAAAATATGTTCAAAGTCGTCTGCTGCAGAATTGTAGTATGAGGGAAAGGGTTAAACTGGAATTATGTCATTAATCATTCTCATTGAAATAAGACTAACATACTTTGCTGTACATATGGTAACACTGCATAAAATGTCACGAATTGACCCTGTTCGTTTAAATATTTTAGACTGTCAGATAACTCAGTAGTTAGCACTCCTCTATGTCGTTTATATTTAGAAGTTATCTCCCCTGTTGATACCCAATGATTTTGTAGGCAACAACTTGATTAGCTGAATTAGAAGGTCAATCTGAGACGACCTGTAAAAGGCAGCCATCAGACCTATATGAGCGTATGCTACTGCAGCCAGGTTTAGGTCTGATTTTAATGAGATTGGTCATCAATATACAGTCACACCTGTGCTAATAGCTTTTGAAAATAGCTGTGCGGGGCCTAATTGAAAAAAAAAGTGACTCTTTTATCTCCAAAAATTGTACGCTATTGAAGAATTGTGTTTTTCTTTGGTTTGATTTCAATAGTGTTTACCTCGTTTAATACTTTTAGTCAGCTGCTTTGAGAAAGAAAAAAATCATTACATATCTAACCCTTTGCCTCATATAGGCGCTTTCTGACGCCTCTGCAGTAGACGGCGTTTTTAAAACATGGCAACAAAAGAAGAAATTGCTCAAAACAAGCAATTTCTCATTTTATCACCATGTTTTCAACTCTATTCAATTCTTGTACTTTCATTGAAATATTGATGTTCAATGCATTATTGTGTCATCATGGCATTTATCCATACAAGTTTTTGCTGCCTGTGTGAGGATGGTAAAGTATTCATATCCGGGGAACATTGACATGTGTAGATTTAGATTTATTCTCTACACAGACATGATTTAGATTTATTCTTTACACAGACATGATTTAGATTTATTCTCTTCACAGACATGATTTAGAGTTATTCATTCTCTACACAGATATGATTTAGATTTATTCTCTACACAGACATGATTTAGATTTATTCTCTACACAGACATGATTTAGATTTATTCTTTACACAGACATGATTTAGAGTTATTCTCTACACAGACATGATTTAGATTTATTCTTTACACAGACATGATTTAGATTTATTCTCTTCACAGACATGATTTAGAGTTATTCTCTACAAAGACATGATTTAGATTTATTCTCTACACAAACATGATTTAGATTTATTCTCTACACAGATATGATTTAGATTTATTCTCTACACAGACATGATTTAGTTTAGATTTATTCCCTACACAGACATTTACAATTGGTTTAATCTCCTAGAACAATGGCTGCATAAAAAAGCATCTTTGGGGATACAAAACAAAGGGTTTACCCTTTCCCACATACATCACATTTGAAGCAGACGACTTTAAAAACATCATGGCTCAAATTTGAAAATATCCGTAAATAAGAGTTTATTCATCAAATAGAGTTGAATACATTGTGGCAAAAAAAGAAATTGCTCATTATTGGCAATTTCTGGCTTTGCCACAATGTTTTCAAATGTCGTCTGTTGTAGAGGTGTCCGTCTATATGTGGAAAAGGGTTAATCAATTGTTGACTGAAAACTGACAACATTCAGATTCCTACCATTACATCTGTATGCCATTTAACCCTTTCCCACATACAACAAATCTGCAGCAGACGACTTTGAAAAATAATAGTAAAAAAGTATGGATAATCTATTAATGAAAGATTTTTTTTTAAATAAAGCTGACAATATTTGGGCAAAAGGAGAAATTGATCATTATGTATACTACAAAAAACCTAAAGTATAATTTTGATATACGTTGGAAAACACTGTGGGGAAAGGACAAATAACAATTTCATCTTCTACCACAAGGTTGTCAAGTCATCTATATAAGGAAAAGGGTTAATGGGTTTTGTTTTATCATTATTCATTTAAGTCTTCATATTTGTAAATATAAAAATACACATTAAATCTGATAATATAAATGTGATATGCCTGTCCTTAAAACACCTGCATGCAATTAAAGATTCACGTTCTTTTTACTTAAGTTGTAGCTATCTCCTTAAAATGAATATCCTGTTTTAACTATTTCATCCCCCGAACAACAGATGTACAGCGAAACAGATCTCAAGTACTGTCCATTCTGGGCCATGTCCTGAACTGTTACACAAGTCGTATAGTTTCGCTTTAATGCTTTACTGGCTTACTTAGTGTCTTACTATCCATTATGACTCGTTGACATGTAGGACAGCGAAACAGATCTCAATTACTGTCCAGTACTGTTCAAATGTCTGAACTGGTTCGCAAGTACTGTCTGCTATTAAACACCATGCTTACAATTTCTGCCTGCCGTCTCACAAATCAAATCGAAATATCATTATTCAATACCTCCGAAAATAACGGAAACAAAACCGTCTCAGTCGCCGCCATGACAGTTAACCATTGTTCGACTTATGCCCATTCGATCAGTTACACGTTGCACACTCTCGGGACGGCTCATAATTAATTTTGAAGTTTTTCACGTAAGTCGGTCTGTGCGAAAAGGTTCAAGTTAGCATTGCTGAATGTTATAGCCTCAGATCAGCCTACGCTTCTTACAAACATCATGCGAACAGTGTATATGTTTGATCAAACTGTACGGATGGACAGGCAGATTTGAATCGGATCAGAAAGGCAACATTTTACAAACAAATCGAGGGACTGGCGTGAAACGGTTGTAACTAAAAACCTATTTTGAAAACCCTGGTTATGGGGCAATTTTGACCCCTTTGTAAACAATGCAAATTTGGGTGCCATTGCTCAGAACGAGCAATGGCACCTAAATTTCCATTGTTTACCAAGAAAAAAAAGATTTAACGTTTATAAAGACATTATGGCAAGGTGATTAACCTTGGTAACAAAATACCAATTTTAGTTACAACCATTTTTTTGGTAAAATGGGTTTTCTGGATGATTGCTCTGTGTGATAGCGAACATGAAAGAGCCTCAGGCTGTTTCAATTTTTTTTAACTCGTCGTAAGATTCCATAGGCCAGGGTTTTTTTTTGTACGATATCACCATATTTTTGGACACATCTGTTATATGATAGGGTGGGTCATACCAACACTGTTTTCGATTGATAAACGCTGCGTGAAATGATATTTCAGTTATATTACGGAGGCAACCTCACCTTACACATATTTACGTCCTCGTACCAGAACTCTACACTACATTCTTCGGAGACAATTGGCTACCTTCACGTACATGTATTTAACTAATTGGTTGAGGAAGAATGGCGCCAGTGAAAATGACTTTCGTCAGTTATCGGAAAGAATGAATGACTCACATGATAGCCATCGTCGTTACCGACTTGGTCATCGGGGCTTGACATACAGTATTAGATCGGAAGCTTGACATACAGTATTATATCGGAAGCTTGACATACAGTATTAGATCGGGGCTTGACATACAGGATCAGAACGGAAAATACTATAGACATATACACGATGCGTGACACAATGTATTTCGTAAACATGTCTTGTCATTTAACGGTTAATTTGAACCCTTTTAATTTAGGGAAGTAACTTGTTGTCAAAGAAGGTAGTTGTATGCGAAAAAAATGAATCGAATAATCTAGGGTTACCCGTAGTCCAAAATAAACTTTTATTCTGCAGAGGTAAACATATTGGTATGCTATATACAAAAGTGGCTTAAATAGTTAACAACAATTATGTATGTCTATGATTTTGTTGTCAGCTTTCTATATAATGATAGTAATATTTGTAATTAATAGTTTATTTCCCTACAAACAACTGAAAAGTACGAGCAAAGTTACCACTTTATGTCATTCTTCCTCTCGTGCATTTGCTGAACACTTTTGTATCTTCTCCAAAATTGGCCTAGCTATAACACAAATGGCTATAAAGGCAACCCATATTACAACCGTTAATATATTATATAATGTTGTATCGTCGCTAAAGTTTTGTGTCTTGAATTTTTGTTCCGGAAAGCGACCTTTACCTTTTGTTGGCTCTATTCTGAAATATCGAGGCCTAAGTAAGGTTTCCAAACAAACAAGCAGTTTTCTGTCGTCCCAATCCAAATCCACTCGATAGACATCTCGGTCGTTTGCTACAACCTTGTAATGATATTTCCCTACATCAGCAATATCTGACCATTCTAAAGCAATGCGATAGCAAGTGTATGATTCAGATATATCGATAAAATGACTGTGGATGGTGGACGATCTGTTAACAAGGCGGATTGATTTCAATGTATTCGATCTCCCCATAGTGTGATCAAAATAAACCGCGGGTGCTGGACTTATACCGATTCCAATCAGGAAAGAGTTTGACACGCGTATATTAGCCTTTGTATAGTATCGACTGGTGACCGCCTTTGCCACGTCATTCAGTGTAAAGTCATCCGACTTAAGTTGGGCAAAACTGATTTCAACCATGAAGGTAGGAATTAGAGGTAGCACATTGATTGCTTCAATGTCGAAGATATCTCTATCTAGAAGATCATGTTGTAGAAATATGTCAAGTTCTCTTTCAAATAAGTAATTGTTAAAATCCTTGGAAATTGGCGAAATAATTGTAATGTTGAAAACCGTTTTGTAAGCAGCTCCTGTGACTTGTTCGAATAAAGGGACACATGTGCCGTTAACGATGTACATACTTCTTGGACAGTATAATCTCCTGCATCCTTCCTGAAATATATGAATTAAAGATGGAATGAATAGCTGCTATGACGTCTATTGAAATTGAACTCAAACATGGGCACATTCCTACTGTTGGCGGCAGTCCAGAGGTCTAGATAAGGACGAGTATACAGCTCCTTTCCCTACAATATCTCTTATAGTCCAACCAAACCCCTATGATGTGGGTACTCAAAAGAATAGTCTTATTGAAACGATTCTCCCGAGTACGCACACAATAGGGGTATATGGTCAAAAAGAATGTTATAACATGAAAAACGCCCATTATCTAGAGCTCTAAAGTTGCTCCGTTGTGTATACAATCACATGAACATGTCGAGGGCTTGGCGTGAAACGGTTGTAACTAAAATTGGTATTTTTTTACCAAAGTTAATCACTTTGCCATAAAGTCTTTATAAGCGTTAAATCAATTTTCTTGGTAAACAATGGAAATGTAGGTGCCATTGCTCGTTCTGAGCAATGGCCCTAAATTTGCATTGTTACAAAGGGGTCAAAATTGTCCCTAAACCAGGGTTTTCAAAACAGGTTTTTAGTTACAACTGTTTCACACCAAGCCCTCGATGTGCATTTAAGTGACAACATCACTCACTATTCTTTAATGATATAAGTAAAACGAACGAGGTTACATCTCTAGTTTTAGGTCAGAATATGCGTTAAGATATACCTTATTAAAGGGATTGGTGTAGGTTATGCTGCAATTAGAAGAGTATAACACAAAACTGCTTCCTAGCCCAGCAACATTTGCCCGAATGGCATCAGGTCGGATATTTGTTTGAAGACAATTTGGTGTTATACGCTTCTTACTGTAACGAAACTTACATAAAACCCGCATTATTGCAATGAGGCATCTAAACACTTTAATCTCTGTAAATATTCCTCGGGGAATATAACTTATTTAAAAATAAACTTTTTATTTCACTCTTTTAATTAAATTTTAATTAAAAGTGTGGAATACAAAGTTTTTAAACTTTTATTTTGTGATAAATAGATGTATTTCTAATACAGTTTAATGGGAAATGTTTGGGACTATTTCTTGTTCGATACTTTCGATTTGTGCTGAAGATATCACGATTCCCCAAAATGAAAGTTTAAAAAAAAAACCAGACAAAATACTGCGATTCTATCACTTTCATTAATAATCTATAGATATATATAATGCATGAGGAAAAATAATGCAGCCGCTTAAATGTTAACTCTAAAAATAAACATCAATGGAAACTTTTTTTTTTTTTTGTAACATTTAACACTCCATCCCAATAATATTGTTTCCATTTGTAGATATGTTTACATTAATTGTCGTCAGATGTGGGGAATAATCACATGTCGTTCTGGGAAAAAAAACATTATCTCTGCAGAGGTGCCGTTTTGAGAGGTTAAATTGATGAGCATCGACCAATTCATTAATCAGTTTCATGGGAGTAAGAGGTAAAATATGACTTACCAGTATTGGTATGTATGTGTATCCGTGAGAGCACAGAGAATTGTTGACAGGACTATCCGCTGTCATAGTGTTTAGTAACCCACCGTCGGCCATAGCATCAAGTGACACTCGGTCTTTCGGCAAACTCTCTGTGTTGATTCGTAGTTTGTAATAGTTATTCTTAGTGACGGGTTTGCATACATTGTTAGGATTGATGGTTTCGTCGTTGCACATCATACACGCAACGTTGTTGTATACTTTCCATTCGTCCGTGTCGGGGTCCCTTATGTTTATGGGAAGCCGTTCTCTCTCACAAAAATTGTTAAGAAATGTTTCAGATTTGCTTTTTGTATCATTTGGGCAACTCATTGTATCAACTTTCAAGCATTCGAGAATTCCGTGTCGTTTCCTCATAGCATCAATTGGTTCAAAGACCAAATCGCAATAGTTGTAAAGTTCCCGTGTATCTAACAGAAAAAACGGATGACGCGCATAACCTGGCAAAAAGCCATTACGTCGTGATGACCAAAAACATTTGAAATACATTTCCCAATATTCAAAAGGTGTTTCTGTTTGTTCACTGCAGGCAAGGACCAATTTGTTTATGTAAGTAACCCCGGTGTTCAATGAAGTGACAGGAAAGTTATCAAAGTAACGGTCAGGTACTAAACCAATATCCATAACTTCGTCCAGACCTTTATCCGGACACGATGTAACAATGTCGTAATATTTCTCAGGCTCCCAGAATCTAGCCGTTTGAATTGTTGGAGGAACTATACATTCCGCCCGGTCTTTTGATTTTTCCATATGCATACTCTCACTTGAATTTGCAGTATACATATAGAAGTTTTCAAGTAGGTTTTCAATTGCAACTTTTTCGTCAGTATCTGAGTATTTGATAGTGTTTACTAAAGCTTTGACGTTTATAAATGTCGTGTTACCAAACACACTTTTGAATACGTAATCAACGCAACACGTTCCGCTTTCAACGCAATCAGAGGCACACGAGCAAGATTGACAACACGCCTTATTCGTTCTTCCGTTGGTGCTTGATGTTATTGTACATAAGAATGACTGGCCACATAGTGATATCTGTTTGGCGATCATAAACCACAAAGAGTCAGTTATTGGCGTCTCTGGTATCTCTTGGTGTGTTTGAGATGAATTTGTCTCACCATCGGCTGACTTCAAGTGCCAACTTGATTCTCCTGCACTTAAACATATCAGAAGAAATTGCCAACAGAGCACATGACAGACTGACCAGGTCGCCATTGGTGTGTTATTTTATGTCTATAAAAGCCTGAAAACAGAAACAAGAGGACTATGGTGATCCTATATTGCTTACCTGTTTTAATAGAAATGTGATAGTGTTCAATGTTCTTACTTATTCATATAAGGAAAACAAACTGCGCCCCATGGCGGCCATATTTTCATCCGATCGAAATAATTGAACAAACCTGGTACAGTGTTACCCAAGGAACATATGTGCAAACTTATTTTCAAATTAAGGCATCTGCCACGCCCCCTGACCGCCACCTGTTTACGGATCGGAATACTTTTTAAAAATCATGCTAGAGTGTGGCACACGGAAAATTTGTGCAAACATAATTTCAAATCCAGCCAATACTATTTGACAAGAAGAATTTTAAATTTATAACTATATGTACATATATTGGAAAATTTGGACAGTCTTGTAGACAATCACCCAAGGTACTTTTATGTCAAATTTACTTTAAATCGGACAGTACTTCTGTACATGAATAATTTTTATTTTTTACTATAAATGCACATAAGACAACAAATCTTGTCCATTACGGCCATATTTTCCCACCGATCGGAATAATTTTAACACTCCTGGTAGACTATCACCCAAGCAACATATGGGCCCAATTTTTTTTTATCGAGTCGGTACTTATTCACAACATCTTGTTCAAGTCTTTACATTACATATACAAGAAAAACAATCGCCATCCTCTGGCGGCTATGTGTTTCAATAGATCAGAATGATTTTAACAATCTTGGTAGATGATCACCCTAGGAAAATATTTGTGCAACATAATTTTCAAATCAGGCCAGTATTTTTGAATAGGAAGGTTTGCCCCTGTTCCCTTTGCTGATGCCACAGCAACCAAAGCTCTACATATAATTAAATTATTTGAACTACTTTGAAAGAGAACCCCCTCAGGAATATTTAGTGAACTAATTTTGAAATTGGTCCATTCGTAAAGAGGATAATTTGTTTGTAGGGAAAGAATGAATGGACAGATAACTACGAACGGTGAGTGAGTGCCCTAGTGAGTATTCGAAGAAACACACAAGGCGAATGTTTTTTTTGTGTTTTGTAAGAGTGCCTTATTTGCAGGCGACAAACAAAACGAAAATTGTGATTGGAGAATAAATTCCCTTATCAATCTGAATATCTACAACTAGTATCACCACTCGTCCACCTTGTCCCACTTGCAGATGTATTTGGAAGCTGCTGCAGAAGACACGTTTTGAAAATATTATGGCTAAAGGGAAATTTGCTGATAATGACTAATTTCTGCTTTTGTCACAATGGTTCCAACTCTGTTATAAAGTACGCTTTCTTTTACAGAGGTTCGGAATATGTTTTCAAATAACATTGTTTTCAAATACGTCTGCTGAAGGTTTGCTGTATGTGGGGAAGGGGGGTTAATTTGGACAAATTCGAGCATTTCTTTTTAATACGATTTGCTACGATCTCATCTGATAGATGGGTACCGATCAATGTATACCAACATTGGAATGCATGAATGCGCAGAATGATCTTGAACGCAATCGCAGAAAATTGAGACGCACAAAACATAAGACATGTATATAAATGTTGTTGAAAGACGTAACACTCAGAATGAAAGAGTACATTTGAATATGTAAGAAAAATAGGTAAAACGTCGTCATTTCAATTTTTTGGGCTTATCAGGCTATCGAGCGATCTTTATCTCCGGGGGGGGGGGGGTATTGGTACCCTGCTGAGATAGCACAATACCACAAACACCAATACAGGCATTTCACCTTTCTGAGGCACCTAATTTTACATAAATTTTCTAAAAAGAACCAAAATATATTTATAAAATAACAATTACAATTAGTGCAAATATAAGAGAAAAAACGCATCTTGCACCGTTTGAAATGAAGCGATCGGATGTTTTTAAATGCCTTAATAAAGCAGAAAAATGTTTAACTCCATCTTATTTCAATGTAACTTTGGGTGCCCAACAAAACCTAAAAAAGGACCAACATGTACAAATCATAGAATCATATTAAAAATATCATTAAAGAGCAAAGGTTTTCCTAACATAATCGTTTGAAATGGAAGGATTCATTTATTAACTAATTCGTGGGAGCAATTTAACTTTCTTTTCCCTCAATAACTCCATTGGAGCTTTCGAAACACCGGATTTCCCCCAAAGTTGGCAATGAATGAAAGCAAAAATACACATAGTGCCGCGAAATCACCTTTATTTACGCGAATAAATACGTTATTACGCAAATCTAACATTCTAACATGAATTCCAGAAGATAAAGATAATATTAAACAACGTATGCATGTGGGGGAAACGGCATCTTCACCCACAAACATCTGTATGTGTAACATTTACACTTAAAAGTAATTCAATAAAAGAAATAATTAAAGAAAATATACAAACTAATATCATGGCTGTTTACTAGAAAGCGCAAAATCCACGTCCACGTCCGTCGGTAACAGATTTGTAATTATTAATATTAAGTCACAGAAGTGCTCTCTGACTCTTTGCGTGATGTTGTTTTATAACTTAACCGTGAAGAAGGGCGTGGCAGGCTATCGTATACCAACCAACTATACTTGTACTCTGGTATGGTTCCAGTTAATTGAACTGCCTCCTGATAACTACATTATTAGTAAAGTTAATATAAAAAGATCAAAGTAGTTGTGAAATAATAGTGCAGTTGCATGATCGCTTGAATCGTTTACCCTTGTGCTTCGTGCAGTTTATAGATACATTAAGTATGCATAATCCCATGCAGAAACGATCCGATTCAAATCGGCTTAAATCGGACCACATTCGCATATTTACGGCAATCTAAATAAGTTTCCGAGTTGAGTCGAGGAAATTCGTTCAATTTTAGAATAATTATGCTGTTTTGAGGTCGCTTTCTCTTAAATCGGTTTAGTAAACAATTCTGGTTTTCATAGAAACACATGGTAGAACTTGATCGCCATTTAGAGCAATCTGTGCTCAGTTTCTATAATATGTTTTGCTTTAAAGCTACATTTTAATGCGAGTTTCCCTGTGGTGATATTCGTATTAAGTATTGATCTTAGTTTCTGATAACTTGTCGTGTTAAGTATTGATCTTAGTCTCTGATAACTTGCCAGATATCCCACTTACTTTCTAAAACGAGTACGGTAACACGTGAAAAAATACGGATACGTGTCTGTTTTGTTGTTAGATCAAGATTACTATTTAACAACAGAGGTGGCATTTTCACAGGTCTATGCTATCCAAAAAAGTATCCCCTGGCCTCCATATAGGCATTTGGCCATCCCTTAGTCGTAATGACGTGTGTCAGTCATCTTAAATAATCAATAGCCGAGTCTGGATTCGAACTAATGAACCCTGGATTGATTAACCTCGCCGTTATAGAGTACCTTGTTGGTTCTATACTAAATAATGGAGAAGAAATAAAAGGTGACTACGAGTGATAACACTCGCCGTTATAGACTCAACCCATCGCAATTCCACATTGTTTGAGTACCTTGCGCCCCTGCCATATTTATAAAGAACATTTATTGTATCTGCATATTCAATCTGTGTTAGAATTAACCCTTTCCAAACGAGTAACTGTCTGGGCAGATAGTTGAGCTAATAAATAATTTAAAACATGGATGATCAGGCCAGAATGAAATATTTCCAAGATCATAAATTCTTGTTGGTCTTATGCAAACTAATTGACCCCAACTCCCAATATATCATTCTGTCCTTATAGTACTTCTTTAATTATCATATTACCCAATAGCTCGACCATAATTTCACCAGTACAGTGTCTTCTTTAACCAACTGATGCATTCAGAGTATGCAAGCTATAAATGTTTGCATCTCCAAAACAGAGGGCAAACGTGGCCCTGAATCGATCACCTGAGTGATAGCCATGTAAACAATTAAATAAAGAGCGTGAATGAAACTACTAGGAATGGACACTGTAAATGAAACTTATCAATAAAGGATATTTGTTATGATATGATATTAAATCTTTGAACAGTTTGTAAGAAGACCACCAACGTATCATTCCCGTAAAGTTTGGTTAAATTCAGTCCAATTGTTTGGGAGGAGATTTTGTTTTAAGCTAAATGTTGATTTAATACGTATTCTGATACAGCATGCTAGCTATCTTTTCAAACCAATCAATATGGCTTGAACAGAACAAATTACAAATTTATCCTGAAATCAGACACAAACTTGAATTAAAAAGGAACTATTCAGTTTTGTCGTTCTGCCCCTTTTCTGATGCCGCCTGGCTACCATATTTTTCAACCAATCAATACGGCTTAAGCAAATCTTGTAGAGGGTCACTCAAGGAACATGTGTACTAAATTATCTTGGATTCAGAGAAGAATCATTTTACAGTTTAGGCACTTTACTCCCATCCTGCTGCCGCAGCAACACAAGTTGTGTTTATATTTTTGTATCTTTGAACAAATTTGAAAGAGGATCATTCAAGGAACATTCTTGTGAAGTTGTGTTGAAATTTCCCAGTGGATTAGGATGAGATATCATTTGAAACTAAAAGTTCAATTTACCCCTTTTCGGGTTCAATTGCGACGCATCCCCGTCTAGATTGGAGTCATTGCATTATAGGGTCAGGAAGTCACCAGCAATGGCGGCGGCCTTTGGAAATGGTGTAGCAAGCAGAAGGTATAAAGGGAAAACCAGTTTTGCGGACTAACAGGTTAACCAATCAAACTCTGAAAGAAGTTTGCCTCATTATTTATGAGGACAAGCTAGTGTTACGGCTTCAGAGGATAATTCACTCCTCGCGCAACAATAACATTAACAGATAATGTGAGACTCGCGAATTAATTTTAAAACTGTGATTATACAAGAGACCCTTTGACGTAAATAATTGTATTTCGGTATCTCGTGTGAAAATGATTTAGAGGGAACAGACACCAACCAAATGACACACTATCAAATTATAGCTGTACGGCAAATCTCTCAGGACAAAATGAGTTATAAATTTGATTTGTGTTCGAAATACCACATATACAGTCAAACCTGTGCTAAAAGACCACTTTGGAATAGCGATACCCTGTCTATATCAACCACACTTTTAGTTTCCCAATTACTTATATTTTGCATTAATGACCCTGTAATTAAAGACCATATCGAGAGCTTGGTGTGAAACGGTTGTAACTAAATACCTATTTTGAAAACCCTGGTTTAGGGGCAATGTTGACCCCTTTGTAAACAATGCAAATTTAGGTGCCATTGTAACGAGCAAAGACCGACTATCTTACGATAAATGCTTTTCAAACTGAGCCGTCCCGCGAGAAAAACCAACATTATGGCCTCTGCTAAATGGATCGACCAGTTCAGCCTACACATTATTTTATCAAGGAAAACAAGGTCATGTCAAAACATAGTTCACCCTTAATTTGTATCCCTTTAAGTTATAAAAAAGTGCTAGAATTATATCACGATGTGTCGTTCAGGTGTGTATAAATTAATCACTCAGGCCATTCGGCCTTCGTGATTAATTACAACACACCTGAACTCCCAATCATGATATACGAGCCGGTATATCACTCAAAATGAGACCTATTTCCTAAATAAACGTCGTTTACCCTTTTCCACAAGCAATATATATGCAGTGCATGACTTTGATCTCGTTCAATATAGTAGACATCGATTTGATTGTAAAGATAATTATTGAATTGAGTTGAAAGCACTGTTGCAAAAGGATAACTTGTTCATTATGAGTATGTTTCCTTTTAACACATTGTTTTCGAAATTCGCCAGCTATAAATGTGTCAAATTATATGTGAAGATATATGCTAAGGGGTAAAATAAACGTATGATTGAACTGTATCGCTCATCATTTCTAATGTTGAAGCATGTCGTCTGCTGCAGATTTGTCAGAATTCGCACATGTGGGAAAGGATTAGAAGGATACGGAAACTTGGGAAAAAGTAAAGAAATTTCACAACTTTTTATTTGGTTTATATTTTTATATGTAGGTACTACACGGATGCGTATTACATCATATGAGTCAATGACGTCATCATTACCATGGGATACCCACGTCATTAATTCCTTTAAGCTGACGTCATGGCTGTTGTTGTGTCTGGGACGATGTTAAAATGATTTACTAGTGCTTGGAACCTGTAATGACATTAATTGGACATTAATTGGACATGTCAAACGCAAACTGACCTTCGTAGGTATTAACCCTGCAGCAGACGGCTTTGCAAACATTGTGACAAAATCCTCAGAAAATGTCCATAAAAGATGGCTTAATTGTTAAATAAAGTTGAAAACATTGTGGCCAAAGGAAAAATTGCTCACATGAGCAATTTGACCTTTGGCCACAATGTTTTCAATAGTCGTCTGCTGCTATTGCTTCAAAATGCGTCTGCAGGCGGGAAAGGGTTAACACCTCTGATAGTATTGAATAGATACCGACATGGACTATCGGGATGCTTACATGAGCCCATGGGAAAAGGTTCAAGTTGGCAATTGTGATCAGTGAACAGCCTCATCAAGATATACACTTTTCACATGCTACTTACAAAATCTTGTAATGAGATTATGTCAACTTGTGTAGATTCTGATAAGACTGAGCATACTGGCAGAGTTATATGAAAGTACACTACACGCAAATGACAACTCGTACTGGCCCATATATTATTAGTTATTTGGTCTGTTACTGACCCACTACGGAAAAATAGGGGGTCTGTGGAATTTATTTTATATTATCAATTCCACATACCCCCTTTTTTTTCCGTAGTGGGTCAGTAACAGACCAAATAATTGATTTATTTCATCGACCATCTTTCATTTTAAAAATATAGATATTTAAATAATAAAAAAAAAATACTGATATTGTTTCATTTCATAAAAAAAGTACAACACACAAAGTAATGCTAGGATATTAAAAGAGACAATACAATATAATAAAAGGGATAATAATATTTTAAAGGGGATAATAAATAAACACGAATGAGATATTCTATTTATCACATCAAGTGATTTATGAGGTGTATTTCGAAAAAAATGTACATAATATTTGGCTTATTTCTCCATGAAATTTATAGGTTTTGGCGCCAAAGTGACTACGTTATGACGTCAAACCGCTGACGTTACGTCATTTTTCATAGTTTGGCAAGGGGAGTACACTTGCGTTGTACTTGACAATTTTCACGGTCACCGTGTCAATACAGACAGGCAAACTAAACAAAATTTACAGTTGTAATATTGGTAGTGATTTCCGTGATTTTGGGATAAAAAAAAGTGATTTTGAAGGAAGAATCGATAAATGGCTGCCACTCACCCCCTATAGAAATAGAAATAGAAATATAGGGGGTCTGCACGTGACAGGCTTTAACCAATGAAATTGCTAGAATTTCGTGGGAGGTAAAATAAATATATTTCTTACTATCGGACGTAGGCATATATTACGGAATACTGACAATAAATACCGACGTTATACGGAAATCGCCGAGCCCATTATACTAACAATAAATACCGACGTTATACGGAAATCGCCGAGCCCATTATACTAACAATAAATACCGACGTTATACGGAAATCGATGAGCATATTAAATTATTATTTACTGACAATAAAAACCGACGTTGACGTTATACGGAAATCGATGAGCATATTAAATTATTATTTACTGACAATAAATACCGACGTTGACGTAATACGGTTATCGCCGAGCCCGTTACGGGTGCTTTGCGTAAATGTTACTCACGAATGACAAAGTAGAGGACAGCTGTGTGATAGCAGGTTACCATGGGTCAACGACGCGCACTCCGTCTCGCACACTTGTTCAGTTGGATCAGAGCCGACAGTGTCCAGCATGACCTGTAGATCTTTCTTTAATGTATCGAGGTCTATTATACCAGCTAGATAAACACAAAACAAGATATTTAATTTAAACGGTGTTTGATGCCACTTTAACCCTTCCCCTCATACGGCAATTCTGCAGCAGACGACTTTTAACATATTTTGTCCAAAAATAGAAAATCTCCATAATTGTATGGATAACCTATGACAAAAAGTGGAAAACATTGTGGCAAAAGGAGAAATTGTACGTTTTGTGCAATTTCTTCTTTTGTCACTATGTTTTCAAAAAGCCGTCTGCTGCAGAGGTGTCAGAAAGCGTCTATATGAGGGAAAGGGTTAAACGGTATCTCAGTTACATAACGGGATTATCATGGGCTAGTTGTGTGATACTCTGATGCTCTATCATGACAACAATGCATCAGCTGTATTGCTAGTTAAATGAGAGAAGCGACTACTTTAATATTCCTCGTCTTCTACTAGAGTGGAGTGGACGCATTAACGGTAACATTTCTATACGATATGGACCGTATTATTTCTGACAATTCTTTTGAGTACCCACAACATGGAATTTGGTTGAGTAATAAGATAAATATTGTGGGGAAAATACCTGTTCAATCCCTCTTACCTATTCCTCTGTTGTATGTGTATTCATATGCTCAGATCTAGTCACAATACTACTCGGAGTTTCTTTAAATCCTATGTGACTGATTTGGCTAGTTTGAAATGCGGCGATGCGCTTGGTGTTCCAAATTTTACATTTTTTCAAATTCTCTAAAAAGTGTGTTTCAAGAGTTATTAAATTCACTGCAAATTCAAACGATTGACTGAGAAATATCTTTCATTTACAGATAAGTATATACGAAAAGTTCTTACTTAAAGTGTCCAATATAAACCTTTTTTCTGGAGCAGCCATGATGACTGGTAAGATGGCCAGAAGAAGAACGAATACCCTCATGATGCAGATTTGTCTAAAAATAAAAAGAATCAAAGTACGACTGTAAAACAAATACAATGTAACTCGATCTTCTTCAGGCCGTGATACTTGTAAATCAAGAAATGCCCACATTTTGATTTTATATTCATAATTGTCATTTGATCCGAATTACGAGAAAACCAACAATGTGGACTCTGCGTAAAGTATCGATCCTGATCAGCCTAAGCATGCAGGCTAACCCTGCTTTGGATTTTCTGTTATATACCTCTATCCCCCTTAGACGCTACCTCCTCGGGGTACGGCTCGTTTACGTTCGAGATTTGGATATGTATGTGGTCTACGTCTGTGTTATCTTGTGTTATTTCACGTGGACATTTAAACTATAACCGTCATAACAGATACGTTATCAAAATTGTGGGTATACTTACGATTGCCTAACCCTTTCCCTCATACGACAATTCTGCAGCAGATGACTTTGAACATATTTTGTCAAAACAAAATAATTCTCTTTAATTTAATGGATAACCTATCCCTAAAAGTGGAAAGCAGAAATTGCTGGTTTTAAGCAATTTCTTCTTTTGTCACTATGTTTTCAAAAAGCCGTCTGCTGCAGAGGCGTCAAAAAGCGTCTATATGAGGGAAAGGGTTAATTGTTTGGAGTTCAACGCAGTTTTTCGGCGATAGCTGATTAACGTAAGATTTGACCTAGATTTTAAACAAATGATCTAGATTGTAGACCAATCAAATGTTGTATTTAATGAATAATGTCGAAGAAATAAAGGGAATACGTTTAAATTGGTTCATAGTTAAGTTGGCGATCCTACGAGAGGCACTTATAGGGTGAAGTTTTAAAATGAAATGGTTTGCATACTAACCTTTAATTGTTTTCCTTAAGAAATAAATTTCAGTGAAAAAAAAACCCAGTGAAGACGTATGAAATATAATATTTAAGAGCAAAATATTAATTGTTTTTGAAACATGATAAGTTTTCAGGGAACGTTTACTATTCAATAACTTTACATAGTTTTGCCTGACACGTGGGTTTAAAAAAGAAAACGAACGCGCATGCCGATTATCGATGTTATATCTTTTAAAGTTCAATGTTCTAATCGAACAATGTTCCAACTGGTTCACGATTATAATGCATTACCAATTCAAGGAGCTGTCGAATTCTTAGACATACAACATTATTGCGTAAATTTGATAATTCATGGAAAATTACTGATTGTTTTGATTATTATCAAATCCTTTCTGATATTCATGTCAAATAATATGCGCATGTTCCATTTCTTAGTGTTTTCTCATATTGATCGCCGTTTATGTTTTTTAAAGATCTTTCTTGTTTCAACGGTATCTCAGTTATAGCACGGCAGACATTTCAACTAACGTATGTGTCCATGCTTTGTTTCATCTTTTTCTTCATATAACGTTCAGCCCTGGTAACTGGCTGTCTTTCCACTTATACTTTCATGTCAATTACCGAAAGGAATTAATGGCCGAACCTGGGTTCGAACTCACGACCCCTGAATTGATATCCCTCGCCGTTAGCTATAGCTGTCCGAAGTTGAAACTGAGATGAACAGGCTTTTATTTAATCCTTTCCCACATACATACGTTTTATGTAGCTTCCGCAGCAGACAACTTTTTAAAGCGAAAATTCTCCTTTTGCAACAATCTGTTCAACTTTGTGTTCCATATGTTTGCCTTCATTTATAGACAGTTTCCATATTTTGGACTAGATGTCTTCATTTATAGACAGTTTCCATATTTTGGATGTCTTCAACATTATCTACTACGGATATGATGTATGTGGGAAAGTGTTTAAAATATAAACTTCAAGTATCCCCTGTATCCAGGAGTCGTTCATTCAATCCTTTGCCGAGTCAAGGTAGCTCAGTCGGCTGTCAATCAATAGGCTGTGAGTTCGAACCTCAGTGCGTCCAACAACCTTTCCGACGTTTGAAAAAAAGTCAATGCCACAAGGGGCATTCGACTTTCACAAAAATGGTCGTATAGATATAAATGGAAAAGCAGCCAGTTAGTCGGAAAGACTGCTGCGTGGAGTATAAGTGTTTTTGCCCTTTCTCACGTACTGCAAATCTGCAGCTGACGACTTTGAACACAGCTGGGCAAAATTTTGTTAAACAACTATAAAGTTAGTTTAATTTGCTCCATTTCACACAATGTTTTGAAAGTCGTCTGCTGCAGAGGCGTCAGAAGCGTATATATGCTGTTAATGGTTCAAGCCAGGACACACGTGGTTATGTAAACCCTGATATGACTGAAACATTATTGAAAACGACGTTAAATCCCTATCATTCAATTATTCAATAGTTAAATATTGAAAATCTAATATATGAGCCGTTCCACGAGAAAACCAACATTGTGGAATTTGCGTAAAGTATCGATCCGGATTCGCCTAAGCTTGCTGCGCAGGCGCCACCGGACAGACACTTTTCGCCTCCTGTGGATTTTCTGTTTCAGGAATCATTACCCTCTACCTCTATCCCCCTGAGACAGAATGTGTCGGCCCGGATTAACCTGCGCGGACTGAACAGGTTGATCTGGGTCAATACATTGCGCAGAGTCCATCATGTTGGATTTCTCATGGATATTTTCCAACACTGTGGACTCTGCGTAAATTATCGACCCGGATCAGCCAAAGCATGCCGCGCAGACTTATCTTGGAAGAAAGTTTTTGCTTCTGTGGATTTTCTGTTTCAGGAATCATTACTCTATACCTCTTTCCCTATGAGACGGAAAGTGTCGGCGCGGATTAGCCTGCACGGACTACACAGGCTTATCTGGGTCGCAACATTACGCACAGTCCATAGTGTTGGTTTTTCCACAGAACGGCTCATCTTTGGAACATCATTATGTTTGTTAATACATGAATCGATCAAATCATCTGTACATTTTTTAGTTGTCCTCTGTCTGTAGAGTAACTGTAGGAATTTGATAAAATTGAGAGAAATATGTATGGTCTAAGCCATTACAACCACTGTTAATGTCTTAAATACACGTAAGTTTGTATTCTATTTCACGCCGATTTCAAAAACATTTATGTCAGTTATATCGCGACATTGTCCTGGTTAAATTACCAGTACTACTTTTCCATTAAACCAGACACCAGCTACTCAGTCGTATTGCTAAACCCTAAATCCTGACGGCCGAGGAAATCAAGCCATAACAACCATTGTGTTTTAGTCTTGAATAAGATGATCAACTAACCTGTCGGTGTTATTCCTAGTGTACGAATGGGACGAGGACAGGCGCCTGGACAGTATTTATTGTAATCCTTATCTTCTTGCAAACGTCATCGTCGCACACTTTTAATTGACATCTGAACCCTTCCGTGAGAAAAACACGATGCCTTTGGAGAACGTTGTATGTTCAGATCAAAGCTGTATATATGCACAATCTCATCAGAGTCTACACACGTTGACAAAAGCTTCTAACTAGCCTGTGTAAGTTATACGTGTGTAGATATTGATTAGACTATTATTAATGATTAAAAAAAAAGAAAAGGAAATTCCAACTTGTTACTTTTCCAACAGATGGACTAGTTTCAAAAACTCCGACGGTCGTCTTTCTTGTGACATGACTCAGGTATGGGTATGCAGCAGACGGTATTTGAAAAGGGAAACATTCTCCGTATTACTCTTTATAATAACTCGTACTCCAATCTTATGAAGTTCCTATTTTCATCCCAATAGCAATTTTTCAATACTGGAATGTGTATGTTTTCTGTAATCCAAATGTGATGTAAGTGCATGAATGGTAATAAAAGCAAATATGTTTAAAATCGCTTTATTGAAAACCGCTGGAAAGAAGTTTGGGCGAGTTTAAAATTACGGTTTTAATACGTATGGTCACGATTTAAAGATAAATTACATCAAGTCGGTGTCTCGTAATCATGCCAACTGTTGTCCAACATGACCCAATTGTGGCACTAAACTGTTCCAACATGGCCCTAGTTGTGGTATTAAACTGTTCCAACATAACACCAGTTGTGGTATAAACTGTTCCAACATAACACCAGTTGTGGTATAAACTGTTCCAACATGACCCTAGTTGTGGTATAAAACTGTTCCAACATGACCCTAGTTGTGGTATAAAACTGTTCCAACATGACCCTAGTTGTGGTATTAAACTGTTCCAACATGGCCCTAGTTGTGGTATTAAACTGTTCCAACATGGCCCTAGTTGTGGTATTAAACTGTTCCAACATGACCCTAGTTGTGGTATAAACTGTTCCAACATAACCATAGTTGTAGTATTAAACTGTTCCAACATGGCCCCAGCTGTGGTATTGAACTGTTCCAACAGGACCATAGTTGTGGTATTTAACTGTTCCAACATGGCCCTAGTTGTGGTATTAAACTGTTCCAACATGACCCTAGTTGTGGTATAAACTGTTCCAACATGACCATAGTTGTAGTATTAAACTGTTCCAACATGGCCCCAGCTGTGGTATTGAACTGTTTCAACATGACCTAGTTGTGGCATTGAACTGTTCCAACATGACCCAGTTGTGGCATTAAACTGTTCCAACATGAGCCAGTTTTGGCATTAAACTGTTTCAACATGACCCTAGTTGTGGTATAAAACTGTTCCAACATGACCCTAGTTGTGGTATAAACTGTTCCAACATGACCCTAGTTGTGGTATAAACTGTTCCAACATGACCATAGTTGTAGTATTAAACTGTTCCAACATGGCCCTAGTTGTGGTATTAAACTGTTCCAACATGGCCCTAGTTGTGGTATTAAACTGTTCCAACATGACCCTAGTTGTGGTATAAACTGTTCCAACATGACCATAGTTGTAGTATTAAACTGTTCCAACAAGGCCCTAGTTGTGGTATTAAACTGTTCCAACATGGCCCTAGTTGTGGTATAAAACTGTTCCAACATGACCCTAGTTGTGGTATAAACTGTTCCAACATGACCATAGTTGTAGTATTAAACTGTTCCAACATGGCCCTAGTTGTGGTATTAAACTGTTCCAACATGGCCCTAGTTGTGGTATTAAACTGTTCCAACATGACCATAGTTGTAGTATTAAACTGTTCTAACATGACCCTAGTTGTGGCATTAAACTGTTCCAACATGACTCTAGTTGTGGTATTAAACTGTTCCAACATGACCCTAGTTGTGGTATTAAACTGTTCCAGCATGACACTAGTTGTGGCATTAAACTGTTCCAACATAACCCAGTTGTGGCATTAAACTGTTCCAACATGACCCCAGTTGTGGTATTTAACTATTCCAACATGACCCCAGTTGTGGCATTAAACTGTCTCCAACATGACCCCAGTTGTGGTATTAAACTGTTCCAACGTAACCTTAGTTGTGGTATTAAACTGTTCCAACATGACCCTAGTTGTGGTATTAAACTGTTCCAACATGGCCCATGTTGTGGTATTAAACTGTTCCAACATGGCCCTAGTTGTGGTATTAAACTGTTCCAACATGACTCTAGTTGTGATATAAAACTGTTCCAACATGACCCTAGTTGTGGTATTAAACTGTTCCAACATGACCCTAGTTGTGGCATTAAACTGTTCCAACATAACCCCAGTTGTGGCATTAAACTGTTCCAACATGACCATAGTTGTAGTATTAAACTGTTCTAACATGACCCTACTTGTGGCATTAAACTGTTCCAACATGACCCTAGTTGTGGTCTGTTCCAACATAACCCAGGTTGTGGTATTAAACTGTTCCAACATGACCCAGTTGTGATATTAAACTGTTCCAACATGACCCCTGCTGTTGCATTAAACTGTTCCAACATAACCCCAGTTGTAGTATTAAACTGTTCCAACATAACCCCAGTTGTGACACTAAACTGTTCAAACATGACCCCAGCTGTGGTATTGAACTGTTTCAACATGACCCAGTTGTGGCATTGAACTGTTCCAACATGACCCAGTTGTGGCATTAAACTGTTCCAACATGAGCCAGTTTTGGCATTAAACTGTTCTAACATGACCTCAGTTGTGGTATTGAACTGTTTCAACATGACCCCCGCTGTGGCACTAAACTGTTCCAACATTTACAAATTTATAAAATATTCTTAATTTAATTGATAATCAAAATAATTCAGAAAATATATTACATGGATATATATATAGGATCTGAGATGAGTTGTCATTTCATATATATAGGATCTGACATGAGTTGTCATTTCATATATATAGTATCTGACATAGGTTGTCATTTTATATAAAGTTTTATTAAACGAGTTTAAACAAATTTCTTTATGAAATGACCACGAATGTCAGATTCTTTTTATTACATGACGAAACACAACAAAAAGAAAATCTTTTTTGTTTTGCTGTCAGAAAATAGTCCCAACATGTAAAACTTAATTGACTGTTAACTAATCACACACAAAGATATTTGTATGACCGGTAATGGTCCCGTTACCTCGTCCATCTATCGTGACGTTTGTGTTTACCGGATACACGTTCTCAGCCATTTTGTAAACAGTCGCAGATAGTGATTCGGTCATGTTATATTACACGTGTCATTATAAAGAAATACGTAATAGGTATATTACATCGGATACAAGCATTGTCATCTGATAAAAACAATTATTAAACAAGTTCAATACACATTTTATTAATCGAGCCTTTGGCGAGCTTTATAACAAATTTCTTGGACGAGATTAATAAAACTGTTTATGAAATGACAACGAATGTCAGATTTTTTCATCACTTGACGAAACACAAAAAGAAAATCGAGTTTTCCTAACCTATTATAATTTCGTCAGTAAAGCGTATAACAATGCCGCCAAAATTTATGCCGCGGTCATATTCAGCTTAGTTAATGAGTTTATTAAAAGTGATAAATAAACACTCATGAGATATTCTATTTATCACATGTGATTTATGATGCGTATTTCGATAAAATATACTTAACGTTTATAATATTTCTATATAAAATGAACCGGTTTTGGCGCCAAAGTGACTAACGTTGACGTCATTTTCATAGTGATTCGGTCATGTTATATTACACATGTTACATATAAAGAAATACGTAATGGGTATATTACATCGCATACAAGCATTGTCATGTAATGAACTAAAATAGTATATATTCTAAAATAACACACTTTCTTATTCATGGTTTAACCAATCAGAAATTGTGTTTCTGTTTTTATTACGAGAAAGATTTACTTTTAAAGACTGATGACCTCGGGCCTAGGTTAGTCATTGATTTAAAAGTCACGAGGGTCGTTTTCAAAAGGCGTGAACGATCTGGGACCTTTAACCTGGATAAAAAGAAAGACCTATTTTCGAGAAGGTTCGACTTGTCGTAGAATTAGTTCGTTTTTCAAAAGGTGTGACCGATGTGGGACCTTTAACCTGGATAGAAAGAAGGATCTACTTTCGAGAAGGTTCGACTTGTCGTAGAATTAGTTCGCTTTTCTTTCTCAACATACACTGACCGTACATTTTCAACTGCGAAACAAGTCTCCACTTATCTATTGTCACATGGCAACCATAAAGATTGAAGTCAGATTACTGAAACAGACATGTTTTGATGCCTGTGCAGCTGACGAACTTTGGAATCATTGTGGGGAAAGGAGAAATTCCTTTTGTCGAAATAACACATGTTATGTTTTAGAAATGAGACCGTTTAGATTGTGCTTTTTAAAGGAGTTCTACAAATATCATATGAGCAATACAATACAATACAATACAATATATTTATTCGTAATATAAGGCCGCCGGCCCACAATACATATACAATCTATCAAATTAATTGATATGAGTAACGTCGAGTAAATATAATATATGTAAACCTAGGTAATTATGTAGCAACATATTTGTATATGATTTGACAAGGTATTTACTTCTTTTAATTTATTCATTCTGTTTATTCAGATGTTTCCAAATAAGTATTTCTTTTTTTGATTGCGATTGTTAAGAATTTAGCCAATATAATAATTAAGGCTTTGTGTTGACATTTCATGATCGTATTAAATAGGTGCAGTGTTGATGGTTTATTATACCAATCTTGAGGAAAGTAATATTTTCTAATATTATCATATAATGGACAATTCAATAAAAAGTGAAATTTATCCTCAACAACATGTACATTTCTCTTTAAACAATATTTACAATATCTTAATAATCTTTCAATCTTGTTATGGCGTCCAGTTTCTATTGATAAGTTATGGTTTGAGCATCTAAAATTTTCTAAAGTTCGTCGATGTATGTATGTCATGTCAATTGTTAAGTACATTTTAATATCTAATAGAGATTTATATTCTTTATAATAGTTTGCTTTCGGAGATTCATTAATTTTTGCTTGCCAATTTTGTAATGTTATGTCTATAATTCGTTGCTTAAATAGTTTTATGAATGTTTTAGAATCACCGACTTCATTTGAAATCCAAATCCATGTTCAAATAGGAGTGACTTAATTTTAGATGCCCATGTTATTCTACCCGATTCTTCCAAAGACCGTAACATGTTATAACACTGCTTAGGAAATCTGTGGTCAGGCATAGTTATCAGTTTGGTCCAATATTTAATACAATTACAAATATAATGAACGGCCATTGGATATCGTCCGCATTCTCCTAATACAAACAAGTCAGTTGTATTTTGATTTAAATTACACAGTCGTTTGCAGAACTGGACATGTACCTTCTCAATGATTTCATAATACTGATATCCCCAAATCTCAGAACCAAAACATAAAATGGGTTTTATCATCGCATCAAAAACTTTAAAGGCATCAGTTGGGTTAAAATGACCAAATTCATATTGATATTTTATAAATACTAAAACTTGCTTTTCTGGCTTGAGCTGCCCAGTTTGGAGTATTCGTCCATGATAACCTATTACTAAAATACGTGCCTAAGTATTTCTGATATGTTACAACTTCTACTTCATTACCTTTAAAATAAAAAATGTTCATATTTGTTCAAGATACCGCCATTTCGAAATACTATTATTTTAGTTTTTTTAAATTTAAATTCATGCCAGTACAGTTACAAAATTTCTCAATAACATTTAATTGTTTTTGTAAACCAACAACAGTATCTGAGACATTAGCTATGTCATCTGCAAATAATAGTGCGAAGATGTCTTCTATCGAGTTATTTACATAAATTCCTTGAGAACATTCTATTTTAATAAGTTCAATCAAATCATTAATAAAAAGGGAAAATAACATGGAGAACTTAAACATCCTTGTCTAGTTCCAATGTGGCAATCAAAAAATTCAGTTACATCGTTATTTACTTTAATTGCAGCTGAACGTTTACTATACATTGACTGAAATATAGAGAGAAAATTCCCACCAATACCCTTTATCTTTAATGAATCCCACATATTTTCATGACCAATACTGTCAAAGGCTTTCTTAAAATCTATAAATAGACAGTAAAATCTACCTTTTTTTTCGATAAGTATTTTTGTACTAAACATTGTAGATTAAAAGTTTGATCAATGACACTGTAACCTTTTCTGAAGCCTGCCTGTGCTTCGTTTATAACTTTGTATTTATCGACCCATTTATTTAATCTTTCCGTTAATATTCCTATAAAAACTTTAGTTATACTATTTATTAGTGAAATTCCTCGATAATTTCCTGGGTCATTTTGTTCCCCCTTTTTATGGATAGGAACTATCAAAGTTTTACTCCAAGAACATGGAAAGTTCCCACTTTCATATACTGTTTTAAATACATTTGTTAAAAATGGTATTATATAGGGACGTGTACATTTAAACATTTCAGAACATAGTCCATCTGGTCCACCCGATTTGTTGGAGTTTATTTATACTATAAGCAATCTCCTCATCTGTAATAATTGTATTTAAGTCTGTTGAATCATTTATATCTAGCACATTACCCAAAATATTACTATTATTTTGCAAGTTTAGATCTTTTCAAACAGACTCTGAAAATAGTTGAAGAATTTATCACCAGTGATCGGAATATTATTTGATTTCCGAATGGTACTACCTTTGAACAATTTCCAAAATTGTGATACATTATTCCTTGATTCAACCAGTTTTACTCTATTATTCTTTTCATATATTTTACGATACAATTTGCATGTTGCCTTCAACTGGTTTCTTATTGATCTGTACCTTTTATAGTCCATTTCGTCATTTGTTCTTCTATATTCTCTGAGAGCAAAATTCTTTAGACTTTTTAATGTTTGACACTCTTTGTCCCACCATTTTGGTTGTGTGTTGTAATTATTAGCTGGGATGTTACTGAACATTTTGCTCTTCATTTGACACCCCGCTTGTTGAAATATTTTGTTAAATTGTGTCAAGGTAAGTTCGGGATTCTGAATAGGAAGTATTTGATTACTCGAAATGTCAGTAAAATATTCTTTAAATTTGCGCAAAAGTATATCCGCTTTACTTTCAAATGTATGACCTCTCAAAGAAGACGGTTGAGAATAAGTTTCACAGTGGTCATAACATTTTTTTGTCAAAATTAAAAGAACATACTAGTGGAAAATTGTCTGAAAAATCTTCATTTTGAACTGAAGTACATTTTACATTCTGGAAAAGATCAGTGGGGCGATGAAATAATCCACCACACTTTTACCATCATTTGCAGTACATATGAATTCGCCATGCATATCGACTTTGCATCTACCGTTTAATATATGGATATCAAAGACTTTACAGATATCAATCAGGGTTTTGCCAAATGTGTTGTCTAATGTGTCTTTTGATTGCCTTTGTAAGTGGAAAATATCCGAAGGATAGTCGAAAATGTGTTTAATGTCATCATGTTCTATATAGTCTATCAAAGTACCTACTCTCGCATTCAAATCACCTGTTAGAACCAATCTGGCATTTGGATAGGCTGATGTAATATGTAAAAAAAAATCCGTGAGAATTTCAATACCATCTGTTTGAGTACTATAAATTGGAGAGTTTTCTGGCGAAACATATACACATAACAATACTATATCAAACTCAATTTAAAAAACATCACCTTTTATAAGTATAGAAACACACTCTGACATGTCCGTGAAAATTTGTTAACTTTTCCATTCATGAGAAGTTTTTCTTTTATCAAAACAGTTACTACCCAGAGCCTCTAAGTGAGTTATTTTTCTTTTTCCTGCAAAAATTAAATTCAGTGTACCCTACATTTGCATTGTTTAGAAAGGGGGTCAGAATTGCCCTTAAACCAGGGTTTTCAAAATAAGCCTGGGAAAAGGTACAAGTTTTCTTTTGTGAATTGTGTAGATGAAGATCAGCCTATGCATCCGCTTAGTCTGATCAAGATCTACAATGTTCACATACTGCTTACACAAGCTTCTGTCATTACAATATTAATTTGTGAAGGTAAGTGCTGCAGTGGTAGAGTGTCGGCCCCTTAGCCGAAGATCCCTGGATAGAAATCCGTGTAGGAAGGGTTCTGCCATTTGTATTATCCACACATACGTTTTGAGTACTGGTCATGTCTCCAGGAAGCAGACACCGATCTTGATTAAAATAAGCCTACAAGAGAAAGTTGATGCAACGCATCAATGTCCCCGGATATCCATAGTGCAGTTATGCATAACACTAACATTATAGTAGTTGAATAAACAGTTATCAACTGAGGGGCATATTGGAACATCAGGGTTGGGTCAAGTGAAAATGTATCATAACTTGCATCGTTTTGTCAACAAAGTGAATGATAATTGAAGCCTTTCATTGTTTATGATCAATCTCCATTCCAAAGTAGGTTGACCATACACACAACCAACTAATTATTGATCATAAACAGTAATGGAAATGAGTAATTTTTCAATAAAACCACAAAACAGACAATTTAGGATGTGCATGCAATAGCACGTCATTTTACCTTTCCTCTTTTAAAGTCAACAGTAGACACCTTTGCAGCAATCTACTTTTAAAACAATGATATAAGGGTTAACTCGCTGAAGAAATGAGTTTTCTCTTTTTCTCAAAATGATATTAGCTTGTCATCCTAATTATATCATACTTTAACAAATGTTGAAATGTAGTCCAACATTTATAAATTAGACCACCTTCGAAATATAATATCAACTAAACAGTTAAATCTCATTGAAATTGTTGTATAATTTAAACTTAGTTTCGAACATAAACTTAGCCCTACAACATGTTAATTTATTTTAATTCTTTCCTTCCTTTCTTATAATGAAAATAACAAACTACTCATGCTTTAAAATTATATTATGATGAGAGCCCTTGTGTCAATGATGCATAACAATATGCAGATCGGAAGCAATATGCCTTTAGGGAATTAAATGACACATTTAAAATTGTCAAGGACGAAATAATTTTGTACGAAAGACCCGATTCTTTCTTATTCGCAGAGGTGTCATTCTTGTAACTCTCTTTATAGGCAGAGAGTGTTCGTTCAAAGTCATTTTTCTATGAAAACCAGTTTTATCTCGGTTTGTTCTTTTCTTCATTTGTTTCGAACCAAATAAACATTTTAAATCACCTATAATTTACTATTTGTAAGTGAGTGTAAAGAGCGGCTCTCTGCAAAGGAGATTGATCTACGCAGTTGGTATTCGCGAGTCACGCAGGTGCGCGTAAGTAAACAAATTAATTAGACTGTGCGACGTAAAGGTTTGTAGTTATCGCTTTTTGATTACATGTAGTATATAGTGTTAAATAAAGTATACCAGTCTAGCTAATAGGGACTGTTTTGTCTTCGTAAATAAAACAAAAAAACATAAATGCGAGTCAAAATAAAGAAACTGAAAATACCTAAAACATCGGAATATTTATTTCATTTTAGATGTGTCATTACTTAGTGTTTTTAAACAAACACAATTGTAATATGTTCAAGACATCTAAATGTGTTTCTTTCTAATAATAATCCCCCCTCCCATGTGATTTCAGAAAACCTATTAAAAATAGAAGTCGCGGGCTTCTCGCGGGCTTCTGCCCGGCGACTAATAACTTCTGTCGCAATTGATGTAAAGTAAATAATTGTTTAGTAACATGTTTAATATTCATTTAAGTGCAAATAGTGCAAATAACAAAATACTTAAATAAAACAAAGAATATACACTATATTGAAGGTTTGAAGTAAGATAATGTTGAGAAGATTTGCTATAATATGTTCCATGTGTATATACGTGCCGTTCCACGAGAAAACCAACACCTTGGACTCTGCGTAACGTATCGACCAAGATCAGCCTGCGCAGTTCGCGCAGGATAATCTGGGCCGACATATCTCGTGTCAGGTGGATTTCGTGTCAGATAAAGAGTAATGATTACTGAAACAGAAAATCCACCAGAGGCGAAAGAAGTATATGCGGGTTAGCCTGCGCGCAGCAGAGACCTCTGAAAATGTCATATAAGGGAAAAGATTACAACTTTAAATGGTTCGTGGCCTTATTTGAAGGTCATGAACAGCTCTTTCCATGCACTTATAAAAACGCGAAAAACGATAGCATTAGTTTTTATCTGTTCGTTCTCTTGTTTTCTTTTGTTTTTTGAACGACAAAGAAAATATTGACGTACGGATATTTGCGAATATGGGTGATTGAGATTCAGTTTTGGGAGATTCAGTTTTGGCATCAGGTAAACCGCTATCGTCCATGGAATAAAATACACACATGTATCCCGTCCTTAATCTCAAAGTTGAAACCTCTGAAGGTCGGCGCACGCACTCACTCTTAATGTTCTTCTTATCTGTCTGTAACTGCCATCCTTATTCTTCTGCCTTTCGACAATTATCTAAAGGAAAGTTTGCCGAGCAGATCGAGGGCTTGGCGTGAAACGGTTGTAACTAAAAACCTATTTTGAAAACCCTGGTTTAGGGGCAATTTTGACCCCTTTCTAAACAATGCAAATTTAGGTGTCATTGCTCAGAACGCGAATGAAGACTATACGGCGTGGTGATTAACCTAGGTAAAAACAGTTTTTTAGTAACAACCGCTTCACGCTAAGCCCTCGAGATGGTCGAGGTTAAACTCCACATATTGAGGGCACTCATTATACCAAAGTCGAGATCTGGAAGCTCAGTTGGTAGCCACGCAGTCTATCACTGGATGTGTTGTGAGTTAGAACACTGGCTTAGCCAGCATTATTTCCGACATTTTGCTTTGTCGAGTTCTTGTGTGAGAAAACCTGGTAACGCCGCCGTAATCTGGTGATCTGGCCGCCGTAATATGACTGACAATTTGTTCAAACGTCGTCAAACCCCACACAATCTGGCCGCCGTAATATGACTGACAATTTGTTCAAACGTCGTCAAACCCCACACAATCTGGCCGCCGTAATATGACTGACAATTTGTTCAAACGTCGTTAAACCCCACACAATCTGGCCGCCGTAATATGACTGACAATGTGTTCAAACGTCGTTAAACCCCACACAATCTGGCCGCCGTAATATGACTGACAATTTGATCAAACGTCGTCAAACCCCACACAATCTGGCCGCCGTAATATGACGAACAATGTGTTCAAACGTCGTCAAACCCCACACAATCTGGCCGCCGTAATATGACTGACAATTTGTTCAAACGTCGTCAAACCCCACACAATCTGGCCGCCGTAATATGACTGACAATGTGTTAAAACGTCGTTAAACCCCACACAATCTGGCCGCCGTAATATGACTGACAATTTGTTCAAACGTCGTTAAACCCCACACAATCTGGTCGCCGTAATATGACTGACAATTTGTTCAAACGTCGTTAAACCCCACACAATCTGGCCGCCGTAATATGACTGACAATGTGTTCAAACGTCGTTAAACCCCACACAATCTGGCCGCCGTAATATGACTGACAATGTGTTCAAACGTCGTTAAACCCCACACAATCTGGTCGCCGTAATATGACTGACAATGTGTTCAAACTTCGTTAAACCCCACACAATCTGGCCGCCGTAATATGACAGACAATGTGTTCAAACGTCGTTGAACCCCACACAATCTGGCCGCCGTAATATGACTGACAATTTGTTCAAACGTCGTCAAACCCCACACAATCTGGCCGCCGTAATATGACTGACAATGTGTTAAAACGTCGTTAAACCCCACACAATCTGGCCGCCGTAATATGACTGACAATTTGTTCAAACGTCGTTAAACCCCACACAATCTGGTCGCCGTAATATGACTGACAATTTGTTCAAACGTCGTTAAACCCCACACAATCTGGCCGCCGTAATATGACTGACAATGTGTTCAAACGTCGTTAAACCCCACACAATCTGGCCGCCGTAATATGACTGACAATGTGTTCAAACGTCGTTAAACCCCACACAATCTGGTCGCCGTAATATGACTGACAATGTGTTCAAACTTCGTTAAACCCCACACAATCTGGCCGCCGTAATATGACAGACAATGTGTTCAAACGTCGTTGAACCCCACACAATCTGGCCGCCGTAATATGACTGACAATTTGTTCAAACGTCGTTAAACCCCAAAACAATTTGCCAATTATGTTACGCACATCATTCTACATGTGCGAAACATATAGTCCACGATAAGTATGTACGTTCGTATAGTCTAATTTTGTTTTACGTTGATCCATAGTTACGCAATAATAGGCTATAGACCTTTAACCCTTGCCCAAATATAGACGAATTTTAAAAAACATTGTGGCAAAAGGAGAAATTGCTCATGAGGAGCAATTTATCCCTTTGTCAAAGTGTGTTCCATCTATATAAGTTTATTATATTTAAACAAGGTACTACACAGTGGTCTGTTGCAGTTTCTGTCGTATGTGGGAAAGGATTAAGCGTATGATGGTTGGAGGAATTCCATGGGAAAGGGTTAATAGTATCATGGTTGGAGGAATTCCATGAGAAAGGGTTAAGCGTATGATGGTTGGAGGAATTCCATGGGAAAGGATTAAGCGTATGATGGTTGGAGGAATTCCATGGGAAAGGGTTAATAGTATCATGGTTGAAGGAATTCCATGAGAAAGGGTTAAAAGTATGATGGTTGGAGGAATTCCATGGGAAAGGATTAAGCGTATGATGGTTGGTGGAATTCAATGGGAAAGGGTTAAGAGTATGATGGTTGGGGGAATTCCATGGGAAAGGGTTAAAAGTATGATGGTTGGAGGAATTCAATGGGAAAGGGTTAATAGTATGATGGTTGGGTTAACATTATGATGGTTGGAGGAATGCAATGGGATAAGGGTTAAGAGTATGACTAAACTCATGTTTGATGGTTGGAGGAATTCCATAGGAAAGGGTTAAAAGTATGATGGTTGGAGGAATTCAATGGGATAAGGGTTAAGAGTATGACTAAACTCAGGTGTGATGGTTAGAGGAATTCCATGGGCAAGGGTTAAGATTATGATGGTTGGAGGAATTCAATGGGAAAGGGTTAAATGCATGATGGTTGAAGGAATTCCATGGGAAATGGTTAAACGTATGATGGTTGAAGGAATTCCATGTGGTAAAGGTTAAGAGTATGACTAAACTCAGGTGTGATGGTTGGAGGAATTCCATGGGAAAGGGGTTAAAAGTATGATGGTTGAAGGAATTCCATGTGGTAAAGGTTAAGAGTATGACTAAACTCAGGTGTGATGGTTGGAGGAATTTCATAGGAAAGGGTTAAGAGTATGACTAAACTCAGCTCTATGGTTGGAGGAATTTCATGGGATAAGGGTTAAGAGTATGACTAAACTCAGGTGTGATGGTTAGAGGAATTCCATGGGAAAGGGTTAAGAGTATGACTTAACTCAGGTATGATGGTTGGATGAATTCCATGGGATAAGGGTTAAGAGTATGACTAAACTCATGTTTGATGTTTGGAGGAATTCCATGGGAAAGGGTTAAGAGTATGATTAAACTCAGGTGTGATGGTTGGAAGAATTCCGTGGGAAACGGTTAAGAGTATGACTAAACTCAGGTATGATGGTTGGAGTAACTCCATGCGAAAGGGTTAAGAGTATATTTCTAAACTCAGGTGTGATGGTTGGATGAATTCCATGGGATAAGGGTTAAGAATATGATTAAACTCAGGTGTGATGGTTGGAGGAATTCCATGGGATAAGGGTTAAGAGTATGATTAAACTCAGGTGTGATGGTTGGAGTAATTCCATGCGAAAGGGTTAAGAGTATATTTCTAAACTCAGGTGTGATGGTTGGATGAATTCCATGGGATAAGGGTTAAGAGTATGATTAAACTCAGGTGTGATGGTTATAGGAATTCCGTTGGAAACGGTTAAGAGTATGTCTAAACTCATGTGTGATGGTTGGAGGAATTCCATGGTAAAGGGTTAAGAGTATGATTGTTGGAGGAATTCCATGGGAAAGAGTTAAGAGTATGATTAAACTCAGGTGTGATGGTTGGAGTAATTCCATGCGAAAGGGTTAAGAGTATGATTAAACTCAGGTGTGATGGTTGGAGGAATTCCGTTGGAAACGGTTAAGAGTATGTCTAAACTCATTTGTGATGGTTGGAGGAATTCCATGGTAAAGGGTTAAGAGTATGATGGTTGGAGGAATTTCATGGGAAAGGGTTAAGAGTATGACTAAATCAGGTGTGACGGTGGGAGGAATTTCATGGGATAAGGGTTAAGAGTATGTCTTAACTCAGGTGTGATGGTTGGAGGAATTCCATTGGAAAGTGTTAAGAGTATATGTCTAAACTCAGGTGTGATGGTTTGAGGAATTCCATGGGATAAGGGTTAAGAGTATATGTCTAAACTCAGGTGTGATGGTTGGAGGAATTCCATGGGATAAGGGTTAAGAGTATATGTCTAAACTCAGGTGTGATGGTTGATGGAATTCCATGGGAAAGGGTTAAGAGTATATGTCTAAACTCAGGTGTTGATGGTTTGAGGAATTCATTGTGAAAGGGTTAAGAGTATATGTCTAAACTCAAGTGTGATGGTTGAAGGAATTCCATGGGATAAGGGTTATGAGTATGATGGTTGGAGGAATTCGATGGGATAAGGGTGCATACATAAACTAATAACAAGGAACTATAATTGGGTCCAGTCGTCTAAACAATCTCACTAGTAGTGTATATCCCTTTTCCACATACAACACATATGCAGTAGATTATCATGAGATCATGTAAGCGAAAATATGGAGTATCTCTATACATAATAGTTAATTTGTTTAAAATATTTTAAAACTCTGTGAGCTATTTCTCCTTTTGTCGCATTTTTTTAAAGTCGTCTACTGCAGAGGCGTCAAAATGCGAAATGTGAGAACCTGATTATGACAATTCGAACTATGCATCACTCATGTACAGTCTGATCTCTATCTAAAACAGTAGCAAATATTGATGAACGCTGCTTTCAATAGAATGAAAAGTTGGGTCTAAGCCTGATAGGGATTTCTGTTCGCGTTGGGGTCAATGTTCGTCATTCCATTTGGGTGTTCTAAATGTTAGTCTTGATTTTTGTACGCGGTGGGGGTCAATGTTCGACATTCCAGTTGAGTGTTTGAGAACCGAAGATAACCTTATGACTTAGTGTCTATATACAGAACAGAACGCGATTGAATCTCACGATGTTGTAACGAGGAAGTCTGGTCATTCCCACAATGGGGCAGATTTAAGAAAGTTTTCTATCATCTTTTTGACAATTTAAATCCTTTACGCACCGGAAAGTAATGATATACTGGTTCTATAGTTTGACACCCTTGGTTTTCAATCGCATTGCATCGCCTCAGTGGAGTAGTCTTTAGAGCATCCGCCTCAGGAGCGGGTAGCCAGGATATAGTGGCCAGGCTACGGCTTTCAACATAACTGTTAACTAACTAGATGAAGCGCCGTTAAGTTACTGGAATACAGTTGAATGGGGCGTACATCATAAAAACAAATACATCAATATGAGCCGTTCCACGAGAAAACCAACATTGTGAACTCTGCGTTAAGTATCGACCCGGATCAGCCTAAGCATGCCGCGCAGGCTAACCCGGACAGACACCTTTCGCCTCCTGTGGATTTTCTGTTTCAAGAATCACTACTCTATCTTTCCCCCCTTAGACGGAATGTGTCGGCCGGATCAGTCTGCGCGGACAGCGCAGGCTGATCTGGTCGATACATTACGCAGATGTCTATCGCCGCACCAACATTGTGGACTCTGCGTTAAGTATCGACCCGGGTCAGCCGAAGCATGCCGCGCAGGCTCACCCGCGGACAGACACTTTTCGCCTCATGTGGATTTTCTGTTTCAGCAATCATTACTCTATATCTATATCCCCCTGAGACGGAATGTGTCGGCCCGGATTAGCCTACGCGGACAGCGCAAGCTGATCTGGAGCGATACATTACGCAGAGACCATAATGTTGGTTTTTTCGTGGAACGGCTCATATATTCTCAAGTCCGTTGACTTTTAAGTGTTTTGCCCTAAATTCATGAGATTGTTTGATAACGGTATAAAGGGAATTTCGTATAAATTGCTAAGATGGCAATTCACAGTTGCAAGGCTCTCTTCAACACGACAGTCTTTAGTTGTCAAAACAGTTGGCACGGAATCATTGAAATGATAAAAAAAACATTTTGATGCAACAAAGTGAGACAGAATTATTGAAAATAACAGATAAGCACTGTATTAAGTCTGATTTTGGCCATTATTAGCAAACGGCTTGCGCGGTCGTAAAACATTTTTACCCTTAATTCGAAAAATGAAAACATGAAAAAGCAGGGGTTCAATCTGGAAATAATGAGCTACTTTGGGACCAAAACCTGCATGCAATTTGAGGATGTATTTGGAAAACCCAAGTTTTCAGCTTCTTTAGCACACTCTTCAACTGAAAATGGTACCTGTGTTTATATGCAATAAAATACTCATTCTTGACCATACACAAGTAGACTGAATGAGGACAGGAACGATCTGCACGCCAAATGGCATTAATGCCGTGCGCGAGGGTAAACAACGTCATGAAAGAAGGAGGAACAGATGGCAAAATTCAAACCCATGCTTTAACTGTAATGTTTACATCTATAATCGTCGAAAACAATATTTAGCCTACAAATATGGCAAAAAAACGAATATTCCAAGTGTTATATGACCCCTTAAGAGAAAATTAATGTGCATGCGATAGGCAAAACACACTGTATATCAATAAAACACACTAATATATAATTTGTTCAACCATTAGCAGTATGCTGAAGGCGCAGAAATTTGTTTTAAAATATTTCAAACCCTTCACTAAAGTCAAACATTTTATCCCCCTTTTGGGCAATATTTTACCATTATTTCCCAACTGTAAGACATAAATGAACTATTCCGGTATGAGTACAGGACCACTTTGATCACATGTTCTAATACATCTGTGCTCTCGGAGCTGGTATTACACTGAATGCATGCTCTGATTTTAACCTGAAAACTATTTTTTACACAAATCTCAACTGTTCTTTCCTTTCAATGTGCATTTTCAGTAGACGTTTTAAAGTTATTGTCATAATTTTAGCTTGAAAGACCTGCTAATGAACAGAAAATGACATATTGAGACAAATATAATTAAAACAAGCTCACTCTGTCGAAGAACAATAGCATTCAGATCATTTCTGAGTAAATTCAACCGTTTCACAAGGTATTCTATATAATGCAAGGGAGATAATCCTTGCAGTCTTAGCTTTGTAAACAATTATTTTTCTCACCTAGGCTCCAAGTGTGAATTACTTGGACAGTTTATCTATGAAATCTGATGCTTCAGCTGATTAAACCATATATTTACGACCCATAATTGGTCATCTTATCATGTTTTGTATCAAGAAAAAACACAGTAGTGAATTAGCATAGGATAGAGATTTAAAAGGATTAAATAGTCATTCAAAAGAGAAAACATGTATTGAATTTACAGAAAAAGTTGGATAAGCTGCAATAATCCCAACAAGAAGAAAGCAACCCATTTTAAAAAAGGTGAAGAAAACAAACGTGAAACATAACATCACAAAAGACACCCTCGACGCATCTGTTGACGGAATCTCATTCTGCACCGTCAACTATCACCCGTCTTGACAGTATGTTAGTTATTCATTTTACATCGTTTGCGAAACAAGCTTTCAGCTTATATTAATCACGCTCGATGTCTGCTTCCTTGAGACTTAACCAGTACTCGCGTCGTAAGTGTAGACAAATCCCAAAGTCAGAACGGGACCCGAACCCGGGACCTTTGGTACGAAAGGGCGACGTTCTACCTCTGCACCCTGTCTTCCACAGTATGTTGGCAATGGATGTGTTGACAGCCTCTACGTTGTCGTCTTCATCTTATTATTACTCTCCCTGCCTTCTTCCATACACCCTTCGACCCAAGGACGTAACAGAATAAAGCAATGAAAGTCAGTGTGCAAATAAGACCTTAACAGTAAATATAGGGAAAATGACTGAGCTTATCAACCATCTCCATGGATTTACATGTGAAAATGCCAGGGCCAAAGCGGAAATTGTTTCGCCTGGATGTAACACCTCATCAGATAAAATGAAATGGCAGTGATTCCGGCTGTTAAAACTAAGATAATAACTCGCCTCGGGTAACAGTATTTTCCCAATGTTGACAATACTGGAAGTAATGCAATATTTATATATTAGCTCATTAACGTATATGTTAGCCATGTGTCGTAATGTTCAGTAACTTTCTATGTAATCAGTTTGATGGGGACATGGCCCAGCAGAGGTTATGTAATCCACCTGTCATTTCTGTTCTGTGACATTATATATCATTAGCTCGATGGGGATATGTCCCAGCACAGGTTATGTAATCCACCTGTCGTTGGTGTTCAGTGACTTTATCTACCATTAGCTATTTAAGGATATGTCCCAGCAGAGTTATGCTATCCACCTTTCGATAATGTCCAGTGACTTTATGTATCATATGGCTAGATAGGGACCTGTCTCAGCAGAGGTTATGTTATACACCTGCCATTAGTATCCAGTGACTATGTTTCATTAGCTCGATAGGGACATGTCCCAGTAGAGGTTATGTAATCCACCAGTCGTTAATGTCCGGTTACTATGTATCATTAGCTCGATACGGGGATGTCCCAGTAGAGGTTATGTTGTCCACCTGTCATTAATGTCCATTGACTATGTTTCATTAGCTCGATACGGGCATGTCCCAGGAGAGGTTATGTTACCTACATGTCGCTGGTGTCCAGTTACTATGTATCATTAGTTCGATACGGGCATGTCCCAGTAGAGGTTATGTTGTCCACCTGTCATTAATGTCCAGTGACTATGTTTCATTAGCTCGATACGGGCATGTCCCAGGAGAGGTTATGTTACCTACATGTCGCTGGTGTTCAGTGACTTTATGTATGACTAGCTCATTAAGTCGGACCCACTTCCAAAGGAATCGACTAAAAACCTAGATCATGAAGCCTGCGCTCTACATCTGAGTCACTAGGTTTTCTCTTTCGCGAGTAGCTTTGTTGTCATGTACATGTAGACGGATATAGAATACTGACAAAACATACATCGAGAACTAAATTACATGTAGACGGACATTGAAGATTGTAACAAAACATACATCGAGGACTAAATTACATGCAGACGGACATAACAGACTCTAACAACAAATACATCGAGGAGTAAGTTGCATGTAGAAGGACAATGAAGACTGTAACAAAACATACATCGAGGACTAAATTACATGCAGACGGACATTAAAGACTGTGACAAAACTTACATCAAGGACTAAATTATATGTAGATGGACAAAGAAGACTCTGACAAAACATACATAAAGGACTAAATTACATGTAGACGGACATTAAAGATTCTGACAAAATATGCATCGAGTACTAAATTACATGGAGAGAGACATTGATGATTGTGACAAAACATGCTTCGAGGACTTAATTACATGTAGAGGTACATTAAAGACTGTGACAAAACATACATCGAGGACTAAATTACATGTAGACGGACATTAAGGACTGTGACAAAACATGCATCGAGGACTAAATTACAGGTAGACGGACATTGATGACTGTGACAAAACATGCATCGAGGACTAAATAACATGTAGTCGGACATTGACGATTCTGACAAAATATGCATCGAGGACTACATTACAAGTAGACGGACATTGAAGACAGTGACAAAACATACATCGATGACTAAATTACATGTAGACGGATATAGAAGACTGTAACAAACCATGCATTAAATGTCGAAGGACATTGAAGACTCTGAAAAAAACATGCATCGAGGACTAAAATACATGTAGACGCACATTAAAGACTCTAACAAAATATGCATCGAGGACTAAATTACATGTAGACGGACATTAAAGACCCCATCAAAACATGCACCGAGGACTAAATTACATGTAGACGGACATTGAAAACTGTGACAAAACATGCATCGAGGATTTAATTACATGTAGACGGACATTGAAAACTGTGACAAAAACTGCATCGAGTACTAAATTACATGACGAAGGACATTAAAGACTCTAACAAAACATACATTGAAGACTAAAGTACATGTAGACGGACATTAAAGATTCTAACAAAACATGCATCGAGGACTAAATTACATGTAGACGGGCATTGAAAACTGTGACAAAACATGCATCGAGGATTTAATTACATGTAGACGGACATTGCAAACTGTGACAAAACATGCATCGAGGACTAAATTACATGAGGACGGACATTGAAGACTGTTACAAAACATACATCGAGGACTAAATTACATGTAGACGGACATAGAAGACTATGACTAAACACACTTTGAGGAAAAATTCATGTAGACGGACATAGAAGACTGTTACAAAACATGCATCGAGGACTAAATTACATGTAGATGGACATTACAGATTATGACAAAACATACATCGAGGACTAAATTACATGTAGAAGGATATTAAAGACTATGACAAAACAAACATCGAGAACTAAATTACATGTAGACCGACATCATAGACTATTACATGTAGACGGACATTGAAGACTGTTACAAACAATACATGGAGGACTAAATTACATGTAGACGGTCATTGAAGACTCTAACAAAACATGCATCGAAGACTAAATTACATGTAGACGGACAATGAAGACTGTGACAAAACTTACATCGAGGACTAAATTACATGTAGACGGACATTGAAGACTGTGACAAAACATGCATCGAATATTAAATTACATGCAGACGGTCATTGAAGTCTGTAACAAAACATACCTCGAGGACTACATTACATGTAGACGGACATTGAAGACTGTGACAAAACATACATCGAAGATTAAATTACATGCAGACGGTCATTGAAGACTGTGACATAACATGCATTGAGGACTAAATTACATGTAGACGGACATTGAAGACTGTGACAAAACATACATCGATGAATAAATTACATGTTGACGGACATTAAAGACTGTTACAAAACATGCATCGAGGACTACATTACATGTAGACGGACATTAAAGACTCTAACAAAACATACATCGAAGACTAAATTACATGTAGACGGCCATTGGAGACTGTGACAAAACATGCATCGAAGACTAAATGACATGTAGACGGACATTGAAGACTGTTACAAAACATGCATCGAAGACTAAATTACATGTAGACGGACCTTGTAGACAGACATTAAATACTGTGACATGTAGACGGACTTAGAAGACTGCGATAAAACATGCATCGAGGATTAAATTACATGTAGACGGACTTAGAAGACTGTGATAAAACATGCATCGAGGACTAAATTACATGTAGACGGACACTGAAGACTGTGACAAACATACATCGAAGACTAAATTACATGTTGACGGACATTAACGACTGTGACAAAACATACATCGAGGACTAAATTACATGTAGACGGACTAAGAAGACTGTGACAAAAAACAAATCGAGGACTAAATTACATGTTGACGGACTTAGAAGACTCTGACAAAACATACATCGAAGACTAAATTACATGTAGACGGACTAAGAAGACTGTGACAAAAAATACATCGAGGACTAAATTACATGTAGACGGACTTAGAAGACTGTGATAAAACATGCATCGAGGACTAAATTACATGTAGACGGACATTGAAGACTGTGACAAAACATACATCGAAGACTAAATCACATGTTGACGGACATTAAAGACTGTGACAAAACATACATCGAGGACTAAATTACATGTAGACGGACATTGAAGACTGTGACAAAACATACATCAAGGACTAAATTACGTGTAGACGGACATTGAAGACTATGACAAAACATACATCGAGGACTAAATTACATGTAGACGGTCATTGAAGACTGGGACATAACATGCATTGGGGACTAAATTACATGTAGACGGACATTGAAGACTGTGACAAAACATACATCGATGAATAAATTACATGTTGACGGACATTAAAGACTGTTACAAAACATGCATCGAGGACTACATTACATGTAGACGGACATTAAAGACTCTAACAAAACATACATCGAAGACTAAATTACATGTAGACGGCCATTGGAGACTGTTACAAAACATGCATCGAGGACTATATTACATGTAGACGGACATTGAAGACTGTTACAAAACATGCATCGAAGACTAAATGACATGTAGACGGACATTGAAGACTGTTACAAAACATGCATCGAAGACAAAATTACATGTAGACGGACCTTGAAGACTGTACCAAAACATACATCGAAGACTAAATTACATGTAGACGGACATTGAAGACTGTAACAAAACATACATCGAAGACTAAATTACATGTAGATGGACATTGAAGACTGTGACAAAACGTACATCGAGGACTAAATTAAATGTAGACGGACATTATAGACTGTGATAAAACATGTATCGAGGACTAAATTACATGTAGACGGACATTAAAGACTGTGACAAAACATACCTCGAGGACTAACTTATATGTAGACGGACTTAGAAATCTGTGATAAAACATACATCGAGGATTAAATTACATGTAGACGGATATTGAAGTCTGTGTCAAGACATGCATCGAGAACTAAATTATATGTAGACGGACATTGAAGACTGTGACAAAAAAAAATCGAGGACTAAATTACATGTAGACGGACATTGAAGACTGTGACAAAACTTACATCGAAAACTAAATTACATGTTGACGGACATTAAAGACTGTGACAAAACATACATCGAGGACTAAATTACATGTAGACGGACTTAGAAGACTGTAACAAAAAATAAATCGAGGACTAAATTACATGTAGACGGACTTAGAAGACTGTGACAAAAAATAAATCGAGGACTAAATTACATGTAGACGGACTTATAAGACTGTGATAAAACATGTATCGAGGGCTAAATTACATGTAGACGGACATTGAAGACTGTGACAAAGCATACATCGAAGACTAAATTACATGTTGGCGGACTTTAAAGAATGTGAAGCGTAGAACGGCTGCAAATCGCTGAAAACGTTTGTAAACACACATTCAAACATATGGGACATTTATCTGTTGTAGGTAATAACTAAAATAATTTTACTTCAGAATTGCCATAACTCTAATTGAAAATCCTACCGCATCACAATAACGATATGCGCCTCTCCTCTTGGTGATAAAGCTTCTCGTAAACTTTCGTTGAATTCAAATCAGCGGTTGTAGAGAAAAAGCGCGAACAATAATTATACTCAAAGTGCCATAACTCGCTGAAAAAATCTTCCGACCGGAACATGATAACCATATGCGCGTCTCCTCTCGTTGATAAAGCTTCCAGGAAAGTTTCGTTTAATACTCCAGCTGCAGTTGTAGACAAATAGCGTGGACAAAAAACCAACAGACGGACCGACACAGTGACTCATATAATACACCCCCCCCCCATGAAAATGATCAAATGAAAGAATTTTTAGAACTGTGCCATCAATTGCGCATTTATTAAATTTTACCGAGCAAAACCGAATAAGAGTCGGTCTCCAGTTGCAATAACACGATCCATGTGCCTATGTAAAGACGTAAATGTTAATGACTAATGAAAAGTGTACACCCTAGTCAGCCGCCATATCTCCTATGCGGCGTTTAATTAGAGTCCATGCGGGTTACAACCATAAAACATATGTAATACGTTTGCGCTACTTCAAACGTATGCTTACTGTGTATATGGTTTACAGATGAAACGTGCAGGAATCAATGACATTTTGAACAGTGAGCATTATAACCAGTCACCGAATTTCATATGCGGCGTCTGATCAATATATGTACGTTAACAAACTTCAGGAAATAGTAGTTTGTTCTCCTCTGCTCCAAACATATTCACCTGTATGTATACTGCGAAATGTGCAGGACTTAATGACTGTGAGCTCTGTACGTTCTAAACAGTCGGTGAACACCAAATACTGCGTCTGACCATGGAGTACACTGTTCACAGACATCACAAAATCAACAATTTCATAACCTACACTACTCTAAACACTACGTGCATACAAATGAATCTCCCTGACTAGCCGCCGAATCTCAGATGCGCTGTCTATACGATTTACACTCATAAAAACAGGTATATGCTCTCCACTAATCAAAATTGTACTTACGTGCACACAAATGAATATTTCAGTACCTAGCGGTTTTGTGAACAGTGTACACAGAAGCCAACTATCAGCTCTAATAACGTACTGTTTAATATTTTTACGACATATTTTATGGAAAACCCGTCATGAGAGACACATGTAATTGTTTGCAACAATCGAATTAACTATAAACAAGGTCATTGCTATAAATAAAATAACATCGTAAGGAAATTACACGCTTCCGTAAATATGATATATTTTCAATTTTATGTTATATTATGTCAACCGTATTTCAAAAAGCTGTATTAATTCTCAAAATGTCGTGATATCTTGTCAAAATGACTTGCTATCATTTCAAAAGGCCGTGTTAACTTCTTAACATCGATTGATAACTTGTCTAACAGACGTGATGTCTTGTTAAAAGAGATTTACATTTAAACGTCGTGCTATCTTGTCAAAATGACGTGCTATCATGTCAAAAGTCCTTGTTAGCTTCTTTACAGTCAGAGAGACAAGATAACACGTCCTGTAGAGAAGCTAACACGGACTTTTTCCATGATAGCACGTCATTTTGACAAGATATCACGACGTTTGATCATAAGTCTCTTTTAACAAGACATCACGTCTGTTAGACAAGATAAAACCACCGAGTTATAACTTTATTGTGACTAAATCATATGTTATCTATTCGTATTTACAACTTACTAGATACAGTTATCCTCGAAGATAAAGGTACAGTTATGGCTAGGATGACACTAAGGGTGTTTAACAGTGTGGTGCTGAATGAGACGGCGAGCTGGGGTTGGGTTACAGTGGGAGAACCGCTCTTCTTTGCCATCTTACGCATTAACCACTGAGCTCTGTCAATGTGTACAAATTATTTGTTTCTGAATAGAATCTTAAAACAGGGCCAGGAAATTGTCATTTTTACATATTATTTACATTTCGTTTGCGTTACGTTAGCGTTTAAACGGTAACGAATAGCGTTCCCCTGTACCCGTGACTGTATTCCCGAATATATCTGAGCCTAAAATGACCTAGATATTAATCCTTTTCATCAGATACTTTCCTTGTGGATATGTCTTACAATAGCATGTGGAGTTAATGGTTAAACAGTGTGATACCGAGTCGGACGTCGAGCAGGGGTTGGGTACCCGTGATTGTATGCACGAACAAGTCTGAGCCTAAAATGTGACTCAGACTCACAGAACAAAGTTGCCTTTCTTTGTAAGGCCATTTACGAACACAGAATCTCAAATTAAAATTCAGCATCGCTCATGAACATGTACCCTTGTCTGGATATGCACTGTTTGCAAGTCGAGAGGACACATTTTACACTAATTTGGTCATTAGCATTCTGTTGTATTTTTTCGATTATTCTTCAGAGAAACAAATGAAAGGTTTGACCCCGGTTTAAGGTTGTTTGCGACTCTCTTATGAGGCAAATTAAAGAATATAACTTGTGTTAGGTCGATGGTTTTGTGAAGTACACATTGCGGATTGCGACATGCCAGTTGCTATTTGATATTCACAATTTGCCAAAAGCCGATTTCAAATAAAAGAATCGAAAATGTCCTTTAAGGGACTTTGCAAAAGAAAACTTACGAGAACCTCCACATTTTTCACTAATTTGGTCATTAGCATTCCGTTGTATTTTTTCGATTATTCTTCAGAGAAACAAATGAAAGGTTTGACCCCGGTTTAAGGTTGTTTGCGACTCTCTTATGATGCAAATTAAAGAATATAACTTGTGTTAGGTCGATGGTTTTGTGAAGTACACATTGCGGATTGCGACATGCCAGTTGCTATTTGCCAAAAGCCGATTTCAAATAAAAGAATCGAAAATGTCCTTTAAGGGACTTTGCAAAAGAAAACGTACGAGAGCCTCCACATTTCGTTCTAGTTCTATGTTTTCCATGTGTTCAGTGGACCTCTTGTTCTCTCAATATTCAATGATTAAGTTATCCCTTTACTCCAAAATGCTAATTTTAGGCATATCCACAAGTAGAGAATCTTATGAAAAGGACAAATATCTAGGTAAAAGGAAAATGTTACGTTTGATTGGTTTTCACCAATTTAGGATATGGAGCATTTGCTCGTTACGAGGTAATTTCTACAATGTTCCCAAAAACACGGTGTCATGTTTCCCAAGACTGTATCTATAATTCTAGGGCATCAACGACGGCATTAAAAAGTCGCTAATTAAACCGGCTTCTTGCCGAAGCCTGTATATAGCGCCTACAAGTCTTATCGCGCAACGTTCAAAGAAAGGCCCGATTCATATTTTCTTAAAAAGCTTCGAATGTCCAACTAATGTTTTTCTTGACCGCCTAGGTTGTGCCAACACGGTGGCATGTTTCCCAAGACTGTATCTATAATTCTAGGGCATCAACGACGGCATTCAAAAGTCGCTAATTAAACCGGCTTCTTGACGAAGCCTGTTATAGCGCCTACAATTTATGGCGCAACGTTCAAAGAAAGGCCCGTTTCATATTTTCTTAAAAAGCTTCGAATGTCCAACTAATGTTTTTCGTGACCGCCTAGGTTATGCCAACAATGTTTCCCAAGACTGTATCTATAATTCTAGGGCATCAACGACGGCATTCAAAAGTCGCTAATTAAACCGGCTTCTTCCCGAAGCCTGTTATAGCGCCTACAAGTTATGGCGCAACGTTCAAAGAAAGGCCCTTTTCATATTTTCTTAAAAAGCTCCGAATGTCCCACTAATGATGTTCGTGACCCATGGCTACAGCTTTTCCCAAATAAGACATTCCATAAGATACACATTAAATACCTCTTTATTTCTTTAATGGTCAAAGCAAACACATAAAATGGCTGCAATAATATTATACAAACTTAAATAGTATCTTCAGTTCGACATTTCTGTCTACGTCATACAATTAACAACAAAGTCAACAGTTAGAATTCATAAAATGAACTGAAGAGTATCAGAAATGTTTGACTTAAACAGCATTTTGGCGTCTTGCAGCATTTCACTTTATTTCCCTCGTACGTATACTTATGACAGAAACTGACTTAGTTTCGTGTTCCACAAATCATTGATTTCTTCACCCGTTTTCCCCATCTGTTTTAGTTCTTGCACATCAAATTGTATCAAATTTTCGATATGTTTGTCCATATCCAAGTACAGTTTATTCTGCAACAGACGTTCACGCAGCTCATCCCTAGACATTTCCGGTCTGTCAGTCTCCGCCATTATCCTTCTCGTCCTCAGACTTAGGCTTTCTACTTCATCTCTTTTGTCACTTTTCTCTTTAAACGTGTTCGGTGTCTTGTACATCTCGATCATGGCGTCACGAAATTGTTCACATCTCAACAACATTCTACCTCTTTCTTTGAGGAGGTTACACAGTGCACTAAGCAGCTCTTGTTTCTGCTCAATGTCCAGTCTCCCTGGCAACAAGTTTCTTTCAGTTATCATGTAACTTGGGAGATTGTTCTTACAAACACATTTCTTAAGATATTGAATGCAATCACACAATCGATCTAATGTCAATTCCAGTGTAAAGCTTCGAAGTCCTTTTATTTCACACATCCAAAGAAGAACGTTTTTCATAATGTAAGAGGTCATATCTTTGCAAATTGGTTTTAAAACTGACTTACATATTTTCTTTAGAATAATGTACACTTTGAGTTGCGGTTCATTTAAAATTTGCATCAAGTGCAATTCGGCCAGCGAATAACAAATTCTCCATTCTCTGTACTTATTTGGAGATTCCTTCAACCCCACTGGCACAACATGTCCTTCTAGACGAGATATTATATGTATCGTTTCTGGCGAAGGCCATCCCTTAGATCGACGCCGGGCTACCCAGCGTTCTACAATATTTGGACAGAAACAACTAAAGCAGACGACATTATCAGAACTGAGATACTTGTCAGTTGTTGGATTAGACGGTCCGCTTGTAGGTTCAGCTGTTATTCCCTCTCCCAACTGCCCTCTTTGAGACACCTTCAGGGCATTCGAGAAAAATAGACTTGACAGATAAGAAGAACCTGTCTCAGCCGTAAAAAGAGATGACATTAAAGCTTCATATAATATCCTACCACGCCTAAAAAGCTTTAACCTGGTGTAACCAGGCGATGTTTCTTGTGTTTCAGTCTTGAATAGCATACTATTCTTTTGATGCTTAAAACATTTTGGAATGTCAGCACAAATAACGTCCTTTAATACAAACATGATGTCAATATCACTTTCGAAGAACAACGTTGTTCCTTCACCTTTACCACCTGTCGTGACCTGTGTGTAAGGTGAAGTAGCATGACTATTATAAAGTTTGCTGACTTCCGCCCACATTGCCTGTCTGCATTTGATCATTTTATAACTATAACCGACGCCATCCATCAGTTCGTTCACATAGCGAGAATTTTCTTGTGACGATTCTTTATCTTTACCCTCCATATAGTGAACAGGATTTACGACGAACCTGTTAGCAACTGCAGAATAGAAAAATGTTTTTGTTGTAAAATCTATTCTTACACTTGGCGTTCGACCGTTTATAGAAAGTTCGATCATGCCTTTACTTGGATTTGGATCACACAGCAATAGCTGAACAATGCATTTCATTATCAATTGTATAAATATATAGTTATAGCAGAACTTCTTAGTGTAGAGTTCACTCGACAGCTTTAGTTGTCTTACAATCATAGAAACCACTATTATATAGTGTGTTATAATTATGATACTTTTACAAACTGAAGTAAAATATTTGAGCTAGTTTAGTAATACATGTATATACAACATTTCTACTTACCAACAGCAGGACCAAAAGTCCCGTATTCCTTTTCACTCATTTTGAACACTCTTCTGTTACATGAAGCTCTGAATCTTCATCACTGAGTTGATATAATAAATTATGAAACAACGTAAATGAGAAAGTCCCATTACAGTAAATATAAGTGTCTTCCTTTTACTTCCGGTTGTTAGTTATACTTATAACAATAGAAGTATACACTTCAGTAGTGTATACTTCCGTGCTAATAAGGACAACAGATAAGATCCAGGAAATCAATATCATGAGATTTTAGTTTAATTCAGATTATGTCAACATCAAAAGTGTAGCTGGCTTGGTCATTTTCGTTAAAAACATGGGGATTAAAGTTCTCAAGATGGGTTGTCAAAGTGATTTCGTTTATTTCGTTCTTCATTCACAACCGTAAGAACTGAAAAGACAAATTTAACCAAACAATCAGTGGCAATACAAACTATGACTAGATACTACTCATATCCTTTAAGTTTTAAATTGAATTTACCAATTAATTTGAATAAAGTTTGTACCCAGCTCAAACATGTAACAGCTGTAGTGAAACCTCAACAAATTAATGGTCCAAGGGAGACAACTCCCCATAATATACTTTAAACTTTAACAAGACTGGCACTGAAAACAATCTTTCAACAAGAAATGACTAGCAACCTCATTAATCTCTCACTTCAATCATAGTCTACACTGTTTTCGTTTCAATATTGATACAAATGCAAACGTGCATATCAGATGCACATCCGCATGGTCACAAACATTATAAGGTGATAAGATCTATTTAATCGTGCTAAAGCCTCAAAGTGCAGACAACTGCAAGCAGTGTAGACCCTGACCAAAGAGCTATTGCAAGCACTCTTCTGTCAGTGAATACCCAGTTTGACATACAAACTCCCGCTCAGAAATGATAATGTCTAATACGAAAGTGCATAGATCTTAATTAAAATTCACAAAGTGGGAGGAGTCAGTAGATGTATTATAATATTCAGCAGACTGAGAATTATGCATGAATTATAGATCTATAATAATACTGATTCAACACTATAATCTCAATAACATTCCACACAAACTCTCATAACCTATGCAGCAAATTAGATCTACATAGTTGTCGAGTTAAATAGCGAGACGGTAAAAACATCACATTTCACCATCAAACAATCTATCTGGACAAAGAAAGACTACTCTTGTATGTTTTTCCTGGCAACTCAAGAAAGATAACTCTGCTCAAACCAAACTGTAAAATCTCACCTTTAGAGCGTTAATATTGAGAAATACAGCAGGTACGTTCAAAATATACATTTGTAAGTGTAAAAGATCAGATGCTTTCATGCGATATATCAAAATAAAAACATAACAATAGTCAGACGTTCGTTTCAACCACTTTACGGATCAGAGCACATGGTATCTGTGTAAACCAGTTACTTCGCACGACGAGTAAACAAGTGAAGAACATAGGAATACATGTGTGGCCTTTATATGTGTTTGAGGCTTGATTCTATACCTTGTTCTCCTGACCAAGAAGCTATAAATCGTTACGTTGTGTTGGTTTACTTCTTCAAAATTCGTTTTCGTTAACGTTAATCAGAGGAACTGGCTCTTCTCAAAACGAAAGTACACACTGCGCACGCTCATTACATATCGTATAATGAAACGAGCCTTAAGTATATTGAACACGTGAGAGCAGCTACTAGCGTAATAAAAAGGCGCGCTTAGCTTAGAAGAAGCTTACCAAGCGCGCGCATACAGAATAGCAAAGAGACTACAATGCAAGGCGCGCGCATAGAGTATGCTACAGTGGACTGAGAAATTGATTTAATTCCATAAAATAAAAGGATCAGAAGTCGGATCTTGGCTGACTTGGTTTTTTCTTCGTTGTTCTTTACTTGGCACATTAGGTGACAACCAAGATAGAACACTGCGGCCTGATTATTCCACTAACCACTGCAAAGAGTCTGGAGCCAGATCAGATGATGAGTGTCTCTAAATTGAACTTGAACCTGTGAATTGAAAATGTTTGCTACATTGACTGAAACTATCATTCTGCAAGTATGTTTTCATAATCTTTTTGAATTATGTTTGCATTAAGAAAGAAAAGAAAAAATGCCTATCTACTGTACTATGTCTGAGCAACCAAGTAAATGCTGTTCTGTGAAACACACCTCAAAACACTTAAAGTTTGACCATGGCTGAAAGATTCCGTTTTGCCGGACTATTTTATTACCATGTCTTGTTTGATGCTGAAAGGTCTTATCACATTATCTGGAGCTAATGTTCTGGTTATAATTGTCTTAATGAGAAGGTCAAGTTTGATTGACATGTGTAGTATGATATTTGGGCGTCAATACTTATGCCGTAATTTGGCGACAATTATCTTTAACGTCAACGGGCGACAAGAAGGATATTGCGCGCTACACCCGCAATATCCTTTACGTGTTATCTTGCCATTGCTTATACAGATAAATCATAAGTGTATTTTATAATATCGATGTACATGTAAATTTGAATATTTGTATCAATTAAGCAACAAATCATTATTCTTCAGTTTTCGTTTTTAGAAAAGGTTAATACATCTTTGAATTGAATTTCATTCGCAATTAATCATGTTTATCATTATAGGTGCATTACAAAACATTTGATCAACTTTTTACACAAATAACATCAACTTTTCCCTGTTTTAGGAACAGCTCCTAAAATTCTGATGATGTATCTAACAAGTGGTCACGCCATAGGGTATTCTGATGATATTGTGATTTTTTTTTTCTTCAAAACTGTATCGTGACATTAACTCATTAATTGACACGGACCATACACACTTAATGAATTTAAATGAAAGTGCTGTTTAATGTTTATTTCAGTTCCTAATGTAATTATTGTTCAAGGACTGAAGCCAATTAACACGGTAGAGAACAAAACCCCAACATGTGACTTAGACTTTTTAGCCTTTGTAACACGGAATCTATCCTTGATATCAGAATATGTATAATGCACATATCTCGTGATAAGGGTTATTGTTCAACAGATTTAACCAGGGCGGACGGGCGGACTCTCTTGTTCTGACCATAACTTGTTATGTATTGATAGATTTAAAAAATAAAATGCCACATATGTTCTTCTCAATTAAAAGGTTTGACGTTCATACGACTTGGGTCACCGGCGCCAATGACAAGGTCGCTATGGCTTAAATAGAAACTTAGTTTCCCCTCAATTGCTTCACTTAGAAATGCATTATTATAACCAATCTTCATAGAAAGATAACTTTCATCAAGACAAAGGCTATGATTGCCTTTAGGGTTGCTTGGACCAAGGTCAATGTCACTATTGCTAAAAAAGAAAAATGGTATCTGCTAAATAACGTCAGTTAGGAACGGAGTATTTAAACCAAATTTCATGACAAGATAACCTGCATCAGGACAAAAGCAACAACACTTGGAGTCACTTGGGACAAAGAAAAGGGCACTGTTGCTAAAATAGAACGGTTAATACTTAGTTAAGAAAGTAATATTGCAACCAAACGTCATATACATATAATTTACATCAAGACGACTCAGTTGGGGTCTCTTGGTTCATAATCCAAGTCACTATAATTGCTTAAAAAGGCACACTTTACAGAAAGGTAACCTGCATTATGACATATGTTGGGATAACATTTGGTGTCTCTTGTGTCAAGGTCAGTGTCCCTGTTGCTAAATAAGAAAATTAGTGCCATTGACATACTGATGAATGCATGTAATGTTGACACTACTTGATACCTGTGGTCAGTTATTTGCAAGTAACATTCAATTGTAACAGGAAAATATTCAATTCCTTCTTAATGATATTAGACGTTGATCTATTAGTAGTGTTATGTTGGACATGGATGCTAATTCAGGTGCTGAAAATGTTTCATTGCACGATTGTAATTACACCAAGATTAACTTTTATCACTTTGACTGGTACTAATTAAGGTCTGTACAATGTTATGTTTGCTTTGATTGAATGCTAGCTATTCAATTTTGGTGAGTGTCAAATAACTTGAGTCTAAATCAGATGCCGAGTAACTGAATTTTGATTGTGTTTTTTATATATGTATATAATACAGTTTGAACAGTCATGATATTTGTATTGCTATTGTCTGATATATATTTCAAAAGAATGAACGTGTTCAATTAAATTTGTTTCAATTCTATACCAACAACATGCAAATACATTATTTTACATGATATTTGTATAATTTCTCGATAATAATCAAATTCACGAAGATATATTTTAATTTATTTTTAAAAGTAAGAGTAATAGTTATAATTAAATATGACTCCAACAATCTCGGGTAATCAGTTAATTGTTGTAATAAGTGATACGCACTGTTGCATATTGTTTTAAATATCGCCAATTTGGTACGTCTGTTTTTGCTTTGTATCAATGTGATAACTAATCGGAAGCATAGTTGAAGAAGTATAATAAGCAGATACAGTCAAACGTTTATCACATATAAAGGCAATGTGACGCCTCTGTAGCGTAGAAGTTGTCTTTTGAAAGAAAATGTGCTGAAAGGAACGTTTACTCATAACTATCAAATGCTCAATGTCCAATAATGTTTTCAAAACAAATCAAAATTGTCCATTTCGTTTCTTTCCAGATAGTATTTTTTTGTAATAGTATTCATGGTGGATGAGCCCAATTGGCTAAAGCTGTATGATGCATAATTTAAGAAGCTTTGGGGACAGTAGTTATCATAAGAAGAAACGGAGTAGGTTATTAACCCTTTACTCCTCAGAAGCGCTTTTGGCGCTCCTGTAGCATAGACTTATGATAAACATTGTAAGAAATGGAGTATTTGCTCATGACGAGCAAATGCTCCATTTCCTACAATGTTGTCGAAATAAATCAATAATTGGATTTTACTTTAGTATCGGTATTCATCCTTTTTAATAGAGTCTTTCCTTGTGAATAAGTCTGAAATTTGCATACGGAGTAAAGGGTTAAAAAGAGGAATAAAGTATACGGATGTAAATAGTTGCTCTCGAGAGTGTTGTAATAGGAAGAGTGGCAGATGAAACATCAACTCATCCTAGACTGTTTGCGATAAAGAACAGTACATAAAAGGGCAACCAATACGAATATGTTATCCATGTAAATCAGCAGTACAAAGCCAATACCAAATTTAATTCAGGTTTAACGAGAATATTTGTATATAGTAGATGCAAAGTTCCATTCATAAATAACTCAACATCAAGTCTTTTAAGAAACCGAAGATCTCAAGCACTTCTGTTAATGCATTGTGGATGTGATACCCAATAAAATTTGCATTTACTGTAAGGATATTTCTTTCTGCACGGGATAATTTGTTGTTATCGTCTAGTCAAGCAAACCTGCTCGACATAAGACCTAGCGCTTTGCATGTGACAATAGTTTTGTTTAAGGCAGTTAAAAGATAAACAAATAATGTGTCTCCACTGCAATTTTTTCGTCCTACAAACATCCGAACTACTGTGGCCATATGATATAGTCAAACCATCTAAAGGATTTAGTCGAGCCAATAGCAGACACTAGGTGAAATAGGTAACTGGCTCGGGACTATGAATCAGTGATGTTCTAGCCTGCAATGATCAACAGTGGATTCATAGCTTGTAACTAAGCACTATAACCATGAACGATAAACTTACTAACCAGCTAAGTTTACAAGCCAATGACATTGCTGGTCAATGCCTCAGCTCTGTACTATCTCTACGCGAAACTATCATGGACCAAGCAGCAATCACGAGTTGGAGATATACATTCTGAACCATAAGTTTTGAGACCCTAATGCTCAGCTATAACCCTACGATTGTGATGCCTGGGCAAAAGAGCGTCATTAGGGATATGCTTACTTCTACTACAACTACAAATACTGCTATAACTACATCAACTAATGTTGATGTAAACTTAGAACATTAAATATAACATAATTACTAGTGCTTACCAACAACTCATGCTGCTTTCAAAATACATGCCAAATTACGTTCAACCAGCTTTCTTCTCACACTAAAATATTGCGTTCAACACTTCAATTTCTAAAAGAAAGGATCTCGTTTGTTTGAATATTACATTTCCCATTAGCTGTGGAATAGTTTTATATAGCTATAATATGGTGTGTCTGTATCTGGGAGTGTTAGCGTTATTAGTACGACAGTTATCATTCATAGATTTGTGCCAGCAATAAAACTAATAAAGTTATCGTCATTCTTGTAAAATGTGTTGTTTTTATGACCAGACAATTTGTCGAGCGCACGATCAATGCCCCTACACACAAGGTCAATGCCGCAAAAGCGGGACAGAGTAAAACAATGTTTACTCTATAACTACTCGACCGATTATCAAATAACTTTACACATATGTTCACAATATTTAGATAATGTATCAATTCAAGAACTATATTCATACAGATTCCAAAACAATTTGACACACATATATACTATACAAGAGAGTGTGTAACATGCTAGACTTATGCTCAAACAAGCAATAACAATGCCCCTGTAAGTGGTCTAGCTAATTGACAAATTCTCACAATTACACATATTTTCAAAATGACAAAAGGATGTACTGGGTCAAAATCACAATGAGGGGTCAAGGTAAAACAATGGCCGTCTGTAGATTAACTCTTAACCCTTTCGGCGCCAAATTAAAAATTGTCGGTTGTAACTGGTTTTGGAAAACATATTTTAACGAAATAAATAACAGAAATAATTAAATAAACTTTGGCTTTTCCGAAACCCTGATATTCGGAATAAATTGTGTTGCATAAAAGTGAAGTCCCTGATCAGACGCCGCCTTTTAAGGCGGCGTCTGATCTGGGACTGCACTATTTTCAACGGCGCATTTAGGCGACTACGGCGGTGAAAGAGTTAATAAGGATTTCAGTTTTTGGATCACCTTTAGTGACAGTTTTAGTTTGCATCAACAATGATGCTTCGACCATCGATAGATTGACCTACTTCCCTTTCACCATGACAGGATGCAATAATTACATTTCAACAAGACAACAGATAAAACGGAGCTGTTTAGTGTCACGAGAATCTATAAACTGCGCTATGAAACACGGAAACATGATTGCGTCATTAAACACACCAATATAACAATTGATTAGTTCAGTCATACATAAAGTTTCTTTCATCAAACCTCTACGTAGATGCATGGTGATATGTCACAAAAATAGCTGCCATTTTAGGAAATGGCAATGTTAAAGCAAATAATTGACTTATGTAAAATAAACGGCTGCCAAAGACGGGGCTAGTTCTCTCCATGCATGAATATATATAAAACATTAAAATATTCGTTTCCAAAATCACTGGTTCGGTTTCAAAATCAGTTTGCAGATATAATTATTGGGAGACCATCAATGTTGAACAAGTAATGCTGTATTGACACAAAATATAGCTGCCTGAGGCGGGCCCGTTTCCTTAAATGGCAATTTTTAAGCAAGCTTTGCCCATCTCATTCTCCATTTAAAAATTACCCCAACATGTGGGGCGCTTTACCAGGACGGTACATGCGCTTTCAATTTTAAAAAGCATAGCTGCCAGAAGAAGGACTATATTCTCTAACTACATTTTATAACATGATACATTCTTTTGAAAGTGTTAAGATTGCAAGTAATTTAAACACTACTAGGTGTCCAAGAGTGCAAACCCTTAGTTGTCCAGTTTTTCTCCGGTGAGCTATGAGCCCTCTTGCTCATTTATTTCGCTGTCAATGTCGCCCAAGAGCAGCATAATACTGTAGGCACATATCAGTCAGCGGTAAAAGTTTCTCTTTATCTTAGTATTTTTATTATTATTGTCGTAAAATGAATACGGCCTTTATAAAATGGTCAAATAGAACTAGTTTCATCGAATTTTCACGTTGCATTATGCTAAATTGAATACCCACATTATCTCACCTGCTTGGAAATGGATCCAAACTAGATTAATAATAGGTTTTTGTATGTCTGTTTTGTCGTCTTTACGTCACATCTTTATTTCAGTCTTTCTGCGACGTCCGGTCAATTACTAGTAGAGGAAGAAGACCAAAGGCACCGGCGTGTACTTTGTAAAAAGCAAAGACAGACACCTAGTTAGAACCACCGATCTATCGCAGGGTTAAATTAACAACGAAAATATGTATTTTACATAAACATAATTTATTGCTTCGAGATAAAGCATCATTTTGCATAATGCAGACTGATTTCATCCTCATGTTGAAATTACATCACTCTACCCGGTCAATGATTTTGTGGTAGTTGTTTATGTGCATGGCTGATATGGAAGACAATTGGAAACGATTGCAAACTAAGTTAGACTCGCAAAATCTTATACTACGTTATACCATTACACTAAAAGCGTAGTCTTGTGTATTTAAACTCGCCGCCTTGCATATGCATTTAACCCATATTTTAAACCCATAAGCTACCAGGTATTGATTTTGTTTGTAACATTGAAAAAGAATATGCTATAATGAGGAAGATTGCTTTTTTTCTGGCGGGCGTGGATTAGACAATTATTATCGCATTTCGTCTGTGTTCTTTAAATATGACATTAATGTCATGTAAAAAGGATGTCACATATGCTTTTTATGAAAGACACTAGTGATTTTCTCATTTGTGACATAATTCATGGACATTGTAATTAAATAAACGCAAGAGTTTGTAATCATTAACAAATGCACAGATACTTTTGATTTAATTACCATTTACTTGTCCCTAGAATAGTTAGGTTTTGTTGTAGTGCAAACAGTGTAAATCTAGATTAAAACTCGTGTTTGCGTCTAAGCTGGTTCAAAACTGTTGTTTCCAGAGACAATAGCCCAAAATATAACGATAGACAGAAAGCAAGTGCAGGCATATATATATGCTATATTTCCTTAAAGTTGTCTGTATAAGGTCAATACAATATCGTTATATACATTTAGGAGTATATTGATAAAGCTTTACTTATTCATGAAGTTACACCCCTGTGACCTTTAAGTAGATAGCATATAAGCGTGTTACTTTTGATTGCATTTACGATTAATATTGCGCATGGTCCGCCAAAAGATAAATTGCCTTTTCATCACCGCTCATACATATCATACGGCGCCAGTTGTCGATTTACTATTCAAAACGTATTTGCAGGAATTTATTTCAAACATCTCTTGTGTGCTTCAGTTTTCAAACATACACGCAATAACTTGTATTCAACTAATTGCTTGTGCAGTCAATATGGTACTTACAAAGAAAATATATGAAAATACTTGACATCAAAAGCAAACTTTTACAGGTTAGCGAAATTGAAATGATACTATAATAATTAAATTCGTATTAAAATCGAGTATATAAAGGTTGTTTTGTTTGATGATGTCGTTTAATCATTTCTTTTTCGTGTTTTTGGAGTAGTTGATTTCGAATAAAATTATTTGCAAATGTGCCTTAACCATGTGCTTGCTGCGGGCAAATCGGTTATGAACAATCACAACAGTTGACGCCCAGTAGTAGTCCGTGATTGGATAGATACCTGTTATATATACATTGTTAATTGGGGTTTGAGGCTACTGTCATAGACGCGCGTGATAAGATGCGTGGCATGTTTATTGGCTTAGTGTATTCATTAGTTGTTCTATATCAAAAATAGGCCGAGATGTACTTAATCCAATCAAGGTAATGTAATAAGAGACTTCATTTTTTTGCCACAAAATTTAGTTTTGAAAAAGCCAAAGTTATTTAATTCTTCTTCTACATCTTACTATAAGTGTAGAAAGAAATGTTTATTTAACACATATTCTTTATTCGGCGTCTGATCTGAATCCAATCTGTTCGGAATTATCAACACAGTCTTAAGATTTACGCTTTCAACATGACATATAACGATACATAGCTAACTCAGGACATTTCCAACAGTGTAAACCCAGATCAGCCACCTCGTTTCGAATATGTTTAATATCGTAGCCTTAAATTCATAAAACAAAATAAAGAGAGAAAGGGAGAGGAAAAAGATGGACAGTGAGGGGAGAGGGTGCTACATAAACAAAAGACTACAGTCTTTGCAAACAGTTTGGATCCAGATCAGACCGTCTCAAAGGCTGATCAAAACCCATTGTTTGATAATTGGGTTGTAATTTCTGAAACTAGATAATTAATACATTTTGTCCACTCAGCATATGACAGTTTTGAAGCTGATGACATGTTTTAGCAGACAACATGTATTCAGGGTTGAAGGTGTTATAGCATTCAATTCATGAGCCATTGCACTCTTTAATTCCAGATGTGAATACAAAGAGATTAGATCAGTTCATAAACAGCTGGTAATGGCCGATCAAAATACAAACAGTTTGACAAATAACATATAGACACTTATATCATTGAGAATGCAACACACAATCCGACTTTGGCTGGTCAACAGTCTGCAGCTGAGAGAAGTGGCTGACCTCTAATACACACACACTGTCTCATGCAGGCATGACCTAGTTTAACCCTTTTAATGCTGATTTTTCAAATGGACTGTTCCAATATTAAAATATGACTAGTTTATATTGACATCTTGGGGATATTCTCCCCTTAATATGAAAATATGACAAACAGTGTAGCCCCTGGTCAGAGGGCTCCTCTAGGAGCCCTCTGATCTTGGTCTACACTGTTTGCAAATGATATATAAACTTGTTTCCCGCACTAAAAGGGTTAAGAGCTTGTGGGTAACTCTAGTATATTTATATCAGAGGTTTTCCCAGATGAATGGATTAGCTAATGTATTCATGAACAATTCAGAAACCATTACACTTTGACAGATTTAAAACAACTTAATCAAATTGACATTTTCAGTTGAAAAAAATGTAACAGACAGTTCAAGAGTCCAGGTGAACAACCCTTGTTTTACTAATACAGTCATACATCTAGAACTACTTTTCATACAATCTGAACAGATTTATTCAAATTAGGAGTACTTTGCCTCTAACCAATTTCGAGCTTCCAATACCAAGAGGCAGGTTTCACCTTCCTAAAAATGACTTCCAGCTTGTACCATTTAATGGAAGCTGGAAGTCATTCTTGAGTCTCAAGTCCAACTTCAATTTCATTTTCAAAAACATATGGCAGATAAATCTATTTTGAAATTGCTGCAGACGAAAAATTGCTCCGTGTACTAAAGGGTAACTCATTACGTCATATGCTACTTTTAGACTGATCCATAATGAAAGCATCTGTTGAAAATAAACAGTATCTAGGAGAAGGGAAACTACCAATTTGAAATGGTTTTGAAAACATCGTGGAAAATGTAGCATTTGCTCGTCACGAGCAAATGCTCCATTTCCCACAATGGTTTCATGGTCGTCAAAATGCGTATCTAAATAGTGAATCAGTGGTTCAACAGCAAGACTAGGCATATACCATGTGACGCTGAAATGAGTCGTCAATGGCAACCATGTTTATGATGAATTATTATAGTCTTTCGCATAAGTCTGTTCATACATGTATTAATACAATTAAATGTTTATTGAACGCCCTAGGTTCGTAAAAGACATAAGCCAAGATAAGCCACAGCGTCCTAATGGGTCCACATTATTTGCACCGACCTTTGTGTCGATTACGGGTTTTAACCCTTTCGGAGCGACATAAGCGACTATAATCACCAATGACAAACAGTGCAGTCCAAGATCAGGGGCCGCCTTGGAAAGGCGGCGTCTGATCAGGGACTCCACTGTTTGACACAACATTTAGCCCTAACTAATGGAATCAGTGAACAATTTTGTTCTTTGTCTATCGAAAAAGTTTATCTGATAGAATAGTGGGGACAATGCTATTCTTTACCGTTTCAACGCTAACGTAACGCAAACGAAATGCAAATAATATGGGAAAATCAAAATTTCTGACCATTTTTGAAGATTTGAGTACTATATGTGTAAAACAGCTTGGATCCAGATCAGACGCCGAGTAACTCGGCGTCTGATCTGGCTCCAAACTGTTTGTACAGGTTGATTGTGTTCAGTGTCTAACGCGTTAGATTTTCTCCCTCTGTAGTTGCAGACGACGATTTTGAATTTAGCGCCTAATGAACCTTTAGCACGCGGAGTAAATTGTCGTCTGCCGCAATTTTCAAAGTACAGTGTTCTGCGAGATCTTTTTAAAGAGGAAATCGCTGTGTCAAAATGTTTGGAGCCTGTTGAGACGCTGAGTTAATCGGAAGTTTAAAAGCAATGTTTAACAAGATACGTGTATCACAGAGGACAAACTACTGGTAAATGTGACGAGTGCCAAACAGTGTAAACCCTGATCAGTCTGTGTCTACACTGTTTGACATATAATTAAGTCTGATTTTGTCATGACATGGCTCTTAGTTTTCATCTGTTGTGGTTCCTGGAAATATAATGATGATATACGGTGGTAAACAGCTCAGGGTAAATATGCTTACGACATGATACGATTGGTTACGACTGTCTCCGACCACCTTTAACATACGACTGTCTCCGACCACCTTTAACATACGACTGTCTCCGATCACCTTTAACATACGACTGTCTCCGACCACCTTTAACTTACGACTGTCTCCGACCACCTTTAACATACGACTGTCTCCGACCACCTTTAACTTACGACTGTCTCCGACCACCTTTAACATACGACTGTCTCCGACCACCTTTAACTTACGACTGTCTCCGACCACCTTTAACATACGACTGTCTCCGACCACCTTTAACTTACGACTGTTTCCGACCACCTTTAACATACGACTGTCTCCGACCACCTTTAACATACGACTGTCTCCGACCACCTTTAACATACGACTGTCTCCGACCACCTTTAACTTACGACTGTCTCCGACCACCTTTAACATACGACTGTCTCCGACCACCTTTAACTTACGACTGTCTCCGACCACCTTTAACTTACGAAAACTGTTATTCCTCAGATAACTAATGATACAAACATCAAATACACATAAAATAGTAATTACTTTTATGATGACTGTTAATTCTAGACGACAATTATATATTATGCAAATATGATATTTAACGATGAATCAAATTAGTTTTACTTTCGAGAAAGTGCGTATTATTGAATCACAAACAGTTCAGACCAACCCCAAAAAGCAACGTTTCAAAGGTTTGTCTGAACTGGCTTTGCAATATTTTCATCAGTATCAGAATTAATTTAACGCCAATACAGACGACAGTTTGAACAGTAGACAAGTTTTAGCAGCGGGTTACTGGTAAAGGTTTTTAGCTATAAACGCTATATATTGACAGTGCAGTAGGCATTGGCAGGCAGCTATTCAAGTTGAGCGTTCAAAAATGACCAGAATGTTCTTGATGGTGCTTTTCCTGCTGATGGTTTTCGGCAGCCATGCTTACGGGGGAAATGAGGAAGTGAATGATTTGCAGGCCGTTGTGGTACGTAGAGTTTTAGCATTTTGTAAAGGCAACATTACACTTGCGTTCTTCTCTGAATATCATGTCATGCCTAAAATTAAAAGTCACACAACGTCGATTGTCTCCTAAAACCACGTATGTGCCACTTTGGCCAATTGGCACTTACGTATTTTTGGAGAAAAAAATATTGATGTTCGTTAGCAAATTGCAAATACGTGATTTTTAAAGAAATCGTCGGCTTTCTTCTAAAAATTACGTTGTTTCCGAAAAAAAACGACAACAAAATACCCATTTTATCAAACTGGTATGGGCCCAGATTGACTGTCGTTATTAAGTACAGTCGAATCTTGTTATGTCGAAATTGGGCGGACTACTTTTATTAGTTTGAATTAACCGAAATTCGAATTAAATTCTAACTTCGGGTAATTCGAACAAAGAAAAAGTGTTCCCCAACCTTCGACACCTATCCACAAATCAAAACCTTTTTTAATTTAGAGTTTATCGATGTTCGCCAAAAAGCACATAACCATTTGACAAATTGCAAAAGAAATCGTTGGTTTTCTTCTAAAACCACGTATGGGCCATTTTTAAAAACTGGCACATACGTTGTTTCAGAAGAAAACCGACGACAATTTACCCATTTTGTCAAACTGATACGGACCCAGATTGATTATAGTTATTTAGTACTGTCGAACCTCGTTATGTCGAAGTAAGTGGGCGGACTACTTTTATTAGTTTGAATTATCCGAAATTCGAATTAAATTCTTACTTCGGGTATCTCGAACACATAAAAATGGTTCCCCAAACTTCGACACGTATCCACAAATCAAAACCTTTTTTAATTCAGATTTGTTTTTCTTTTACTGGAAAAAATGATGATGTTCGTCAAAAAGCACTTAACTATTTTAGCAAATTGTAAATACGTGATTTTCGAAGAAATCGCTGGTTTTCTTCTAAAACCACGTATGGGCCATTTTTAAAAACTGGCACATACGTTGTTTCAGAAAACAAACCGACGACAATTTACCCATTTTGTCAAACTGGTTTGGGCCTAGATTGACTGTGGTTTTAAGTACAGTCGGGCCTCGTTATGACGAAGTTGGGCGGATAATTGTTATTAGTTGGAATTACCCGAAGTTCGACTTAAATTCTAAATTCGGGTAATTTGAATTAATAAAAATGGTTTCCAATCTTCGACAGGTATCCAGAAAGCAACACCTATTTTAGTTAAGATTTAATTTTCGATTAAAGCATGAAATTCGAATTAACCGAGTTCGAGATAATGTGGTTCGACTGTATTTGCTTAACTCATCGTTTTATTTGGGATTTCCTATCATGAGATTTCGTGTTCTATTTTCGTTTTACTTTTTAAAAATAGGTACAGAAGTTGACACATAATAAGTACAACTTTCAGAGACATGATTTTGTTAACAAACGTTTTGCTAGAGAACATGTCATTTTTTGTCTTAAATGTTCGTATGAGCGCCGATGTACGGTATCCACCCTTAACCCTTTCCTCCACAGGCTATTTTAGACATATCCGAACGGAAACTATGTTTAGAAAAATATGAAAATCTGGGGAAACCAAAAATGCCATTTTTGAATTGTATTGAAATCATTGTAGGAAATGGAGCATTTGCTCGTTACGAGCAAATGCTTCATTTCCTACAATGTTTTCAATAGCCATCAGTTACAGAAGCGCTAAAAGGCGCTTGTGTGGAGGAAAGGGTTAATATGTTTAAACCAAAGTAGGGATATGTCAGTTGTCATGTTGATAAAAATATCAGATCAGGTACCACTTTCACTAAACTTCTCGATCTGAGATCTTGCTCAATCCCAAGTTCTCGACCTTAATTTGTCGTCACTACACTGAAATTTTGACTGCCAGTGAAAAATGGAATTTCTCACTGGTAGTCAAAATATGAGTGCAGTTTCAATAAAATAATGAGGGAAATCCAACGTCGAATTTTTGAAAGTCTCAAAATTTTAACTTTTGATTTCTCTCATGATTATAAGATCTTAGCTCGAGAAAATTAGGGCCTTGGCATAAATTAATGTGTTTGGTGGAGGACACAATTCTGTCGACTCTGATAAGAAACAAACGCGGTGTTGACCCTGATCCGACGCCGCGTCTTTAGTATGTCTTAATGTTGGAAATCTAATATACGTGACAGTTAATGTACTTGTTTTGTGAATGTTGTTAAGAATATGCCTTTGATACTATGTATCATCTCGTCAAAATCTCATTGAAGTATTTTAGAAACAACGACACCTTGCTTTATGGTAAGGACTCGACTATCCACAGCCTCCATGTGCTGGCCAGTTTGGCTTTTATATATTTTTCATATTCAGTCGGTATCATCACTAAAAGAAGAAGTTGAAGATCTGAAGACATCAATATCATCACTAAAAGAAGAAAATGAACATCTGAAGACATCGATATCATCACTTAAAGAAGAAGATGTAACTCTGAAGATATCGATATCATCACTAAAAGAAGAAGATGAAGATCTGAAGACATCGATATCATCACTAAAAGAAAAAGATGTAACTCTGAAGACATCGATATCGTCACTAAAAGAAGAAGATGAAGATCTGAAGACATCGATATCATCACTAAAAGAAGAAGATGAAGATCTGAAGACATCGATATCATCACTAAAAGAAGAAGATGACAATATGAATACATCGATATCATCACTAAAAGAAGAAGATGAAGATCTGAAGACATCGATATCATCACTAAAAGAAGAAGATGTAACTCTGAATACATCGATATCATCACTGAAAGATGAGGTGGAAAATCTGAAGAAAACTGTTTCGAGCCTGCAAAGCAACTCTGGTTTGTATCTAGTTGAGAAATTAGCCGATCGTTCATTATTTCGATAAATTGAGGTCCGAGTGTCTTGTAAAGTCACAACTGTACTCGGCCCCAAATGATTTGACACATAACACCTTCGCCGATAACATATACGCAATTTGATTGCGTATCTATTGACATTGTTAAAATTAAGGGCCAGTTATTTTGAAATATTATTTTATGAACAGTCTTGTGTATTTTGACATTAAACAGTTTTACAAAGTGGGTTGGACATGTTTACATCAAACTAGTAGATATAAATAGTATAGTTTGATGTAAACCCTTAACATGTGCAAATCACAAGTTTGCTCACTGATTATCTATCTCTCTCTATAATAATAATTAATACTGAGGCAGCCACCCTACAAAAGAAAAGCTTCAACCACCAGCTATATCTTACACACCCATTACCACAACACTCCGAAACGGGTAGGCATTTAAGCACGCGGCACATATCTATAAACAAGTCCATACTGCGCGTAGAGGACGACAGCGTTTCTTTAGACATAGAGTTGCACTACAACACATTATCGTTATTCGAAGTCGGATCTATATCAACGCTTTTAGGTGCCAGTATAACATATAACAGTGTGAGAACGCTATTCTTTACCATCTAACGCGTTAGAAACCACAGGGGTCCGACACGAGTTTTGTAAAAACAAAAATCAAAAAAAAATAAAAGAGTAACTATATAGTCTATATATTTACTCTTTTAATTTTTTTTTTTTTTTTTTTTTTTACAAAACTCGTGTCGGACCCCTGTGTTAGAAACTGAGCACTGATAGCCTTACAAACAGTTTGGAGTTACTCGGCTTTAGTTAATAGTTTATATTCCCCCGTTGATAGTTTTTTCACCAACACATTGTTTAAAAATCAAAATTGCTAAGTCTACACTATTTTACCCTTAAAAATAAATTTCTGACATGTGTGAAATTGCAAATCTGTCAGACGCCACGTCTCCGATGAGACGTGTGATCTTGGTCTATAATGTTTTCATATAGTAATTAGACCCATTTGTTAGCCCACAAATTGATAGAGCTAATTAACCATACAAGAAGAAGACATCTGAAAAGATCATATTTTTTTTTATATATTGGCGCCGTATTGTGATATCCAACCTTATGATATTGCAAACAGAGTATACCCATGTCAGCCGCAACGTTTATGAATGCCATTCATCAGAATCAAGAGTGTTCTGTCTGCTACTACTACAACTCCATTTTCTTATGCTCAGACACCATAATTTGCACACAACAGCTGATTTGGGTCTACACTGTTTAAAAATGCTAATGGTTTGTTCCTATACAGTAGCATGCCTTTTTTCTATCAGGTTTTTAAATCTAATACAACCGAACCTCGTTATTCCGAACTCGGTTAAGTCAAATTCATGATTTAATCGAAACTACACTCAGAACCAAAACATATATTGTTGCTTTGAGGAAACGTATCGAAGTGGGTGTTGTTTTTATTAGTTCGAATTACCCGAAGTTCGAATTTAATTCGAACTTCGGTTAATTCGAACTAATTAAAATAGTCCTCCCGACTTCGACATAACGAGTGTCGACTGTAATTTTCTATTTGTTTTCACAGTGAAGGTGTCGGCTTTTACAGTGACAAACCCAACAGGCGACGGTCAACCTCTGAAGTTTACGTGGGTCGTGTTGAACGAGCGCGGCAACTTTAACGCCGCTACTGGTAAATTCACGTGCACAATCCCCGGTGTTTACTTCTTTGCATTATCCCTCACCAAGCTGCGGTCGTCATCTGTTGATCGAGTTTATGCATGGATTCGTCAGAATGGATATGATAAGGTCTTTACGCGGACAGATCCAGACGAGCATTACGCTGATGCTGGTAGTTACGGCGCCTCTACAACTGTTACACTCCGACTTAGTAAAGGAGATATAGTTGATGTATGGAGCTCTCGTTCAAATACTATGCGTGCCGATGCAACAGTGTTTAGTGGATTTCTTATCCAGCCTGATGAAAATTAGAACCAATCTGTTCTAACTGTCACAGATCCATCTTAAATTTAACTTGTTTTTAAAGATGGTGCTAAGATAAGCATACAATACATTTGCATGATCGTCTTATCTGTGACAACTGTTGGTTGATGGTGCATACAATTGTGAAATCTTCTGCGAAACAAGTCTTATGGAGGTGTAGAAGGTATAGACCTAGATCAAACGCCGCGTTTCCAACGCGGCGTCTGATCCGGATCTACACCTTTTGACACCTGACAGAATCAGTACTACTTTTTAACACATAACGGTTCAGATTTTGCAATGTCATAAACATCATATAGCACGGTCGTGCATTTAATATGCAAATGACCAAATCGCCAATTATTTGTATTCCTACGTCACATATACACATTTTATAATGACCTATCTATATTGATTAAGTGTGTCAACGTGAGAATAGTGTCGTTTTTATAATCAAAGTTTCCATTTCTCTTGTTTGAATTAAATTAGAACTTCGGGTAATTCGAACTTATTAAAATACTTTCTGAATTAAGTTGCGGTTAAAAGCAGGAATACGACTTAACCGAGTTCGAGATACAGGTAACGAGGTTCGTCTGTATTTGTTTTAACATATTAACCGAGTTGGAGATGCATGTAACGAGGTTAGCCTGTATTTGTTTTAACATATTAACTGAGTTCCAGATACATGTAACGAGGTTCGCCCGTATTTGTGTTAACATATTAACCAAGTTCGAGATACATGTAACGAGGTTCGCCTGTATTTGTTTTAACATATTAACCGAGTTCGAGATACATGTAACGAGGTTCGCCTGTATTTGTGTTAACATATTAACCGAGTTCGAGATACATGTAACGAGGTTCGCCTGTATTTGTGTTAACATATTAACCGAGTTCGAGATACATGTAACGAGGTTCGCCTGTATTTGTGTTAACATATTAACCGAGTTCGAGATACATGTAACGAGGTTCGCCTGTATTGGTGTTAACATATTAACCGAGTTCGAGATACATGTAACGAGGTTCGCCTGTATTTGTGTTAGCATATTAACCGAGTTCGAGGTACATGTAACGAGGTTCGCCTGTATTTGTGTTAACATATTAACCGAGTTCGAGGTACATGTAACGAGGTTCGCCTGTATTTGTGTTAGCATATTAACCGAGTTCGAGGTACATGTAACGAGGTTCGCCTGTATTTGTGTTAACATATTAACCGAGTTCGAGATACATGTAACGAGGTTCGCCTGTATTTGTTTTAACATATTAACCGAGTTCGAGATACATGTAACGAGGTTCGCCTGTATTTGTGTTAGCATATTAACCGAGTTCGAGGTACATTTAACGAGGTTCGCATGTATTTGTGTTAACATATTAACCGAGTTCGAGATACATGTAACGAGGTTCGCCTGTATTTGTGTTAACATATTAACCGAGTTCGAGATACATGTAACGAGGTTCGCCTGTATTTGTGTTAACATATTAACCGAGTTCGAGATACATGTAACGAGGTTCGTCTGTATTTGTGTTAACATATTAACCGAGTTCGATATACATGTAACGAGGTTCGCCTGTATTTTTGTTAGCATATTAACCGAGTTCGAGATACATGTGACGAGGTTCGCCTGTATTTTTGTTAACATATTAACCGAGTTCGAGATACATGTAACGAGGTTCGCCTGTATTTGTGTTAACATATTAACCGAGTTCGAGATACATGTAACGAGGTTCGCCTGTATTTGTGTTAACATATTAACCGAGTTCGAGATACATGTAACGAGGTTCGCCTGTATTTGTGTTAGCATATTAACCGAGTTCGAGGTACATGTAACGAGGTTCGCCTGTATTTTTGTTAGCATATTAACCGAGTTCGAGGTACATGTAACGAGGTTCGCCTGTATTTGTGTTAACATATTAACCGAGTTCGAGATACATGTAACGAGGTTCGCCTGTATTTGTGTTAACATATTAACCGAGTTCGAGTAACTCGCTGTCTGATCCGGCTCCAAACTGTTTGATACTCATAATAATAAAATCTAAATAACACCTGACAATTGTCATTATGTCTTATAATATGCATTTCGTTAGCGTTGCGTAAGCAATACATGTAAATTGAGAACGAATAACGTTTCTCCCACTGTTTTTGAGTACATAGTTTATTATTTAGAGGAACGATGCAGGATAGAACACATACGCACCTCTTTACTACATACATTTAGGGCCTTATTCTAACCAGACAATTTTCGAATTTGAATTTCTCGAATATGGTTGAAGATATTTATTTCAAATTAGATACACAAAATGATAAACTCTTTCATCCGTGACGATCGGTCATTTTTGCTCGTGGTAATGGTACGAATTCATCATTTTGCACGAGGAAAAGTAGGTAAGCGATCAATATCGATTTTCTGTTTCATCGTATTATTATTCTTGAACACCAGTCAAGTCGTAAAAACAGAATTTTGATCTAAAAATTCAGTAATGGTTCGAATAAATCACCAAAAACGTTGTTAATTACACAGACGGATTGATTTTTATAGTGTATGTTTAATGTATTTGTAGAATCGGATTTTAGAGTGATCTTTTTTATATGATAATTTGAATAAGTGTTTGTTGATCAATTGATATAAAATTTCTACATACGGTATGATATATTGAATTAATTATATTCCAAATTTGAAAGAAATCCGCTCGCAAATATTCGAGTTATACCGAGTTATATAAGTGTCGGTTTAGAAGTGGCCCCAAGTGTAGAAGGGCATTTTGACGCCTCTAAAGCATGTTACTACTGAAAACAATGTGGAAAAGGAAGCATAAAGTTTGCTTGTAACGTGTACATGTTCCATTGTTCCATGTTCTTACAATGTTTGCAAAACATTTCAACTATTGCTGCTTACATGTATTCTTGTTGCAAAGATAGTCATCCTTTTCATCAGATGTTTTCATTGTGGATGATTCTAAAGATAGCAAATGTGGTAATGGGGTAAATTTCCAAATCAATGGTGGCACATTCTGTGAAAACTAGACGTATGTGCGGTAAGCAGTGCTTTGGCAAATAGTGTAGACCCTGATCAGACAACTCCAAAATGAGCAGTCTGATCAGTATCTACACAATTAGCGGATGCAGTCGATAACTTGAACACACAATTGCATGTAAAATCAGAAGGAGCCCTTTGATCGGGGTCTGCACTGTTTGTATTATAATCAGTCTAGCCAAAGTCTATAGTTGTTCTAAGGAAACTAGTTTTTATCATTTTATTAGACAACAATATGTTTCTTTTAATATTCATAATGAGTGGAGTCTAATATGACTATTCAGCATTAAAATATCTAATCATATCTGGTGACTACAGGGTTGAAATTCACCAGCCCCATTCTCAAAATCGGGACTCAAGAGTAACTCACAGCTTCTACCGGAATGGTAGAAGCTGGTAACCATTCTTGAGTCTCGAGTCTGAGAATGAGGCTGGTTAATTCAAGGCCTGATCATTTTCTTCATCATGGTATTGGTTGGCTAAGAGAAGCTCTAGATTTATGCCATTACAAATAGTGTAACTCCAACCAACCGCCACATCTCTGATGCTGCGTCAATCAGGGTCTACATTGTTTGACTTTCATCGATAGCTTAAATTTCGCTTATTTATCTTGACTGTGTAAACCCTGTTCATACACCAGGGATGGGGTCAATTACTTGATAAAGTAATCATTAAATTACCAATTACTCTGCAAATTCTTCAATTAAATTACCAATTAAATTACTCATTTTTGCAATAGTAATCATTAAATTACCAATTACTTCACAAAAGTAATTAATTAAATTACCAATTACTTTAACACCTTAGACCATATGCTATTTTTAGACTCATCCACCATGGAAAGGAAGAATATCAAAAATAAACAAAAAATAAAAAATGTGAATTGTTTTGAAATTATTTTGAGAAATGCTATGTTTAACACAATGTTTTCAAAAGTTATATGCTATGTGGTAACTGGTAAGGGGTCACAAATAACATGATAGAGTGTAAATTCACAACATGCATGTATTAGTAACTTTAAAACTTTACTGTTAACAGTTATCTATCTGTCATTTTTCTATAATATAAAGTAACCCCTGTTCAATTGAAAAAATGTCATGATATTCAAGTCTATGCAAATAATATAGATCCGAAAGTGCAGATTCTGATCACATAGCTCAAAAAATCTTCTGAGATGCTTTTACACATTTTGCAAAAGTCGTTTTATGTCTATTGTGTTCAAAGAGAAAATTTACAAATCACCATCAGCATTTCAAATGAGTCATCTGACAGTCTACATCTATCTGGCCTGAATGGCTTTCCAGCAATGCTGAAAAGACTCTTAACTGGGGCTGATGTTGCTTGTATACATAAATATGTTTTAGCAAGTTTTGAAAGATGAGGATATTCGGCCTCATTTTCATTCCAGTAGTGCAGGCATTTATTTTCCATTTCAATACTTGACTCTTGTAAGTATATTTCAACCTGCGTGTTGCATATGGCGTAAAGGGTGTTAAGGTTAAATTCACAGTTTTTAGCTTGAACAGTTTTAATGAAACGGGGCTTATAATATTATAAACTGGCTGTTCAGGATCTAATTTGTTTCAAATCAACTATATGATTTCACTAATAATTGAGGGACACAGACACAATTTCAAATAAAGCAGACTACATGTAGCTGTCAGTTTGCAGTGAGATACCTACATATATAGAGGATGGATCTGAGAGATCAGCTTCCGGTCTAAATTTTAGAAACAGCCATTTCTCTTCGCTCTTCAAAAAATCTGATATTTGGCTATTTCTTGGTATCATGGCATCACAAACAACACCAGAAATGAACGAACACAACACTACTACTATTAGCAACGGTAAGAGCCCCTCTCATCCCGATGTTTCAGCCTCTAACCGAATCTCAGAACTTGAAGCGGCCACGTCCACGTATAACAATGGCGGACCAGTATTTTCTGATACGGACATGGCGGACATTGATAATTCAGAATGGTCAAAAGTCACGAATAGCAAGAAGAGGTATAGAATAAGTACGGGGGGTGAAAGCCAGACGCATGATAAGCTTGAATATGATGCACTCAGTATGGACGGCAAGCTATCTGCAATATATTCTCAAGTGACTATAAACAATGACAAAATGGCGGCCATCGACAAAAAAGTTGATCAATGTTTACATTTGCACATCCGTGTTGACCAGTTAGAACGTTCTGTTTCAACACAAGACAAGAGACTTAAATTGCTCGAATACAAATCTATAGATATTGAAGCCCGTGGCAGGCGTAATAACCTTATATTCGGCGGATTTGATGAGTCACGTGACGAGGATTGTACAGTAAAAATTCAATCTTTCATTCAGGATAAATTTGACTTAAACTACAGAGTAGCCATTGATCGTGCACATAGATTAGGGAAATTCAAACGGGGTAGTAACAGAGCCATAATTGTCGCCTTCCGTGACTTCACCACTGTGCAGGAAGTGATATTAAAAGCTTATCTCTTAAGAAACACCCCATACAATATTAACAGAGATTATCCGCAAGAAATAACAAATGCGCGCAAAAGTATCTGGGGCGAGTATAAGGATCGCAAACAACAGTGTCCTGATGATAAAATTTCGATTGTTTATCCTGCGAAGATCATTCATAGTGGACGAGTAGTGCGCGATGCCTTCCCGGATTGGTCAGAAATAATGCGAGGAAATCGTGTTGACAAACCGACTACACGCCAGACGACCAGTGCCAACTCCATTGATAACGTCGCCCGTGAAAATCGTGCACGTAGTATTTCAGTCCAGAGAGACAATACTGTTATACAAACACAGCTGATCAACACCAATACAAAACCGTCCAACACACAAGATGATGATACGCGACCTAGACGACGACAATCCCAGTCTCCGCAGCAACGGCGCACACCCCGATTTCGTGCACCAGAACGAAACCTAGCACGCGATAGAAGATCGGATTCAGTAACAAGGCAACCATGGACAAACGGAAGTACGCGTCCGGCGGATAGACAAACAAACCCAAACACGAATAGTTAGGACAATCGGGGGAATTCGAAAACTGTAGACAATGAGAATAACTTAAATTGTTTAAAATTCGGTTCTTTAAATGTGAATGGTTTGAAAAATAGACTTAATTATCCTGATTTTGTTGAATTTATAAAAAAACATGATGTTTTCTGTGTGCTTGAAACACATTTAAACGACTCTGATATTGTTGATATTGATGGTTATATATTTTTTGCAAAACATAGGTCACAAGTTTATAAGCGTAAGTCAGGTGGTATTGGTATTTACGTCCGCGAAGATATCGCGCCTTTTGTACATGTTTTAGAAAATAATACTGAGTATATATTATGGATAAATATCAAAAAAATTATTACACATTTTTCAAACGATATAGTTCTTGGGGCAGTTTATCTCCCACCGGAAAATTCACGTTTTTTAAACGAAGATGAACTTAATTATTTTGAGAATGAAATAACCCGTATGTGCAGTGAACATAATTTTGTATACCTGGCCGGAGATGTAAATGCAAGGACCTCTCAAATGAATGATTTTATACCATCTGACCCTTTTTTAAATGACCTCTATGATATTGATTCAGAATCTCAGTCCTTTTTAGAGAAATATACAATACTAGAAAACTTATCAATACCCTTAAATCGGGTTTCAAGCGATCGTAAAACGAACAGTCATGGCATGAAGCTTATTGAGCTGTGTAGAAATAACAATCTCTTTTTACTAAATGGTCGGATTGGAAAAGATAAAACTTTGGGAAGTTTTACATTTAGGGATAAATCAATAATTGATTATGTCTGTGCTACTGCAGATTGTTTCCAGTTTATCTCAGAATTTGAAATTATCGAAACTGACCCCCTATACTCGGATGGTCATAGTGCATTATACTGGTCGTTAAACCTACCGAATATAACTCAACTTCAAAATATAAAACATATTTCAAATCAGAAATACCCAAAGTGGCGTACTGACTCCGCTATAAATTTTAAAAATAATATAGATTTAGAACAACTAGAAGCCATCCAATTACAATTATATACATATCCACAATCAAAAAATACAATAGAACATATAACGAGCGAATTGCAACAGCTATTCGAAAAATCATCGAAAACAACATTTACACCTCATGTCTCAAATAGTTATAAAAATACAAATAAAACTAATAAACCGTGGTTTGGGCCTAAATGTTATCAAGCAAGAAATACCTATCATAGTGCAAAACAAACCTATCATCGCACACCTTCGCTAGACAATAAAATACTATTAAAAAATGCAAGTAAACAATATAAAAGAACAATGAATTACTTTATTAAGAAAAACAAAGAAAACAATGAAAAAGTATTACGACGTCTTAGTACAAATAATCCTAAGAAATACTGGAAATTTTTAAATAGTCTAAAACCTAAAACTAAAGAGGTACCCTCCCCCTCCATAGACGAATTTTATGAACATTTTAAAAATGCAAATTCAAATTCATACATTGAAAACGACCTAGAATTAAATACAGAGCAATTAAATAACTCAAACGAACCCCTTAACATGCATATCACAGAATCGGAAATAAATAAATGCATTATGAATTTAAAAAATTCAAAAACGCCAAGCCAAACAGATAATATTTTAAATGAATATATAAAAAGTACAAAAAGCTTACTATTACCATTGTATTTGAAATTGTTTAATAGTGTTCTTGACACAGGATTTATTCCAGACACATGGCTTGAAGGCACTATAATTCCAATTTATAAAAATAAGGGGGACCCCAAAGACCCTAATAATTACCGGCCTATAACTATTTTAAGTTGTTTAGGTAAACTCTTTACATCAATATTAAATAATAGATTGACAACATTTTTAGAGGAAAATAATATTCTAAATGAAAATCAAGCTGGTTTCCGAAAACATTATTCTTGCTCTGATCATATATTTACGCTACATGCGCTAATAAATATATTAAAAAGAAGAAAACAGAAACTCTTCGTTGCCTTTATAGATTTTTCCGCTGCATTTGATAAAATCTGGAGATTTGGTCTGTGGACAAAACTTTTACAAATTGACATAAATGGAAAGCTGTTTCAAGTTATCTTTAACATGTATAACAGTATTAAGTCACGTGTTTCACATACTGGCAATTTATCAGCCCAATTTTTGTCTGAATGCGGGGTTAGACAAGGCGAAAATCTTTCTCCTATACTTTTTTCTATATACTTAAATGATTTACAGGCGCACATGCAAAATAATGGTTCCGTTGGCATAGAGTTAGGTGATCTCTTAAATGAAACTATATGGCTTAAACTTCTGCTTTTACTCTATGCGGATGATACCATTATTGTATCTGATTCACAAATAGACTTCCAAAATTCACTTAATTTATTTAACGATTATTGTAATGAGTGGAAATTAAAAGTGAATTTGAATAAAACAAAAATAATTATATTTGGCGCGAGAAACACCAGCAATTATTCTTTTACATTAGGTGAAGAAAACATTGAAATAACCGACCGATATCATTACCTTGGAGTTACGTTTTCTAGCAACGGCTCTTTTCTAAATGCTAGGAAACATGTTGTACAACAAGCAACAAAAGCCATGTACCTCCTCTTTAACAAATCTTGCAATGCAGATCTACCAATAGATTTGACTATTAAATTATTTGACCACACAGTCCTCCCTATACTTACGTATGGGTCCGAAATATTTGGATTTGAGAATATTGATATCATAGAAAAGGTTCATAATAACTTTCTTAGAAGAATAACAAAAGCGAGGAAAAGTACACCAATGTATATGATCTACGGCGAGTTAGGAAGACACCCATTATCTATAAATATATATAGCAACATGATCGCTTTCTGGAATCGACTTCTCATAGGTAAAGAACAAAAACTATCATTTCAAATATATAAATACATGCTCAATCAAAATAACTTGGAATACAAATGGGTTAACAAAATAAAAGATATTTTAAATTCTGTCGGACGTACAGATTTATGGCTAAATCAACATGAAATCACACAAAATAATATACATAAAAATATAAAGCAATGCCTAGTAGACCAGTATAAACAGTCGTGGAATGCACAGCTAACGCAATCTAATAAGGGTTTAATATATCAAAGTTTTAAAACTGCGCTTGAATTTGAACCATATTTCAAGTTATTATCACTAAAGGAAAGCTTACTCCTTTTTAAATTCAGAAGCTCAAATTTTAAGCTGCCTATTGAAATCGGACGTTGGAATGGTACTTTATTCCAAGAAAGAATATGTACTTTATGTAACCGCGACGAAATCGGTTCTGAACGCCATTATTTGCTCAGCTGTGAATACTTTCTTCAACCGCGTAACTTATATCTTAATAATCTTATCCTGACAGAAAATGAACTATGCTTTAAACAACTACTTTGTTCAAATTCCGAACACGTTTTAAAACCAATTTGCGCATTTCTAAAGGTAGTTTTAAAATCCTTCCGTTAACAGATACCAATGCCGCCCGGCTGTATTTAAATTCATCTTACCTTACAGTGAACCGTTAAAACTTAAACACTAAGTTTAAATTGTTATTCCTATATATTCTACCATTAAGTATACATCATTAAATAGCAACCATTATCATACTAAACTTTTACTTACCCAATGCATGACTGTTTATATAATCCATTTGAACTTGATATGTATTTGTAAACACATGACATTCCAGCGAATATTAAGTTCATTGATATTGAACCAGTTTTTGGCTCGTGCTGTATTCATTGATAATCCAAAGTATGCTTTACTATGGAATGTGCACAATACTATTATCAGTATGAAGTCACGTGAATCGCCAAATTGAACATCTGTACTCATGATTAGCACGTGCTCTATTCAACGACGTAGCACAATGTAGTACGCTATTTACTATGGAATGTGTCTCATTGAACATTATGAGTTTTATGATTATAGTATTTGAGTGTTTGTGTATCGACAATCAAGCGTTTCCCCCATAACGCACAACGCAATGAACTGGACATTTGGATACTACAAAAATGTATTCATGTTTATAACTGAACATTTAATTCATAAACATTAACATTACACCGGAATCATTTTTTAAGCATATTAATTGTATTTATAACCCCATATTGTATATTGTATACTTGGGTGTAATAAAGAGTATGTTCTGTTCTGTTCTGTTCTGATAAGTTGTAACACATTTTACACTATAAACCTGATCGACACCCCAAATGTGTGAACAACACATTTTGTATACAAAATAATAAGTTTGATCAATAGATAAGAAGGTAAAGGGCAAAGGCTCCTTACAATTTTGACTAACAGGTGTAAGTGCAAAAGACTGCATAGTAAAGCAGTATAGCTTTGCAGTTAAACAAATATAAATGTTTATATAAAAGTTAAGTTCAAGACGAGATGCCAAGTAACTCAGTGTCTTATCTGGACCCATACTTAAGTTTATTCACAGAAAATATTTACCACAATAAATGTAATAACAACAATATTTAGAAATGCTGCAGACAATTGTTGCAGGCGACATTTTGATCAAGGTGGTGAAGATTAACAACCCCTTAACCCCTGCTCAAATTGTTGTCTGATCAAAATTTTCATGTACAATTGGTGAAACTATGGTTACAGTTAACTCTTAGATTGTGTGATTATACTGTTTAGTAAACTTGAGTTTATATTTACTAAATGCAGTCAACCTTATTGACCATTACTATATGCTTTGCAAATAGCCAAGGATCCGTCAGCAATATTTAATAATTGGTATATCGGACTGGCCCAAATATCGGTGGTAGAAGAGTCCTTAAAATACTGAAGTTTAAAGAGTTGAACGAAATGCATAAAAGACACCGTAGAAATAAACAATAACACTAATCCTAATATATTGTGGGAAATAATAAAAGGGAACATAAGGAATGAAACCATCAAATTTGCATCCTATCAAAAAAAAAGAGAAACAGTAGAAGAAAAGACATTAATAAATAAATTAAATGCTCTTGAGAAACAAATATCAATCAACAACAATCAATTAGAAATGGAACATATGAAAAATGAACTCAATGAAATTACAACAAAGCTAGGTGTCATACAGGATAAACATATCAATGGACTTTTAATACGATCTAAAGCTATACAAATTGAAAACACTGACAAAAATACTAAATACTTCGCAAATATTGAAAAAAGAAATTTTGATACAAAAACAATAAAACGACTTATAATAAATGGAGCCGAAATTAATAATCAGAAAGATATATTAAATGCAGAAAAAAACTATTATGAAAAGCTTTATAAGAAACGAATCGAACCTGAGAATGATTTTTTTTCCTTTTTTGATATCCCTATAACAAAACTTACTGAAGCACAAAAAAATGAAATGGGAGGCATAATTACGGAAAGAGAAGCTCAGACATCACTTAAGGAGATGAACAATTGCAAAAGTCCAGGATCTGACGGAATAACTGTAGAATTTTATAAAATATTTTGGAATGATTTAAAACAATACTATCTTGATTCAATTAATTACTCATACGCACATGGCTCTCTTACTGAACTTCAGCGACAGAGCGTTATTACCCTTCTTCCAAAACATAATAAAGATACTACTATGTTATCGAATTGGCGACCCATCAGCTTACTTAATGTCGATTACAAATTAGCATCAAAGACAATCGCAAACAGAATAAAAAAGCACATAAAATCTATAATACATGAAACACAAACAGGATTTATAAAAGGTAGATTTATTGGTGAAAATGTAAGATTAATATTTGACACTATTGACTATCTAAATAAAACAGATCAAGATGGCATACTAATCTTTTCAGATTTTGAAAAAGCATTTGATAGCCTATCCCATAGTTTTCTGATAAAATGTCTTACACATTTTAATTTCAGTACAAGTCTTATACAATGGATTGAATTATTTTACAATAATATAACAAGCGTTATCATTAACAATGGATATTTTTCCAACTCATTCAAAATTGAGCGTGGTGTCAGACAAGGTTGTCCTCTGTCCTCATACTTATTCATTATATGTATTGAATTATTATCAAATGCAGTAAAACACAATAAAGACATAAAGGGTATAATTATAAATGATACTGAAATCAAGCAAACTATGTTTGCAGATGACGCGACTTTTATTACAGATGGCACTGAGCAATCTTTTAATGCTTTAATAGAAACAATAGATAATTTTGGCACAATCTCTGGATTAAAACTAAATGCAAACAAAACCACAGTACTAAGAGTAGGTTCACTAAAGTATACGGATATTGTCTACAAAAAAAGAAAAAAAATGATTTGGACATCTGAATCTGCAAAGGCCCTTGGGATGTTATTCACACATTCAACAAAAGATAATATACATCTGAACTATTTAAATAAAATAAAAGAATTTTACACTTGTTTAAATAACTGGAAAAAAAGGAAATTATCAATAATGGGTAAAATAACAGTAATTAAAACTTTTGCATTGCCTAAACTTGTTTATCCATTTACAGTCCTACCTAATCCTTCTAACGAAATTTTAAAGGAAATTGAATCCGAAATGTATAAATTTATTTGGAACAATAAACCGGATAAAATAAAAAGAAATAAACTTAAACAAAGCTATATCAATGGTGGGTTAAAGATGGTTGATTTGACATTATTCCTAAGATCTATTAAAGCAAGTTGGGTCAAACGACTGCTTTTGAATAACAACATCAGTTGGAAAAGTTTTATAGGAATGCAACTAAAACCATATGGAGGTAATCTGGTGTTTCAATGTACGCCGAATAAAAAAGATGTTGAATATATATGTCAAACAAACCTATTTCTATTAGATGTCATGCAGGCATGGTTCGATATTAAACAGATATCAGACAAAGAATACTTTGGAAAATCAATTATATGGAATAACCAGAATATTAAAATAGACAAAAGAATAGTATACTATAAAGAATGGCACAACAAAGGAGTCACATTTCTAGAACACTTATTTGATTATAGAACAAACAGATTTTATACATTCGAAGAATTTAAACAATTATACAATATCAGCCACCAAGACTTCTTTAAATACTTTCAACTAATGTCACATATATCAAAAACTTATAAACAGTCAATTATCGATGAAGGTATCATATACAATAGAGACACGTGTCTATATGATATTATCTTAAAATCAAATTATGTGAATAAATTCTTGTATAATATACAACTTAACACAAATATACATAAAACCCAAATTCATTCGTCTCAAAATAAATGGGAATTGATATTTCAAAAACAACTTAACTGGAAAACATTAAACATAATCCCATTTCAAACAACATGTGACAACTACCTACGAAGTTTCCAATATAAAATAATTACAAGAATTATACCAACAAATACGCTTCTCTATAAACAGAAACTAACAAACTCAAACCTATGCGATTTCTGCAGCATGCATTATGAAACTATAGAACACTTATTCTGGGAATGCCCCCTTGTTACAAAACTATGGTATGAAGTTGCAAATTACATGAAACAAAAACAATTACCAATACAATTTACGTTGCAAATTATTCTGTTTGGTCTACCACTAAACTATAACCAAGGCGTCTGCATAAACTACATTATTATTCTAGTGAAGTATTTTATATTTAGTATGAAATATAAACAAAAACAACCAATATTTAATCATTTCATCCGTTATTTTGAACACAGACTAGTTCTGGAAAAACAAATTGCTCTTAATAACGATAGAATCCAAACTTTTATAGATACCTGGATCATTGTTTTGGAATACTAAAATATTCTACATAATTAACGTATGTGAATTGGCAAGAGTGTTCGCGTTTTCTTATTTCGTTTCCATCTTTATCCCCTATTTTCTTGGTTTCTTTATTAAGTCTTTTATTTTAAATAATTCAAAATATCTATAAAACACATGGGGAGAAAAAACAACAAAAAACAATGATATTTATCAACATGAAAGTATGAATTTATGTATGTTTTCTGCATTATATGCATATATGAAAGTTTAACCATGTAAATATCATGAAGAAATAAATGATAAAAAAAAAAAAAAAAAAAAAAGAGTTGAACGAATGTTCGCCTTATCCCTTATCATGATGCTTTAATTCTCGACTGCTGAAATTGTCGTATGCTTGAATTTTAAATCGTGTTAATTTCGCTTCAAATTTGGTATAACTATTGTCTGAGTGTGGGCCATAATCCAAAAGTGCTTTAAGCGATTTGGCGGGTAATCGAACTTATTGAGAACTTAAACGATATATTATGCCGACAAACATGTTCAACAAGATTGGTAAATATCCGATGAAAACTGTTTAACTTATAGAAGAAGAAGAAGAAGAAGAATATTTTATTAGACTTAAACTTACAAAGTTTCTCGTCAATACAACACAATACTTCAAGCAAATACAAATAAATCCAGGTCAGTTGGAATGAATGGAAATATCTTCCATTTACATACACACATACACATTTATAACTATACACTCATACACATATATACACTCATACACATATATACACCCATACACATATACACATACATACACATATGTACACATATATACATACATGTACACACATATACACACATGCACACTCATACGCATACACACATGCCGACATACACACACACACACACACACACACACACACACACACACACACACACACACACACATAAGTAAACCTACATATACACACAAATGTATCATATCATTTCGTACGTACATTCGTCATACTGAGTGCATACGCTCAGCATACCCAGGGACGTATTATCTACGTCCCTGGTATACTAATACGATTACTGAGGAGAGGAAGAACATATACATACACACATTAAGTGACTATAGTATATGGCAGTGATTTGCGGAGATTAAACGACTCATATATGTATTTACCTAGGTTTTTCTTAACAGATACAACCTTTGAATTCATAAGTAATACTAACTTGTACATACATGGTCTATTGTAATAAAATGAACCGATACATTGTTTTCTGATATTACTATATAACGGACACACCAGGATAAAATGGTATTCATCTTCTATATCCGAAGAATTACATAATAAGCATTTCCGAAGGGATCTATCTATCCTTTGATTAGTATACCGGCCTGTTTCAACCCTTAGCTGGTGCGAAGATAATCTTAATCGTGACAATGCTGTTCTGTATTTTGAAGGGAGGACATTTAAGTATGATTCAAATTCAAAATTTAACTTAACTTCTTTATACAGTAGAAGCGGACTACTCTCAGAATTGTCACTAAACCAACCTTGTTTAAACACATCTAAAACCCTTAATTTGAACTCAATATGGAATTTGTTTAAATTTATCGAACAAGGATTTTCCCATACATATGAAAATCCATAATTATCTAATAAGTACTTAACATTGGAAGTCCAGTTCTTCGTACCTTTACGACTATCCATCAAGAGTGTGTTATACATATATTGAATTAAGATATTATTTGAACTCATAATCTTACACCAATATTTAATTATACGTACATAACGACTGATATAAAGAGGGTACCGCCCCAACTCACCATACACCCCGGCATTGGAGGTAGAGGTTTTTACCTTCAACAAGGCTTTGCAAAATTTCAGGTGAATCCTTTCAATGCATTTTGATTTACCAAACCCCCATATCTCACATGCATAATTCAATGTAGAGCCAACAAATGCATCGAACAGTTGGCACAATACTGAGGGTTTAAAATTGAATCGTTTAGTATTATATAAAAGAACATTTAATGCTTTTAAACCTTTCCCAACTAGTGTTTCTTGATTTATAACAAATGTACCAGTATAGTTAAAGACTGTTCCTAAGTAATTGAAATTACTCACAACATCTAAGGCCTTTGATTTATATAACCATTTCTCACTGTGCAGTAGATCTCCACGTTTCCGAAACACCATTACTTTAGTTTTATCTGTATTTACTTCTAAACCCCATCTTCTACAATACTTTTCCAACAGATTAAAACTATTCTGTAAATCTTCAACACTCTTCCCAAGAATAACCATGTCATCTGCGAAAAGCATGAGTATAAATGTTATATCCTGAAGTGACAAACCAGATGTATGATCATCTTGTAAAAAAAGCTCTAAATCTTCAATAAAAAATGAAAATAGTATTGGCGAAATTACCTCCCCTTGTTTCAATCCTACTGCACAATTAAATAAATCAGAGTAAGAGTTACAGCCCTTGATGCATACCTTTACTTTATTATACATGTCTTTTATTATTCTAAGCATTTTCCCATGTATACCTAATTTATACAGTTTGAACCATAAACCATTCAAGTAAATGCTATCAAAGGCTTTTTTCATATCTACAAAAGCACAAAGAGCGGACAAGGCTAATTTAACAAACTATGGATAATTAAACGACCAGAATCCAAACGTGCCTTAAGCGATTTGGCTGGTTATCGAACTTGGCCAAGATAGTATGCCTACAAACCTTATCACCAAGTATAGTGAAGATCCGATGAAAACTATTTAACTTGGAGAGCGGACAAGGCTAATTTGACCAATTATGGATAATTAAAGGGTCATAATCCAAAAGTGCCTTAGGCGATTTTGCTGGTTATCAAACTTGGCCGAGATATTATGCCCACAAACATTATCATCAAGTAAAGTGAAGATCCTATGAAAACTGCTTGACTTAGAGAGCGAACAAGGCTATTTTGACCAATTATGGATAGTTAAAGGGACATAATCCAAAATGTGCTTACGGTGATTAGGCTGGTTATCAAACTTGGCCGAAACATTATGCCTTCAAACATGTTCACCAAGTTTGGTGAAAATTTGATGAAAACTGTTTGACTTAAAGAGAGGACAACATGTGTGAACAACGCCCGCCACCGCCCGCCGCCGCATGTGTTCCCATAATACGTTTCGTCAAATGAAGGACGTATAAAAACGTGATCACGTAAAACAGTTTATTGTATGAATTTCGATCTATATTTATGTTAAGAGTTAATTGTTAGCTGCTTATTCAAAAGGAACACAACGGAAGATTTAGGATTTACCACAGATGGTCTTTGAAAACATTATCTGAAATGGACCATCTGCTTCGTACTGAGCAAATACTTTATGTTCCACAACATTTTCCACATCATTTCAAATTGACAATAATTTCATGATGCTTTCATCGTGATTGGATAAGCATAAGAGCGCACATTGCGTTATTGGTTTATTAAACGTGAACATAATATTTAAATGCATAATAAATATAGACTGATACAAACTCAATTTATCAAACAGACTGTAAATTGGACGACTTTAGTGTACTTGCCAACATAAACATCAATTAATCTCCTTAAATAACACTTCAGCTTAAGCTTATATTTTATTTTCCCAAAACGATAATAAGTTTGCCCGACTAGATATCTTTATTTCAAGAAAGCTAATATGATATGGAACATGATTTTATAATTCAGACTCCCAAGGACAGACACCATTTTAAAATAAATATTCATTTCAACTCCGCATACTTTAGTATTTAATGTACACATTAGAAAGATAGATAGGACAATTTCCTCAGACATACTGCGTTGTAACAACCAGAGTGTGTGTGTGTCATTTAAATATGACAGGTAACGAAATTTTAGTTTAAGCATTTAGAGATAAAGTGAGAAAGTCTAGAAAAGTACAAAGGACATAGAAAAGGGTACTTGTTTTGTATGAATTACTCAAAGATGAAAAAGTATGCTACGTCTTTATATCATTAGTCTGCATACAACACTAATAATTGTATCCTGTCACTAATGCTTTTAGTGACCAAATAAAGGGGGGTCAGATAGCCCTAGGTTTATTAGGTCACTAGATCACGTGACACGTCTATCTCAGACAGTACGGAGCTACTTACCAATAAAACTCCCTATGACCTGTGACATAGGCCGATGTTACACTTTTTTTTATCACCTAGACCGCACAACACCGCATTTTTTCGATAACGACATTATATGCACCGCGTTTTTTAAAGCATTCAGGACGGCGATTTATACTGTATCATTTTATAACCGGTGTAGACATACGAATTGTCAACGGATTCGAAACATCGATTTAAATGGCGCGTTGTTGTTTATATTTCGTCTCTGAATAAAGTTTAAACCCCTTTCTTGGATTGTCTGAGTTATTGATCGTGTTTTCTATGTTCTTCCGATTTCGAATTAATCTCACGGAGCGTTTCAAATCTTTTTTTTATGTGCAAAACGACGACATTGACAGGGAAATTAAGTTGGTGGGTGTTAACTTTAGTTTTGATAAAAGTATGAAGAGAAAACTTAAAACCTATCAACGAAATGCCGATGCAAAGAGTCTACAATGTTATCAGGATACACGAATAATAGTGCAGTGCCGTAGATGGAAAGTTTTATATGGTTAGGCTACTGAAAACGTTTTGGCTCGCTCAAGTTCGCCAAAACTGTCTTCCTACGCCTTATCAGATAAGCTTTTTCATCTACGGCACTGACCTACTACTCTCTATAAGCTACGCAAATTGTTCCTCAAAAATGCACTTGATGTTCAGTTTGAAAAAAGTTAACCGAAGTTTAAGTTGAACACATAAAACGAAATTTATGAATTACGTATTTGCTAATTTAAACCTACGTGTAATGATGTTAACAGTATAACAATACACTCACGCCAAAAGTTCGCATTATTAGACTGTCTATGTAAAACTATGAAATGATTTGCAGATCCGAATGATGTTCGAACTTTGTGTTAGATAAGGCTATTAACAAATGAAGCCAGATCACAGAAGTGGCTTGTTGAATCATTGTTTAGACGTATACTAGCGAATTACACAATTTTAACACTTGTCCTGCCGATCGCGACCACAGTAATATCGTCAAACAGCTTGACCGTCAGACAACAGTTTACTATATTTCAAGCGATACGAACAAAGTTCGAGAATTTCATCACACGATATTTTTTGCTACAGGATAAGTGTTAACTTTATCATTGGGGATCGAACTATTATCTCATTTTAACGATTGATTCATTTTTTCATGTATCTCACTCTATGCATCTATATAGCATCCATCGAGATTGCTGAAAGAGAGTGTCAGCAAATGTTAACTGGCAGTCAACATATAAGTGCAGTAGCAATAAAATCAATGGCGAAAAAAAAAATGTGGTGTTTTGCTGAAAGATGCAATCCGGTTGATCTGTCAACATTTGATAGTATCAATGTCATTCGAAGTAATGCAATAAATATGATAAATAAAGCCTCAATAAAAAGCATAGTTTTTGTGAACTTAACCCATTACGTTTTATGCTATATTTTAGAAAAATCTTCAATATAAGCATTTGATTGCGAATGCAGCATTGTCGACCCTGTTTTCAAACGTAATTATATACGGAGCCGTCAAAAGGCTTGTCTATGCTGCACAAAGCTAATGCCCCACACACTTTCGGAGCAATGAACTGTCAACAACAATATGTTTGCTGTTCTTGACATTTATGTAAGCCTCTCAAAGCTGATTTAGCTGTAACTAATCGGTTCGAAATGGCTTCACTTAATGACATCGATAAATCTCTCTGAAATGACCTTTCTGCAAAACATTGTTGGCGCCAAATTAAAATTACCGGTCGTATATAATTTAAAATCAAATAGTTTAACATAGTAAATAACAGAGAAAGGTAAATAAATGTGTTTTCTTTCGAAATCATTATCCGAATTCTCAATCATTGGACTATCTTTCTGTTGCAAAAGGTGAATCTCTGATCAAACGCCGCATATTGAACATTTGCAATGACTCTAAGAGGCGACATTGAATTACCAAAGTTTTATCATAATAGCATTTAAGTACGTGTATACTTATTTTGTTAAATACAATAACAGCGAACAACTAGACTTGTTTATTTGCCATTTACAAATGAAATGTGCCATTCCTTATTTCTGGAATAATGGATATGGTATCATGATGGGGATTTTATGTGGGAGTTTAAATGTTTTACTGGATATTTTTGAAAACTATGTTTTTGAACATAAATATCAAATTTAATACACATTTATTACACTGATATAAAACTTTTAGAAATATCTGGATAACTAACACTTTGCAGCACTGTTTAATGTATGATAAATGGATACCAATGCTTTGAAATGAGCTTGTACGCATTTATAATGTTTCATTTGCAAGTATATTGTTTTCGAAAGAATGCAAATACATAAACTCTCGTTTGGTTATGTGACGACTAAATCTTAATTTGAGAGATGCGTTCAAATATGTAAATGCTTTTCCCAATGTAGAAATTATTCTACTAACGTGAACATCGTTTATAAATTGAAATTTTTTAACCAGTGATGCAAGTTATATATAAATAATTATGTTGAATACTGTTTGCTCTGATGCCAACAATTTTGCCATTTTCGGCGTCTTTTGTGGAAATAGTTGAGGTCCAGATTTGGAGACTCCTTAAAAGGTCACCTGACCAGGTGCTGTATGGATTGCTTTACGAGCTATTTTGCAAGGTTCACAACAGCAAATAACATATTTTACTTTTCACCTTTAACTTGAATGAGGGCGAGTACATTTTAACTGGGTGTTTAAGATCAGTTTTGTCCCAATCTTATATCCAGATCCGACGCTGTGTAAATCGGTGTTTTGATCCGAATCCAAGTTGTTTGTTTTGGAAAGAAGCAGGCGAGATTTTCAGCAGACGACAATTCTAAAAGCGGTTTAATGGTTAACATTCATACATGCTACGTTTCTTGAAATCAGTATATTCCCTGGTTTAATTACATTATCACTATGCAAATTAAGCCAGACCGTTACGTACTGTTGTGGTCAAAGGCACGTAACGGCCCGTCTTAATGTGCAAAGTTACAGTTAAAACATACTAGGGAATAAGATTCAAGAGTCAAGATTCTAGATTGTGCATGCCTATCACAAAAAACAACTACAATAAATTAGGGAACATCAACCATTTAACATCATCATTATCAACAGCAACAATAATAACATTAATGATATTGTCCACTACACATCCATTCTGATGTTGTGTTTAATTGGTATTAATTGCCATGCAAATACCGTAATATCGCTTTTCAAATGGATATAGCAGTGGTCTAGCCGTCCCGCCAGGGAACTAAAACTGTCTCACTGAATCTTGAATAACCCTTTCCTCCACAGAAGCGCCTTTTACTGACCCTGTAACTGATGGCTGTTGAACACATTGTAGGAAATGGAGCAAATTCTCCATTTCTCAAATTTAATATTTTTCATAATTCCTTGTGAATTAGTCTTAAAACAGCTTGTGGAGGAAAGGGATAAAGCGTATACAAGATATGTATATGTATATTGAGCCATGCTAGTTGATTAAGCCGTAATTTATGATTATATCTTTTAATCAGCATGCGTCCGATATTCTGTTTCATTTAATTGTTTATTGGATATTTATCGAAGTTCGTATGAGCAATGTACACTTAAACCATTTACACCATATGTTATATTTAGACTTATCTACAATGAAAGCATCGTATGAAAACGAAGAATATCTTGGAGAAAAGAAAGCGGCAATATTTAAAACGTGTTGAAAACGTTGTGGTTAATGGTGCATTTGCTAGTTTTGAAACTGTTGCGATTGCAGAAATACAACATGTCATTAATAAAGCGTTAATAAATAACAGCATATGCGACATGAATCTGACAGAGCAAAATTGAGATTGGGTACACATATTTCTGTATTCTGATAGCCTAGTCACTAGAATTTGCATTATGCAAGTCTGATCCTTTACATCTGACTTAAGCAGGCCGGGTAAATTGTCATCCGCACAATAACGTCGTCTGCAGTAATATTCAATGTCCCTTTTACTATATATTTTCGAAATGTAATATGAGTGTCCCAAAAAGTGTAGTCCGAGATCAGATGCCGCCTTTCCAAGGCGGCATCTAAACAGGGACATCACTGTTTGAAATAGCAGTTCGGCCAATGGTAATGTAATCTGAAAAGAAGTATTTTATTTATTCCACTCTGATCTTGATTTTGTTAAACTATTTAATCTCTGGTAAGTCGGAGACGACAATTTAACGTTTGGCACGTAAAGGATCACATCATGGTGATAACACAGCGTCTCATCGCCGGTTCACCAGTAGCATATAGAAGGTTGATAGCCGAAGCGTTTGTCAAACATGTGAGTTATTCCACTACTCCGATTTCTATCTTATTTGTTTCTAAATTATGAATCCTCTGTAATACAACACTGACACTGATACATATCATGGGCTTTGTATGACAAGTATGCTAGTGTTATTGTGGCAAAATGGCACTTGCATAATTACTCTAAGTCTTCAACCACTTCGAGGAATTATTGAAATCCTTCTAAAACGCAAACAAGCTGATTTGACCGTATCAAACTGTGTACAAAATCCCCAATCATTGAGGCAAAAAGTGTAGACCCTGATCAGACTGCTCCATCAGGAGCAGTCTGATCAGGGTCAACACTTTCTGCTCATGTGGCCGAAGACTTAAGAGCAATTACGGTAACTCCTTTCCTATCCAGACCAGGGAGATGTTACCTTCTAGTGCAGCCGCTCGTCTCTCGCGCTCCTCTTCTTCCTGCCTCTCCTCCATCTTCTTCTTGTAGGCCGTGGTTATGAAGATCTCCTTGTCCTCAAACTCGTTCCCTTCTGCTTCTCTCTCCTTCTGGATCTTCCGCTCGTTTTGACGCTCGTCCTCCTTCTGCCGTATCTCATTAGCTTTAAGGAGCTGGCCAATATACCTAGGCTGAAAGGGTTATATACAGTAGAACCTGTTTTGTTTTTGTTGGGTTTTAAGTCGCTTCGATAGTATTTCGGTCATTTCGCGACGCCCTGCTTATTACTAGTGGAGGAAGACCCCAGAAACCCGTCCGAGTTGCACAGACGGACAACTGGGTAGAACCATTGACCTACGGCAAGCCAGCCGGAGGATCGAACCCACAGCGGTGAGGGGCCAAGTGATTGCAAGCCAGAGACTATAACCACTCGACCACCATAGAACCTGATCACTAAAAGAAGAGTGATTTCTAAAGACAAGTGGCAGCTTCATGCAACACGGAAGTAATACAGAAAGCTCCCCAAGGAGCTTTCTGCATTACTTCTGTGCTGCTTGAAGCAGTCAATAGTCTAAACAAGCAATAATGCGTCTTCTCTTGGTGATCACTGAAGAGAGGTTTTACTGTACATACAATATCACTTTGCCATTAATTTTAGTATTGCCAAACCCGGCACATTACTTTGTATCAGATGATAACATAATATTTGATACATCACGCCACCTTGAAAACCCATACTTGATCTACAGCAAATCAAAGTATAAATGATGTACAGAGAAATTATCCATTAAATGGGTAAATAAAGCATGATTCTGCAACAATGTTGTCTCATAAAGATTGTGAATGAGCCTAAAAATAGCATATGGAGTAGACGTGTCTGATAAACGTACTGCTTCAAGGTCTTCTGTGAATAACTTTAATTATCCTAAAGATACCTAAGGCGTATGGACGAACGGAAATCCTACGAGATTGTCCGTTCGTTTAACATGCAAGACATGACAAATAATAAAACATATATGTAAATAAGTGGTGTAGCCCGGAGGTTTAGTCCCCGATAACACTCTATGATATACATTATTCTTGTTTACAGAAGTATTGTTTTTTGTTTCAGGGTATAACTTTTTAAAACTTTTAAAACAAGAATGACAGGTTTGAATATAAATTAAGAATACATATGCATAAGACGAATAATGATGTACAGGTCTCCAGAAGAAACGTCACCACAATTACGTTTTTGAAAACCATACTGAACGGTAAATAAGAAACTAAAGTCACACAATATGGCTGTATCGTTCTTAAACTTAAACTTATCAACTACCATAGTTATTCGATTCGATTTGGCAATTTAACAGAATCAAAACAATTGATAATACATTTATTAAAACGTGTTGTTTGTTAAATAGAGAACAACAGGTCAGTGCCGTAGATGGAAAAGAGAATCTAGGGAGGCGTAGGAAGACAGTTTTTGGCGAGCTTTAGCAAGCCAAAACGTCTTCCGTAGCCGAACCAGATAAACTTTTCCATCTACGGCACTGACCTGTTATTCGATTAATCCTGTCATCATCGTAATCTCTTTACATCGACATTTCGTTGATAGGTTTTAGGTTTTCTCTTCATATTGTTATCTAAAACTCAAGTTTACCCCAACCCACTAATTTTCCCTTAAAGTGTCGTCGTTTTGCACATCAAAAACGATATCAAACGCTTTATTTCAAAATCGTAACAACATAGAAAACACAATCAATAAGTCAAACGATCCCAGAAAGTCGGTTAAACTTATATAAACCACAACGCGACATTTTAAATCGATTGTTCGAATCTGGGAATGGGCGAAAGTATATACCATTTTCCACCCTTTTGTCTATCCCTATTTGTACTGCCGAAAACAGTCTTCCAGAACGATTTTTAAAATGGGTTTACATCACTAATATAAATAGGTTTACACCACTAAATTTTGTAAGGGGCGAAATTCTATTCGAATTTGTATACGAATTTGTACCCCTTTGTGCATACCCAAAATGATGTGACAGGGGCGAAAGTCTATACTGAATGGGTCTCCTTTTGTCTATACCGATTCGAAATATGTCTATCCCCGTCTCATTAACCTGGCCAGATCTAGTAGCAATTGACTACTTTCAGTATCCTTAACCTGGCCGGAACCAAAGTCCTATTTGTGTTTGTTATATATCAAATATACAATATTGATAAATATGTCAATACAGATTTCAATATACTAAATTTTAAATTTTGTAACAAACCTAAATGTAACAACTATGACTAAGGATCCGGCCAGGTTAAGGACACAAAATAGAACAATTGCTACTAGATCCGGCCAGGTTACTTAGACAGGGATAGACATATTTCGAATTGGTATTTACAAAGGGAAACCCATTCAGTATAGACTTTCGCCCCTAACAAATAATGAGCGTGAAAAAAGGATCTCTCAACATTTAAATTAATGCGAAAGTCTATACGAATGTGTTCCCCTTTGTCTATACAGATGACTCATTATACGACAACATACAGATTTTACGACATTAAAATGGGTATAGACATTCTTTTTCATTTTGGTATAGTCTTTCGCCCCTTCCTCGAGTCTGTTCGAATGTCTACACCGGTTAAAAAATAGTGCAGTATAAATCGCCGACTTCTAGGCTTTCCAAATTCCATTTTCCGGAAAATACGGCTTTGTGCGGTCTTGGTGATAAAAATGTGTAATATCGGCATATTTGACAGGCAACAAAGAATCCATGGGTGAAATAGTCCCTTTCGCCTCAGATAGATGTGTCACATGACCACATTGACCTTATGTCAAAAAGGTATCAGGTACCCTGTTATTAGGTCACTAGGGGCTACAATGACAGGGTAAAAGAATTTTCACGGGCAATGCTGTCATAGAGTCAGGCCCTATTTGATGACTTTTTAACCTTAGGACATTTATCAATTTGTGATAAGTTTATAGAACAATCAGGATAAATACATATATATTATAAAATATGCAGTTTCTAGCATGGACGAAATGATCATTGCAAATAATTCAAATATCCGATTCATTTGTAATGATGGAACTCACATTTATCTTGTTTTTAGAGTATATATTCTGATCCTGATTAGCGGTCACGCCATTAGTGCGGTCATTTTGTTTGTCCTATATACATTTGCAGAGGCAATAAAACAATTTATCAATATATGGCGGTTCATTTTTGACACTTGGTTTGCGATAATTAATTGTAATATTTAGTTTTTATACGTACTGTAAATGCATCATTTTTAAATACGCTATTCGAGTTTGGAGCTAACTGCATATGTATCCTAACAGGGATACGTATATCACAACTGTTTGAAATAAGAAGTTCGTGTTACCTGTCAAAATTATGACAGTTTGCCTTGCTTCAAACAAGGTAAAATGCATCTCCCACGTCTTTCATTTGTAATTTATCGTGTGTTGTATCATTAATATGATATTTCAATCCATACGTTTACAAGAGTACGGTACAAATACATTTGAGCATCGAACCTAATATAATACGACACTATCACATGAATAAGCATAGATTGTACTAGGTCGTATTGCAATGGACATTTAATATTGATATTTAAGTAATTGCAGTACAGCAGTGTTGGTCAACGTTTTTGAATATGACAGAACCGATACAGGGTAAAACAATTATCCGCCGTAAACTTTTCTATTATTCTGCATTTTTTTATCGAAATTTTACTTTGATATTTTGACGCGAATGGGGTATTTGTATTTCCTAGATTGTAAGATTGTATCCATTGGAACAAAACAGTAGAATACTAAACAGATGTCTGGCAAAAGAGGTCATTCCTACTTTCCGCAAGATCCTTTAAGACGGAATTTGCACGTCATCTATTTTTTTATTTAAACACACTATATTTGCAAGTTTGGCTTTCTTGTGAGTCATTCGTTAATTGCTCGTTGACTATTAGATTTGCTTCAAATACAAAGCTTCAAACCATAGACGTATACCTGTTCCAATAATTCCCTCCGTTGGGCCTAGCTGAAATAAAAACAAATTCTAGTAACTGCATACTTTAAGAAATATGTTATTCGCCTTAGATAATCTGACAAACATTGGGAAAAGCTTGGTGACCGCCCTGAAGACACGTGTCTGCTTTACATCGCTTCATACCTTCTATTTTTAATATTATTCACAAGGATACAATCGGATGAAACGGATGAATATCTAGATGAAAAAGTGCCTTTTTTTAATTGTATTAATAAAATTGTAGGAAATATAGCAAACGAGCAATGCTTCATATCCCATATTATTTTCAATAGTCGTCTGCTACAGAGACGTGAAAGGCGTATATCTAGATGAAAAAGTGTTTCCGAGTCGTCGAGTTTATCGCCGCCATTTTGTTTCGCGCCCTGGACCGTAGACAGTGGCGCGAAATCCATTTCTAAGGGCCCAGTATGAGTGGAACCCCCGGTCCAAAGGTTTACGGACACATCACCTACAGAAACCCTGTTTACGCGTACAGATAAAAGGTAAAATATTCCCCCGCACGGATACCTACGCGTACAGATAAAAGGTAAAATATTCCCCCGCACGGATACCTACGCGTACAGATAAATGGTAAAATATTCCCCCACACGGATACCTACGCGTACAGATAAATGGTAAAATATTCCCCCGCACGGATACCTACGCGTACAGATAAATGGTAAAATATTCCCCCGCACGGACACCTACGCGTACAGATAAATGGTAAAATATTCCCCCACACGGATACCTACGCGTACAGATAAAAGGTAAAATATTCCCCCACACGGATACCTACGCGTACAGATAAATGGTAAAATATTCCCCCGCACGGACACCTACGCGTACAGATAAATGGTAAAATATTCCCCCACACGGATACCTACGCGTACAGATAAAAGGTAAAATATTCACGCCTACCTACAGCAATGCGTTATTGTGCTTAACAGTGTTTACACTGTTGTTTACACTGTTGTTTACACTGTTGACATGCATATTTTGGGCACTCAGAGTGATCCGGCTCACAAGGGTCGCACAAAATTGCAAAGTGTCGGACGATTCCGAGTCGTCGAGTTTATCGCCGCCATTTTGTTTCGCGCCCTGGACCGCAGACAGTGGCGCGAAAACCATTTCTAAGGGCCCAGTATGAGTGGAACCCCCGGTCCAAAGGTTTACGGCCACATCAATTGCACACGGTGTTTTGTGGCTATATTTAACCCGCCATTGACAACAACGTTACACATACGGTAAATGACCGCGGAGAAAGGAAAGTGGTCGGACGATTTTATACTGACATGGATACGCTTCTCTGAAGGTTGATAAGTATTACTAAATCAGTGTCGGACTCAAGGTTGGATGGTGCTGGGTTGCGACCCACAGCTTAAATATACCATTGACGAATGGCAAATCTCATTTTAGGTTTCAAGTTTTCTATAGCGTTACAAATGCAAATTCCTTTGTCCATATTGTCTGATTACAGAACTGTGACTTTTGTGACCAATAGTGATATTTTGTAAATAAAATATTCGGTTGTTTTATTAGTAAGTTTTTGTTTAGTTTGAAATTATATGAAGTTTAAAAGATTATATTTAAGAAATATATCTATAGTATATCAAGATCGACATGCGGTGAAAAGGTATACGTAAAAAGTACTAAAAACGTTATCGGCGTACTTGGCATTTTCTTAAGTAATGTATAGTGCGTTAAACATCAGACAGTGATGGACATGGAGTGATGGAAAGACAGTGACATGGACAGAGATTGATGGGGACAGAGAGCGATGGGAACAGAGAGCTATGGGAACAGAGAGTGATGGGAACATAGAGAGATGGGAACATAAGAGTGACATGGACAGAGATTGATGGACAGAGTGATGGAAACAGATATTGATGGGAACAGAGATTGATGGGGACAGAGACTGATGGGAGCATAATACCTTCCTCTTAAGTTTGACCCATAACATCGGTATATTGCTGTGGCATCAACCAAGGAATATTGAAACATGTTCAAAACAGATGTAGGTCCAAAAGCAAATGTGTTTTACATTTTAGTCTTTATTTAAATCCAATCAGTGACCCCGATTACGTAAACATTAGCCACGGGTTTGTGTTGTCGCGTCCAATCAAAATCAACCGCTTTAGTTATCGGGGACCTTCATCTTCATTTCGCTCGCCCATAGCACAATCAAAGCTTTTATAGAGTAGTGTAACTCTCTCGGCGAAACTGTACCAAACTAGAACGTGAAAAGGTTACGTCCCATTTCCTAGTTATCATATCAGATGCGCATTTGTCTTGGTCTTTGAAATACCAAGTAACTTGGCCATAGTCTAATATGAATCGAAACTATATGCAATCATCATACAAGATTCGCCCGTAGCGCAGAAAATGCGTATAGTGGGTATGTAACTCCCCTAACAAAACTGTACCGTTGCATATTCCGTTGTGGATGGATTCTAGCTGAACATAATACTTTTTACGCATGTTTGACCTGTACGTTACAGATCGCGTTGTGGGTGTTTCGTTCTTCTACCGCTTGTAGATCCCGTTGTTGATGTGTTGCAGCTTATATAGTTAATAGGAGGCATTTCAGACATCTACCGCTGAAGATCTTTTTATAGATGTTATTGTGGGAGGTCAAGGGCTGGCTAGAGCTTATCTTCTTAAACAAACGACTCCATAAATAATAGTCTTACGTTTAAGAGTATTACATTACAAGGTCGTGTTTAGAAATGAAATCTGAGCCGCGTTATCTGGAAAACGATATCGTCGTTTGTCATTTGAATATGTCATGTCATGTTTGTTTTCAATGGTTTATAGCAACAACGTCCTAATCATGCCGATTGCGAATGAAATGTATTGACGAGGTACATAGTCCAGCAGACAAGAATTTCACCTGACGTCAAAGTTAGCAACAGGAAACGGGTCTAGAGCTTCTCAAACAATTTGAGGCCTGTAAAATATTTTACCGTAAGTAATTATGAAAGCTAAAATTATAGTATACTACAATTGCAGACAACATTATTAAAAAAACTGCTTGCGAATATCTGAAGTCCTTCTAGAACGTTTAAAAGGTTCAATTGATTATTTTGCATGCAGGTTCATATCAAGCTTTTATCTGAAACACGCTCTGGAAATTAATTTTAGGCTACAAAGAAGTTATAATAAACCTGAGATGATCAAGTCGTTAATTGTTGAATGATAACTACCGATGCAATTTAATTTTAACTTCAGGAAGGTAAAAAAACGATGAGGTTAAATAATCAAAGCGCCAATGGCACTGTAGTGGCGATCGTATGGAAAATCCTGCAAAGTAACAAGCAGTATATCGGTGTAGGGCTTGCGATGACTCTGGTGCGGGTAAATTTGAGAATGTATCAACCCTTCATCTTTTGACAGTAGAATAATGTTAGTTTGCCAGAATGTTGTCTTGGTGATTTTTTAGTTACGTTCTGAAATTGGTCATGATGTGTTCAAAATTAGGCCATTCCAAAGTTATGAAAAATCTAGTTGGTATTCGATAGACTACCGTTTTAGCTCATTATAATGGCTATTTGTAAACTAAATTGTTCGGGTAATCACATGTTCATCACCATGTCGCTAGGCCATATTAAGATAAAATATTTTTTACACTTTAGAAATTACTAAATTATCAAGAAAAGAGAGAAAACAGTATCCATTAGTTTGGTGTTTGTTTCAATGATGTCCGATATTAAAAAGGTCTGTTCAATTTAGTCCCTTCACATTGCATGATTGAGGGTTGTCAGAGACATATAAACACAGTGTATTTATATGTCTCTGAGGTTGTTAAACTGCTTCGAATAATGTGAGTGCAAAAACAAACACAAAACATGCTCAAAAAGCACAATTTCACTATTTGCCAAACTGTTCAATTTATAAAAATATAGGCATATATTATAATGCTCGATCTCCAAACTAAATTAGGCTACACTTTCAGCATTGATTGCTAATTGACTCTAGAACGTGCAGACGTGTATACATAACGTGTGTACACACTGACATTATGTGTCCTTTAAACCTTTGTAAACCAGTCTTATCATCTAGACGCTTTCATATATTTAAACAACTACACAATAAATCGATTATAATATTGAGATAACCATGCAGTCTCGCGAGCTATTTATAGAACCTTTTGGAATTTCCAGATTTGAGTATCATCAGAGTTACCGGTATTTGCAAGGCAGATAGAACGCGCGCAATGATATTTATTATCTTCCCAATCATGATGAAGATAATATTTACATATTTTAACTCTATGTAGATAATGTCTTGATAAAACTCAAATATTAGTAACAATCCGGTACCAAAGTAGCACTGACATAATTATTATTAATCACGTCTCTGCATCAATGATGGAACTATAACGGATGTGAGTAAATTAGTTTGCAGTAAGGAAAAAAAATATCAACCGATTGTTCAAAACCGACTATGTAAATATTTTTCGTTGTTGTTGTTTCTGTTAGCATTGTGGCGATTGTCAAATCAATCGCCACAAAAACGATGATAATGTGTTGCGAATAGTCGAGCGTTATGTATAACTGCTGTTTTATTCGCAGTTGTCATGGCTTAGATAAGAGGCGTTTATAATCTGGCAGTGTGTTGCAAGAAGTGTCTGGTTTTTCCCGAAACTCTTCCAATGACGATGGAGTTAGATAACCGTTTGAATGATTGTGCTAGGAAAATAAATGATGGCAAACTATTGGCTATTTTGAGTGGCGGTGACGTTGTAGCGCAGGAACTAGAATACCACAGTTCTTGCTTGACACGTCTTTACAATAGAGAAAGAGAACATCCACACGCTTTGGAAATGGAAGAAAAGGGCACGTCAAGAGACAATCAAATTCATCCTCTCGTGTTTTCAGAGCTATTGGCCTATATTGTAGAAAGTAAGACCAACACAGATACTCCAGTTGTATTTAAGCTCGCATACCTGGTGTCATCACTAGTGGTCGCCTTTTCTGTAGCTCTTTGAAGTTTAGTACATACTGTCATGGGATAGGGGTTCATGTAATCGTTAGTATTTTATCATACTCCAATATGTGGTCCGTTTCTTTGTACGGTTCCCAGTATAGGTCTTCTGGCTAGTCGGTTCTTCATGTGCCAACTGGGATTTGGCTATTTCTATAGCTTGAGCCACTGGAGTGATCTGAGTTACCCTAGGTCTTTGCTGTTCCATGACCTTCAACTTCTCTTCCGCTTGTTTTAGCTCATCTTCCGTATCTCTCAATCGTTTAGCCATGGTAGAGACTCCTCCGTTCGTCTTGAGGTCTATCTGTTCTTGGATGCGTTGATAATAACGTTCTGCTTTGTCAGGTGTAGGTACGTACGGGACCCATTTCATTTGTTGGTAATCGTAGACTTCTATGGACCCCATGTTAATTGTATTCTGTTAAAGAACAACTATCCTTCTTACGTTGTTTCAGAGTCTTGAGTACCATATTCACGATCGACAACATGATCGGGCCATACACTACGAAAAAGGTCTTTTCTGAGTCTGATGGCTTGTTGGATGGATTCCTCGACGCTCATACCATGTTGATCTTTGAGTTTCTTTGCTGACTGAAAAATATTCTGCTGTATGGGATCCCTTTGCAGTTCATAAAAATCGATTGAAAACTGGTGAACACGCCCTTTGTATGCCCGGCTTGCAGATTTACACAGCTCTGTCACCGTCTGCGCCATATTTAAGTGTTCATTCATCCACACTCAGAGGTATTTATACGTAGCTGCATAATCTATTTTACCTACCCACTCTTTTGTTTCGCCGAGGTGTGTAACTTGCGTGCAGCCATGAGAATACTAAAGAAAATAGCGCGGGAGGTGTGAATATGCACACCTCCCGCGCTTTTTTCTTTTGTCTTTTCAGGGCTGCATACGTATGCACACCTCCCGCGCTTTTTCGTCAAGACAATAGGCTATTGTGCACTAAGGCAATGGCGCCAAAATGAAAGCGTACAGAAAATTATATCAAGACAAAATTATTTCCTCCAAAGTACGCCATTATGTCAAACTGGTAGCTACGTTGTTTTTTGACGATCATCGACCATTTTTGTCAAAAACATGTATGTGCCATTTTGACAAAATGTCAGATACGTGTTTTTCGAAGAAAACCGACGACATATGCTATTGTGCTCTAAGACAATAGCGCTAAACTAAAAGCAAACGTACACGTCTATCGACGGATAATATCCGCACAAAGCATGGTATATACAACGAAACATAATCCTATTATGACCGACATAAAGCTGTTTATCGGCATTTAAGCCAATAATTGAGAACCAGCCCAGCAACGAACTTTCAATTCAGCATTCGATCAGATTTACCGAATGAGAAACTGTCATCGTGCAAACTATACGCTGACCGAATATATATCAGCAAATTAGGCAAACAATAGAGAACCAGCTAGGCGGCACATTTTCAATTCTGAGTCTGATAAGACTTTATACGACACTTTTCAGAAAAATGTTGGGCATGTTACGTCGCTTCGACAGGATTTCAGTCAAATCGCGACACCCGGCTAATTACTAGTGGATGATGACTCCAAAGACCCGTCTGAGTTGCACAGACGGACAACTTGGTAGAACCAGTGACCTACCGCATTCCAGCCAGAAGGCTTCCTTATATGAACATTTTTCCCCATGCTAGGTTCGAACCCACAGCGGTGAGGGGTCAAGTGATTGTAAGTGGAAAACTATAACCACTCGGCTGATGAATTGGAAGATTATCTAGGAGAAAGGAAAACCCCAAAGTTGAAGGGCTTTGAAATATTTGGGGATTTGTTGAAAAGTGTACAAGGAGGAGCACTAAGTTCGTGAGATAGTTCACGGATAACGCGATTGTTTATTCCATCTGGGCCGGATGCTTTACCAAGTGGTAGGCATCCGAGAATAGATTGAACTTCATCAGGGTTAAAGACATTGCCGGTTAACCAAGCGTGACTAATCTGTTATCGCCAACAAGTCAAGAAAAGCATGCATCCAACCCGACAGCCGGACAATTTACCAGTATTGAGAAAAGCTAAATTGAGGCCCGTCCCAAGGGTAGCATTTTAAATGGGGACCACAATTCCAACAATGGTTATTTGTCTGTTTGTGGTATTTACGTCTGTTTCTGTTTTCCTTACAAGGGACATTGGCGAACATCGTAGACCTAGATCAGGGGTCTGAATTGGTTAGATACTTCTGATTTACCCTCATTTCTTGTGTTCAGGCAGTGAATTAAACCTGCCCCCCCCCCCCCCCCCCCCCTGATATTGGCAGGGCCTCACTTGAAATGCTTGGCTGACTTGGAAAATAAGTCCATGTGTTTCCCTTGCGTTTACTGTTACATCCACACCTAGGGAGAACAATGGAAGGGTGGTCATGAATAGGCCCAAGTCAATGTCTTTAAAGATAGGATGAGACATCGATAAAGTATTTGGTGAAATAGAAGGAATATGTGCATTTGTCTCGTTTAAAAATGTTTGACTACAAAATGAATGGTTAAGTAGGTCTGCTTTTTCTTTGTTGTTCGAGGCACATTCGTGGTAGCGAACGTTTTTCTTTTGGCGACATAATAGACTTAAGAGTTTTCCACCAATTCCGAGAGTTGACATTTTCTGTTTTTAAGTTATCTGCTAGTTTGTTGAAATAGTTCTGTTTTGATTCCGTTATGAGTGTGATGACATCATTTCTTAGTTTCTTAATATTTCCCCAGTAGTGACTATTAGTTTTTCTCTTTGCTTTCTTATTGATTTTATTTGTGTTCTAATGTTCCGTTTTAGTGATGTGGTAATCCATGGTGGTTCTGAGGGTTTAATTGTTACAATTTTATTCGGTATACATTTTTTCGATTTTTCTAGGAATTTATTTGTGAAGTTCTAACAGTATGCGTAAATGTCGTCATCGCAAACAGTCGTCCATCCGTATCGTTTGTCAGCCGTCGAAGTAGTTCGTAGTCTCCTTTATCGTAAAACCAAACATTTCTAGTAAACAAAAATAATTGAGGTTTTCTATATTTGAAAATGCCATATATTGGACAGTCATATCTTGTTTTTTGGTTCAAAAATGGATCTCCAACTCCACTAGTAACAATGTTATTTACATTATTTGAGAGCATTAAATCTATAAGTGTTGAAGAATTCTCTGTAAAGTTGGTGGGCTCGTTAATAATTTGAGTAAGTCCAACACGTTAACAAAGGCATTTATTTTTTCTCATAAAAATGCGTGTATCAAAGGCCTGATCTATGGACACTTCAACTGAATTAAGGTAGTTGTTGTTAGAGTCTGGAGGTCTGTAGAAAACTCCAATGAGAATGTGATTGCTTTTATTAATAAATCAATCCAGATAGACTCAATTCCAATAACTTCAAGGTCATGCCTTCATTAATAGGCGATATCGTCCTTGACATATACAATGCTACCTTCATAGTGATCAGCTGGATCTTTCCGTTCAGGATTATGAAATGAATGTAGTTTTAGATCATTGGAATCAGTACTGGCATTAAGCCAAGCTTCAAAGAAAGTAATAATTTCAAAGTTCCTTAACTCAAGTGTGATGGTGTCTAATTTGGGCAATATATTCATTGGACATTGTAATGGGCTATGGATAGATAATTTGTGAGATCTGTTGTTTCTAAGACTGAATTTGATGTTGAGGAAAGAGAAACATTTGATGCACTGGAAGAAGCAGGACCCGGATTGGAGTGTACGTCTACCGACATTAAGAGAAGAAGTGATGCTAGAGTATCCGTGTGATGGTGCCCGAGATACAATATGCAGCTCCATGCTACAAGTGTAGATATTCCAAGAGAGACAAGTACCAAATTTGTGAAGTATGCATTCTCTAGATATCGTTTTTCTACTGTAACATGCCTGTATTGATAGTGTATTTGGACATGTAGAGTGGCAGTAGAAAGCAAGTTATTGTAGACTGAAAATGAATGGTGCGACCAAGAGTGTATTGACAACAGTACAATGATGTGTAATGTAAAACTGATTTCAGGCTGCATCTATACGACGGGAGAATGGTGGAACGTTTTTTAACTGACTAATCAAGCGATTGAACACAGAGGCAAAATGTACATCATGTCCACCATAAACCAGTCGTTAACATCTAACACAGTACAAAATGTTTTGCAAAACACTAATAAACAAATACAGGGTATTGCCTTCCCGTCATTCCTTACACGTTGAAACAAAGGGTAACTTGGTAAGAAAAAGGAAATAAATTACAGGTGAAAAAGAGAAACAAATAAAGAATACATCATGTCATGATTCAGTCTATTGTTTTGTGTGGAACAATATCTTGATTAAGCCTTTTACAAAAATATGTACCCATTCAGTGCGTGAAACATGTTTGCAACATGTTTACGGCATTGTTTGGGCTCAGATACAATTTGTCAGGGCTTTACTGTGATTTTCATAATTAAATATTGTAAATAAAGAGCATAATACACACATTGATAGTTTTCTAATATGCAAGTTGTAACTGATCATTTTCCAAAGCTACAGTATTGAAACCAATTAAATTGACGATTTTACCGGTTACGCTCGGATTCGCTCCGGTTCGCTTGAGGTTAAATATTGATGACAAAGCCGCGCTTGCAAAACAGTTCCATCCAAAAGAGTTTGGTGTGGTATTCTACTAAATAACTCGCAAAAAAACCCAGTCAACATTCGTCATTCGTCATTTTTTGATGAAATTTTATTCGAAACCCACGAATAATCTCTATCCATTTTGTTTGGCGAATACAATTTCATCAAGAATAACAGCACATGCAAATTGCTAATTTTGTGATTTTCAATAACGTGCTACATATGGCTTAGCTTATTAAAAACGTGTTTTCCGGAAGTTTGAATTAAAAATTAATCTTTGCAATAGTTAGTGCAATGTCTTGCAAACAGTTTGGTATCAAAAGTTCATACTAAATTATTTTGAAAATAGATATAATAAAATAAAATGTAAAAGTGTGTAGTTTCTTTTGGCATTCAGCAGATTATTTCCATGTGGATAAGTCTAAAAAGAGCGTATGAAGGAAAAGGTTAAGGGCAGTTTGTTACTCTTGCTCTATGGAACGCCGTAGCTGTCTTATGTTAAGACTGGACATGTTGTTTTGTTGAAACAAGTGTTGTCTTGTTGAAACAAGTGTTGTATTGTCAAAAAACACATGCTGTCCTGTTGAACTAATATGCTATTTTGTCCAATCGCTTTAAATTTGGTGAAACTTTTCACTAAGTGTCAAACAGCATGTATCCGGATCAGACGCCGATTTACTCTTCGTCTGATTAATTCCTGGCAGGTTGACGATAGTGCTATGGTCGCGATTGACAGGATAGGGGTTAAAAATCCTCGGCAATGTTTGAATATTGTCTGAAAGAAGAACTGAGGTTAGCCTACAGTACCGACCGATCAAAACAATGACAGAAACTGCAGATATGATCTTGTTTTGATCTCCCCCCAATCCCCTTACAGATGAAATTGTGATAGAGAAAACGTCAGAATAGATTGACGTTCTTGTTAAGAGTCCACCTCAATCCCCTTGATTGCTGCTATAATTGTCGGCTGCTTTAATTGACGTCTGTTTGATTTTTAAACATAGTTAGTTTCGCTTCAAATGATGTGCATGACACATCATCTTGCTATGGAGAATAATTGTGTGAAGTAATATCAAAATCCAATCAAGCATATGGAAGATACAGTCCGAACACGAAATTTAGGTTAAAATGTTTAAGGCCAATCTGTGACATTGACCTTGGGAGTAGGCGGCTGGGTGATGTGCATGACACATCATCTTTTTATGGAGAATAATTGTGTGAAGTAATATCAAAATCTATTCAAGCATGTGGAAGATACAGCCCGGACACGAAATTTCGGACATACTGACGGATGGAAGGCCGGAAGGCCGGACGGAAGGACGGACGGACTGACGGAACCGAGTAAAGAAACCTATAGTCCTCATACCGTTACACGGTAGGGGACTAATAAACTGACATCCAACTGACAACGGACTGAGTCAGTCTATTGTCAGATCGGATAACAGACTGATAATTGACTGGAAAGAAGCCGAAATTAATCTGGCAATAATATGGCAATATACTGATAACACACTGACAATGTACCCATTTTTCGTAAGGGTTTCAAACAGTGTAGACCCAGATCAGAGGGCTCCATGAGGAGCCCTCTGATCAGGATCTGCACTGTTTGTATATAGAATTTCTAGAATTTCCAAATTATATATTTTTCCAAGGAAAGCATTTTATATAATTTGATTGGCCAGTGTTATGATTTTCATAATCAATACGTCAATCATAACTCCTTCAGGTACCACTTCTGTGAGACTATAATGTTATCAAAATTCCTATTAACTGACTCGTCATGCAAACAGTTTATATCTAGATCAGGCCAAACCTAATTTGGGGTCCGGCTCGCACGGAATTCACTTACGATGTTGAGCTTCAAATTGAGACTCCAGACTCTATTTCAGACTAAGGGCTTAAATACTGCCTTTCAATGAGTCGGAAATTGAGTTTTAGTCTCAAAGAAAGGCTGAACACATAATTGTGTATGGAGACTTGAATCCAAATTGTTTGACACTTTGATTCTTTTTTGGGGGAAATTAAAGTCTTAACAACATTAAGATGAGGAAAATTACTAGTGTGCAAAGAGATTTAAGCCTGTTTCACATCAGCCTTGCGGCAGCCGTACAGCTGTCTACGACAACATTTTTTGGGAAATCGCTTGGTTTCGTAGGGCAGCCTAAAGACATCCTCACGAATTCTTAAAGTCGCAAGGCTGTCGCAACGTCGCAAACTAGATTTTCGACATGCACATTTTCTTTGCGAATTTCACCTGTCTAGATGTATTGCAAATTTGTTTGCCAATTGTCTACGGCCCCCTGGGCCTGCGAAATCGTACGACCAAAATATCGCACGGCTGATGTGAAACGGCCTTTAGGAAGTGCAAGGCACTTTACAGGTTAACATTTTCAGTGTGGGGAACGAGTTTAGACGTCCTTTTCAAACACTGTAGATCAAGATCAGAGGGCTCCTGGAGGAGCCCTCTGATCAGGGATCTACACTGTTTGTTATAATTATTTATATTAAGGGGAGAACATCCCCAAGATGTCAAAATAGGGTTAAGTTTGGAACTCCTTAATGGGAGCACACATGATCTGGCAACTTCACCACTTATTAGGCAAAACATCTATATTCACACCCACTTTCTCTTGTATATATGACCTTGACCATAAAATGTCAAGTATGTGGGCGTTTCCAAGTGTGTGCTTACATGATGATGGTCTAACGTGGAGGTATATTCCAGCATTAATTGCATCTGATATACTATACAAGTATGGAGCAGGTTAACCCTTTACTCCATAGATACACCTTTTGACGCATTTGTTGCAGATGTTAGTGAAAACATTGTGGGAAATGGAGCATTTGCTCTTATGGAGCAAATGCTCCATTTTCCACAATGTTTTCAAAGTCATTCAAAATTGGTGCTTTCCTTTCTCCTTGATAATCTTCCTATTCATCATATACTTTTATTGTGAACGAGTCTAAAAATAGTATGGAGTAAAGGGTTACGGGTTATGACTCACAGTGACAGAGACCTAGGTTGGAATTCACCAACGGATTCTAATAGACTTGAGACTCGAGCAAGGCTTCCAGACTCCACCATTCTGATAGACACTCAAGTCTGAGATTGAATTGGTAAATTAAAGGCCAGGTCCCATGCTTTAATGGTTCTGATCTTCATTCAAATTATTTACAAATTAACCAACAATTAACCCTTATCCGGCCATTCACGACCATAATTATATTTTCAAACAGCTTGGATCCGTGTCAGACGCGGTTTGATCAAAATCAAAGCTGCATGACACGTATTGATAATACATGTAGTTACACTAAATAAGAAGTGAAATTAATAAGGTTAAATTATCAAGCAGACAACAATTTCAGCAAACGACAATTTTATGGGCAGGAAAAGGGTAAACACAATTGAACCTTTACTATGTGACATGCACTAGCTATTACAGAAATTACAGATAGATTTACAAGTTTCACAAGTATACCCTGCAGCTGTTTATTCCCACATTAACATGCATCTAACAAGAGATCTCAACTATTTATGTTAATAGCATGTTGCTGCAGCTGACACAGTCGATTAATCAACATGTCAACAGAAATTATTATGAAATATGGTTGCTTAACAATGTCACACTATGCAAGTTATTTGTCACAATCTGACTCTAATTGAATGCAATACCACAGATCCAGGTAAGGCGCCAATCCAAAATGCTAAAATTCTTAATGCTCAACCAAACCCTATTTTAAGTTCTGACCAATCATTAGAATAGTATTTTCAAGATGATTCTAATGGACACAACATAGGGTTCGGTAGAGAGATCTAAAACTTGATCGGATACTTTTTGATTAACGTTCACTTACCTGGAGTCATGTAAAATCCAAAATGCTAAAATTCTTGATGCTCAACCAAATTCTGTGTTGTGACCTGATTCATTAGAATCGTCTTTCCAGGACGATTCTTATGAATGGTCACAAGATAGGGTTTGGTCGACAAATTGTGTGGTATGGGTTTTTTCAATGTAGACATTGGAATAATCTAAGGACGGGGCAAATCTATATAAAAGAGGTAAAATTTGGAAATATTTAGACAAAAATATATGTCCATTTGCATGAACTATGAGTTTTCTCAATAATTTTCGTTGCATTTTCATTAATTCAAGCTTAATTTTATATGAGCAATGCTGTTTGATTTACATTCCAAACTGACTGTAGACCTAATATAAATCAGTTGCCTTGTTGAAACATTTTGGCTGATCATGACACACACTGTTTGGACTGATTGAATACAAAATACTATTGGGTTTAATTTAACCCATTACCTCATATGCTATATTTAGATAATTACATTATATATCTTATGCTATATTTATTTCTCAAAAGAAGAAATTTCAGGTCAGGAAAATATCAATTTTAAGTGGTTTTGTTAATATTATGAGAAATGGAGTATTTGCTCCTTAGGAGCAAATGCTCCATTTTCCACAATACTTTCAAAAATCATAAATATTGTTATAGATGCTTCCAAATGCGTCAGTATGAGGTATAGGGTTAAGTAGCAAACGGTGTAGATCCTGATGCGACGCCACATCTCAGACATAGCAGCTGGTCCGGGTCTACACTGTTTTCAATGGCTTAGGTTTGTTTAAATCGCATGGCGGGGCTGAGCATGTTACTGCTTTGAAATTGAAATGCTATGGTACTGAGTGATTCAGACTTCAGGAATGTTTTGTAGGACAAATATACATTGTTAACTCCAGGGATCCAGATAAGAGAGTGTAAATTAAACATTTTCATTTTTTTTTAAATTTCTCTACCAAACCCAATGTTGTGAACTTGTGACCATTCATTTGAATCGTCTTTTTAAGACGATTCTAATGAATGGTCACAATTTAGGGTTTGGGTGGAGAAATAAGGGTTTTAGCATTTTAGATAATTGTTATGGTCCTTATCTGGATCCCTGTTAACTCTATGCATCATGTGATAAATTGTTGTCTCATATAACCTGAAAAAAATATTGCCATCTTCCTAATTCTTGATGAATTAGGATTTCAATGTCAAACATAATTGATCCATGATCAGTCCCCACATTTTGTGGGGCTTGATTTGGATCAAATATGCTTGCAAAGATCATGATCATTAATGCTCGACAGATTCAGCCGCTAACTTGCTAAGAGTTAACAGGTGTGTGTCTAAAAGCACTCAAAATTTAAAACCAGGACAAAGTTTTACGTTTCAAATTAACCCTTATCCTGCTGATTGTGACCATAATCTTAGAAAAGGTTAAAACAGCTTGGATCCAGATCAGATGCTGAGTAACTCGGCGTCTGACTTGGATTCAAGATGCTTGACCCTAATACTTAATGCACCAAATTTCACGCAAATCCGATGACGTTGGAAAATGAAGCAGACAAGAGGTCGAGCAGACAGTTTTTCAGCAAGATAAGGATAAACTTCAACCTGACAGGTTTAACAATGAAAGTGATACTTTAATTCATTTTTTCAGCGGTCCAGCTATGTGTGCTTTTATTACCCTTTACTCCATAGATACACCTTTTGACGCCTCTGTGATGACACTTGAAAACATTATGGGAAATGGAAGAGTGTAAATTAAACATTTTCATTTTTAACGAATTATTTTTTCCCAAAAAATAATACAGTTAACGCGATCGTTTTTTTTTTCCGGAAGTCACGGTTAAACTACACTTCCGCTTAGAATACACATTCGCTGCACCTAAATAGTCCTAGTATTTTTTCGATATTAAAATGACTTCTACGTGTTATTTCAATACAGTGAAGTCATAATTATACTATCGAATCATCATAGATAATCAATTTTCTAGAAAATATCAAATTAACAGTACGCGCATATATATTTCATTTGTCGGCAGGTACGTATAAGGCACGAGTATGAATTTTAGTCGTATGCCCATTCACTAGAAGTCGACCCCACGCTGTATAGAACAATGTTAATCTCACAAATATGCCACTACGCAGAGCTAATTATAGATCATGGTTTACATACGCGCGCATTCAGTTAGCTTAATATATATACGAAAGTAACGCTCATACGTTGTATCAAAGTACCGTGGTGTAATGCAGAGCGTGTAGAACTTCTAAGCATGGACTATTTATGGACGCGAGTTCGGGTCCCAATTGGAACTGTTCTTTTTTTTTTTTTTTAATTCTTATTTTATGCGATTTTTTAAACATTATAGATTTATAATAATTAATTCACTCACATGAAACATAGTTATAATATAAGCCGAAATCCTGGATCCGCCCCTGGTGACGAAAACAAATCAAACTAACAATGTAAATCTCACAAATATGCCATGGGTGTTTTGACAGACTTTACGCAGAGCTCAGTGAAAGAGTTAGTGTGCATGTTAAACGCTCGCATCGCCGTTGAAATGCTACATTTACTAAAACTGTCAACTGATAAAAAAAATCTCTGGACAAAAATATTAATAATAATAAAATAGACTAAATTGTGCAATAGCATGATCAATTGCATTCATAAATTTAATTTTACAATACATGTTCAAAATAATTCGTTACCAGTACTTTCTGTACTTTGATTTTTTTTAATTTCTCTACCAAACCCAATGTTGTGAACTTGTGACCATTCATTTGAATCGTCTTTTCAAGACGATTCTAATGAATGGTCACAATTTAGGGTTTGGGTGGAGAAATAAGGGTTTTAGCATTTAAGATAATTTTTATGTGCCTTATCTGGATCCCTGTTAACTCTATGCATCATGTGATAAATTGTTGTCTCATATAACCTGAAAAAAATATTGCCATCTTCCTAATTCTTGATGAATTAGGATTTCAATGTCAAACAGAATTGATCCAAGGTCAGTCCCCACATTTTGTGGGGCTTGATTTGGATCCAATATGCTTGCAAAGATCATGATAATTAATGCTCGACAGATTCAGCCGCTAACTTGCTAAGAGTTAACAGGTGTGTGTCTAAAAGCACTCAAAATTTAAAACCAGGACAAAGTTTTACAGCTTCAAATTAACCCTTATCCTGCTGATTGTGACCATAATCTTAGAAAAGGTTAAAACAGCTTGGATCCAGATCAGATGCTGAGTAACTCGGCGTCTGACCTGGATTCAAGATGCTTGACCCTAATACTTAATGCACCAAATTTCACGCAAATCCGATGACGTTGGAAAATGAAGCAGACAAGAGGTCGAGCAGACATTTTTTCAGCAAGATAAGGATAAACTTCAACCTGACAGGTTTAACAATGAAAGTGATACTTTAATTCATTTTTTCAGCGGTCCAGCTATGTGTGCTTTTATTACCCTTTACTCCATAGATACACCTTTTGACGCCTCTGTGATGACACTTGAAAACATTATGGGAAATGGAGCAATTAATTGCTCATAATGAGCAAATGTTTCATTTTCATAACTGCTTATCCCATTAAAACCGGTGTTTTTCTTTCTCCTAGATAATCTTCCTATTCATCATATACTTTTATTGTGAATGAGTCTAAAACTTACATATGGAGTAAAGGGTTAAACAAAAATCAACAACATTTCTTTCATTTCTCCATCAAACCATTTTAAACTAGAGCTATGCTATCATTAAAGATGATACATACCCCCTAACCCCCTAATCTACCTCACACAATCCACCTCACAAGTCATTTTTAACCCCACAAGTACCGACTGTACTGGTAAGAGACCCTAAAACCCCCACAAGTATTGACTGGACAAGGTTAATGACAGACGAACGGACCCCTAAGGGCGCCTGGGGAAGAACGGACAGATGGACGGACGTTCCGCCTGAAAGGTATTTGTGGGGTTAAATGCTATATAAAACTAACCCTAATCTACCTCACAAAATCCACCTCACAAGTCATTTTTAACCCCACAAGTACCGACTATACTGGTTAGGGACACTAAAAACCCCACAAGTACCGACTGGACAGGTTAATGACGGACAAACGGACCCCTAATGGCGCCTGAGGAAGAACGGACAGACGGACGGACGGAGTGATTCCAGTATGCCTCCCACCTCGTTGAGGGGGGTATAACTATGATCACTCATTAGAATCACCTCTTTAGCCAGTTCTGAAGAATGTTCATAAAATTTGGTTTGGTGTTGAAATAAGGATTTTAGGATTGGTATTTAATTATGCACCTTATTTGGACGTCTGTTTTTTTTTATTACATCCCAACACTTACTTTACAGAATTATCAATGACAGGCGAAAGTTAAAAGCCTTATCCCCCATTTAACTCACAACTGTGATGATAATTGCAAAAGGCTTGGATCCAGATTAGACGCAGAGTCACTCTGCGTCTGATCAGGATCCAATTTTTTTGACACTCGGGCAATAGTTTCTCCAAAGATTGAACAAACCAGACAAGTTTCATAATGTAGCAGACGACTAGTTGAGCAGACAACAATTTTAACAGTGGATTAAGGGTTAATGTAAATCCTTATCTTTTTGCTTACATAAGCATTCCTGCTTGTAGTCAAAAAGCAAACAATAAATGGAAAGATGGGTGGGACTCTCAAATCTCACAAACAGTGTAGACTCAGATCAGATTCTGTGATGTCAGCATATTCCTCTGAGATAGTGTGTCAGAAAATTCCTCCACTACTGCAAACAGTGTAGAACCAGATTAGCTGTCGCATCAGAGATGTAGTGACTGATCTAGGTCTACATTGCATGCAGTGTCTGAGTGCCTATTATCTGCCATATGATTATCTCTTTACTTCATATATACGCATAGTTATGCCTTTAGCAAACAGTGTAGATCCAGGAGCTGTCTGATCAAGGTCTGCGCCGTTTGCCTTCTTGGATATGTTGGACCAGGTAAAACGGTGAGTGTTACTCATCTCAGCCAAGTACAAAAGTTGCTTTATCGACATGCTTAATATAATACAATAATTGATTAATATTCCAAATAGGTGGAGTCTTATAAATATGCATGAAGTAAAGGGTTATGCCAAACAATATAATAGCAGTGTGTATCACTTATCTTAATTAAGTTATAAAGTTTCAAGCAATTAAATATTCAAATGTCTTCTTAAATTTTTGACAAAGTAACACCACTTAAAGTTGACCTTTGAATAGGTTTTCCATTAATACTTTTCAACAGCAAAGACAGTTTAACAGACCCGACCAGGTTATTTTAGCCAAAGCCCTGTAATATTGCGATCGCCACTGCTTCTAAATAACCAATAATTGATGGGTTTGCCGTTAGTGTCTAAATAACAGCTTACATCTTTGTACACAGTGAAGGAGCCCTCTAATCAGGGTCTGCATTGTTTGCAAGATGTGCTTAATAAGCAAACTATTTTTCATCCATTATTGATTAAGGACAATTTACTTATTTATTTTAATCCTTATCCCACTATTCACAGCTGTGGTTATCTCTCAATCAGATTGAATTCAGATCAGAGGCTACATTACCCGGCATTTGATCCCCGGACCCAAGTTGTTTGACACTCAGTCGATTGTTTCACAAGAGTTCAACAGAATCGGAAGAGGTCAAGAATTGAAGCAGATGAGAGTTTGAGCAGACGAAAATGTCCGCAGAGATATCCCTTCTCCAGGCGATCTTTAAAAACATTGTGAAAAACGGAGATAAACATACTAGCCATGTCCAGTCCTTGAAAATAGAACTTGCCCTATGACCCCTGGCAAGTAAACTTAAATTAACAAAAAAGTTCATTGTTATAAATGTTTTAAAAGCCATCTGCTGCAGATATGTGGGAAACGGTTTAAAAGACCTTTTCTTATAATTTCTGATATTTTACTAAGTTTTAGTAGCCATTCACCATTGTGGTTACCATGTAGCACTTACATTGGAAAGAAAATATTGAGAAATGAGCTGCTTACCCCTTTCCCACATATAGAATCTGATGTTTTCTGACCACTCTGCAGCAGACGCCTTTTCAAAAGTGTTGAAAACATTGTGACAAAAGAAGAAATTACACGTTTGACAAAAGGAGAAATTGCTCAAGAGGAGCAATTTTCTTTTTTTGCAACAATGTTTTCAGTTTTTCTCAGTAATTGTACCTTCATTTATACTTTAGAGAGATTTGTTATTGTTTTTGCCTATTAACCCTTTCCCTCATACGACAATTCTGCAGCAGACGATGTTGAAGATATTTTGTCAAAAAAATAGAAAATCTCTATAACTGAATGGATAACCTATGAATAAATCAGTAAATGTGGAAAACATTGTGGCAAAAGGAGAAATTCCTCGTTTTGAGCAATTTCTTCTTTTGTCACTATGTTTTCAAAAAACGTCTATACGAGGGAAAGGGTTAAAGTCGTCTGCTGAGATATGCGTTGTATGTTGGACAGGGTTTAACTATAAATGTTCATATCGCATTGCATCGCCTCAGTGGAGTAGTCTTTAGAGCATCCGCCTCAGGAGCGGGTAGCCAGGATATAGTGGCCAGGCTACGGCTTTCAACATAACTGTTAATTAACTAGATGAAGCGCCGTTAAGTTACTGGAATACAGTTGAATGGGGCGTACATCATAAAAACAAATACATCAATATGAGCAGTTTCACGAGAAAACCAACATTGTGGAATCTGCGTTAAGTATCGACCCGGATCAGCCGAAGCTTGCCGCGCAGGCTTACCCGGATATAGATTTTTTGCCTCCTGTGGATTTTCTGTTTCAGGAATCACTACTCTATACATCTATCCTCCTTAGACGGAATGTGTCGGCCGGATCAGTCTGCGCGGACAGCGCAGGCTGATCTGGTCGATACATTACGCAGATGTCTATCGCCGTAAAGTATCGACCCGGATCAGCCTAAGCTTGCCGCGCAGGCTCACCCGCGGACAGACACTTTTCGCCTCCTGTGGATTTTCTGTTTCAGCAATCATTACTCTATATCTCTATCCCCCTGAGACGGAATGTGTCGGCCCGGATTAGCCTACGCGGACCGCGCAAGCTGATCTGGTGCGATACATTACGCAGATACCATAATGTTGGTTTTCTCGTGGAACGGCTCATATATTCTCAAGTCCGTTGACTTTTAAGCGTTTTGCCCTAAATTCATGAGATTGTTTGATAACGGTATAAAGGGAATTTCGTATAAATTGCTAAGATGGCAATTCACAGTTGCAAGGCTCTCTTCAACACGACAGTCTTTAGTTGTCAAAACAGTTGGCACGGAATCATTGAAATGATAAAAAAACATTTTGATGCAACAAAGTGAGACAGAATTATTGAAAATAACAGATAAGCACTGTATTAAGTCTGATTTTGGCCATTATTAGCAAACGGCTTGCGCGGTCGCAAAACATTTTTACCCTTAATTCGAAAAATGAAAACATGAAAAAGCAGGGGTTCAATCTGGAAATAATGAGCTACTTTGGGACCAAAACCTGCATGCAATTTGAGGATGTATTTGGAAAACCCAAGTTTTCAGCTTCTTTAGCACACTCTTCAACTGAAAATGGTACCTTTGTTTATATGCAATAAAATACTCATTCTTGACCATACACAAGTATACTGAAAGAGGACAGGAACGATCTACACGCCAAATGGCATTAATGCCGTGCGCGAGGGTAAACAACGTCATGAAAGAAGGAGGAAAAGATGGCAAAATTCGAACCCATGCTTTAACTGTAATGTTTACATCTATAATCGTCGAAAACAAGATTTAGCCTACAAATATGGCAAAAAAACGAATATTCCAAGTGTTATATGACCCCTTAAGAGAACATTAATGTGCATGCGATAGGCAAAACACACTGTATATCAATAAAACACACTAATATATAATTTGTTCAACCATTTTCAGTATGCTGAAGGCGCAGAAATTTGTTTTAAAATATTTCAAACCCTTCACTAAAGTCACACATTTTATCCCCCTTTTGGGCAATATTTTACCATTATTTCCCAACTGTAAGACATAAATGAACTATTCCGGTATGAGTACAGGACCACTTTGATCACATGTTCTAATACATCTGTGCTCTCGGAGCTGGTATTACAATGAATGCATGCTCTGATTTTAACCTGAAAACTATTTTTTACACAAATCTCAACTGTTCTTTCCTTTCAATGTGCATTTTCAGTAGATGTTTTAAAGTTATTTTCATAATTTTACCCTGAAAGACCTGCTAATAAACAGAAAATGACATATTGAGACAAATATAATTAAAACAAGCTCACTCTGTGGAAGAACAATAGCATTCAGATCATTTCTGAGTAAATTAAACCGTTTCACAAGGTATTCTATATAATGCAAGGGAGATAATCATTGCAGTCTTAGCTTTGTAAACAAATTTTTTCTCACCTAGGCTCCAAGTGTGAATTACTTGGACTGTTTATCTATGAAATCTGATGCTTCAGCTGATTAAACCATATATTTACGGCCCATAATTGGTCATCTTATCATGTTTTGTATCAAGAAAAAACACAGTAGTGAATTAGCATAGGATAGAGATTTAAAAGAAAGAAAAAGTTGGATAAGCTGCAATAATCCCAACAAGAAGAAAGCAACCCATTTTAAAAAAGGTGAAGAAAACAAACGTGGAACATAACATCACAAAAGACACCCTCGACGCCTCTGTTGACGGAATCTCATTCTGCACCGTCAACTATCACCCGTCTTGACAGTATGTTAGTTATTCATTTTACATCGTTTGCGAAACAAGCTTTCAGCTTATATTAATCACGCTCGATGTCTGCTTCCTTGAGACTTAACCAGTACTCGCGTCGTAAGTGTAGACAAATCCCAAAGTCTGAACGGGACCCGAACCCGGGACCTTTGGTACGAGAGGGCGACGTTCTACCTCTGCACCACTGTCTTCCACAGAATGTTAGTAATGGATGTGTTGACAGCCTCTACGTTGTCGTATTCATCTTATAACTCTCCCTGCCTTCTTCCATACACCCTTCGACCCAAGTGTGCAAATAAGACCTTAACAGTAAATATAGGGAAAATGACTGAGCTTATCAACCATCTCCATGGATTTACATGTGAAAATGCCAGGGCCAAAGCGGAAATTGTTTATAGGATTGGGATGTTTGTAAAGTGTAGTACTTTTCGCCTGGATGTAACACCTCATCAGATAAAATGAAATGGCAGTGATTCCGGCTGTTAAAACTAAGATAATAACTCGCCTCGGGTAACAGTATTTTCCCAATGTTGACAATACTGGAAGTAATGCAATATTTATATATTAGCTCATTAACGTATATGTTAGCCATGTGTCGTTAATGTTCAGTAACTTTCTATGTAATCAGTTTGATGGGGACATGGCCCAGCAGAGGTTATGTAATCCACCTGTCATTTCTGTTCTGTGACATTATATATCATTAGCTCGATGGGGATATGTCCCAGCACAGGTTATGTAATCCACATGTCGTTGGTGTTCAGTGACTTTATCTACCATTAGCTAATTAAGGATATGTCCCAGCAGAGTTATGCTATCCACCTTTCGATAATGTCCAGTGACTTTATGTATCATATGGTTAGATAGGGACCTGTCTCAGCAGAGGTTATGTTATACACCTGCCATTAGTATCCAGTGACTATGTTTCATTAGCTCGATAGGGACATGTCCCAGTAGAGGTTATGTAATCCACCAGTCGTTAATGTCCAGTGACTATGTTTCATTAGCTCGATACGTGCATGTCCCAGTAGAGGTTATGTAATCCACCAGTCGTTAATGTCCGGTTACTATGTATCATTAGCTCGATACAGGCATGTCCCAGGAGAGGTTATGTTACCTACATGTCGTGTGTGTCCAGTGAATTTATGTATGACTAGCTCATTAAGTCGGACCGACTTTCAAAGGAATCGAACTAAAAACCTAGATAATGAAGCCTGCGCTCTACATCTGAGTCACTAGGTTTTCTCTTTCGCGAGCAGCTTTGTTGTCATGTACATGAAGACGGATACAGAAGATTGTGACAACACATACATGGAGGATAAAATTACATGTAGACGGACATTGAAGATTCTGACAAAATATGCATCGAGTACTAAATTACATGTAGACGGTCATTGAAGACTGTAACAAAACATACATCGAGGACTTAATTACATGTAGACGGACATTGAAGACTGTGATAAAACATACATCGAGGACTAAATTACTTGTAGACGGATATTGAAGACTGTAACAAAACATACATCGAGGACTAAATTACATATAGACGGACATTGAAGATTGTAACAAAACATACATCGAGGACTAAATTACATGTAGACGGATATTGAAGACTGTGACAAAACATACATCGAGGACTAAATTACATGTAGACGGACATTGAAGATTTTAACAAAACATAAATCGAGGAATAAATTACATGTAGACGGACATTGAAGATTCTGACAAAATATGCATCGAGTACTAAATTACATGTAGACGGTCATTGCAGACTGTAACAAAACATACATCGTGGACTTAATTACATGTAGAAGGACATTGAAGACTGTGATAAAACATACATCGAGGACGAAATTACTTGTAGACGGATAAACATGCATCGAGAACTAAATTACATGTAGACGGAAATTGAAGACAGTTGACAAACATGCATCAAGGACTAAATTACATGTAGACGGACATTGAAGACTGTGACAAAACATACATCGAGGACTAAATTACATGTAGACTGACATTGAAGATTCTGATAAAACATGCATCGCGGACTAAATTACATGTAGAAGGACATTGAAGACTCTGACAAAGCATGTATCGAGGACTAAATAACATGTAGCCGGACATTAAAGACTGTAACAAAACATGCATCGAGGACTAAATTATATGTAGACGGATATTGAAGACTGTGACAAAACATGCATCAAGGACTAAATTATATGTAGACGGATATTGAAGACTGTGGCAAAACATGCAACGATGACTAAATTACATGTAGACGGACATTGAAAACTGTAACAAAACATGCATCGAGTACTAAATTACACATAAAGAAGGACATTAAAGACTCTAACAAAAAATACATCTAGGACTAAAGCACATGCAGACTGACATTGAAGACTATGAAAAAGAATGCATCGAAGACTAAATTACATGTAGACGGATATTGAAGACTGTGACAAAACATGCATCGATGACTAAATTGCATGTAGACGGACATTGAAGACTGTGACAAAACATGCATCGAGGATTAAATTACATAAAGAAGGACATTAAAGACTCTAACAAAAAATACATCGAGGACTAAATTTTACATGTAGACGGACTTAGAAGACTCTAACAAAACATGCATCGAAGACTAAATTACATGTAGACGGACATTGAAGACTGTGACGAAACATGCATCGAGTACTAAATTACATGTAGACGGACATTAAAGACTCTGGCAAAACATGCAACGATGACTAAATTACATGTAGACGGACATTAAAAACTGTAACAAAACATGCATCGAGTACTAAATTACACATAAAGAAGGACATTAAAGACTCTAACAAAAAAGATATCGAGGACTAAATTACATGTAGACAGACATTGAAGTCTGTAACAAAACATGCATAGAGGACTAAATTACATGTAGACGGAAATTGAAGACAGTGAACAAACATGCATCGAGGACTAAATTACATGTAGAAGGACATTGAAAACTGTGACAAAACATACATCGAGTACTAAATTACATGAAGACAGACATTGAAGATTCTGATAAACATGCATCGTGGACTAAATTACATGTAGAAGGACATTGAAGACTCTGACAAAGCATGTATCGAGGACTAAATAACATGTAGCCGGACATTAAAGACTGTAACAAAACATGCAACGAGGACTAAATTATATGTAGACGGATATTGAATACTGTGACAAAACATGCATCGAGGACTAAATTACATGTAGACGGATATTGAAGACTGTGGAAAAACATGCAACGATGACTAAATTACATGTAGACGGACATGGAATACTGTGAAAAACATGCATCGAAGACTAAATTACATGCAGACGGATATTAAAGACTGTGACAAAGCATATATTGAGGACTAAATTACATGTAGACGGACTTAGAAGGCTTTAACAAAACATGCATTGAGGACTAAATTCACATGTAGACGCACATTAAGACTGTGTTAAAACATACATCGAGGACTAAATTACATGTAGACGGATATTGAAGACTGTGACAAAACATGCATCGATGACTAAATTGCATGTAGACGGACATTGAAGACTGTGACAAAACATGCATCGAGGACTAAATTACAAAAAGAAGGACATTAAAGACTCTAACAAAACATACATTGAGGACTAACTTACATGTAGAAGAAAAAATTGAAGACTGTGACAAAACATGTATCGAGGACTAAATTGCATGTAGACGGACATTGAAGACAGTGAACAAACATACATCGAGGACTTAATTACATGTAGACGGACATTGAAGACTGTGATAAAACATACATCGAGGACTAAATTACTTGTAGACGGATATTGAAGACTGTGACAAAACATACATCGAGGATAAATTACATGTAGACGGACATTGAAGATTGTAACAAAACATACATCGAGGACTAAATTACATGTAGACGGATATTGAAGACTGTGACAAAACATACATCGAGGACTAAATTACATGTAGACGGACATTGAAGATTTTAACAAAACATACATCGAGGAATAAATTACATGTAGACGGACATTGAAGATTCTGACAAAATATGCATCGAGTACTAAATTACATGTAGACGGTCATTGCAGACTGTAACAAAACATACATCGTGGACTTAATTACATGTAGAAGGACATTGAAGACTGTGATAAAACATACATCGAGGACGAAATTACTTGTAGACGGATAAACATGCATCGAGAACTAAATTACATGTAGACGGAAATTGAAGACAGTCGACAAACATGCATCGAGGACTAAATTACATGTAGACGGACATTGAAGACTGTGACAAAACATACATCGAGGACTAAATTACATGTAGACAGACATTGAAGATTCTGATAAAACATGCATCGCGGACTAAATTACATGTAGAAGGACATTGAAGACTCTGACAAAGCATGTATCGAGGACTAAATAACATGTAGCCGGACATTAAAGACTGTAACAAAACATGCATCGAGGACTAAATTATATGTAGACGGATATTGAAGACTGTGACAAAACATGCATCGAGGACTAAATTACATGTAGACGGATATTGAAGACTGTGGCAAAACATGCAACGATGACTAAATTACATGTAGACGGACATTGAAAACTGTAACAAAACATGCATCGAGTACTAAATTACACATAAAGAAGGACATTAAAGACTCTAACAAAAAATACATCTAGGACTAAAGCACATGCAGACTGACATTGAAGACTCTGAAAAAGCATGCATCGAAGACTAAATTACATGTAGACGGATATTGAAGACTGTGACAAAACATGCATCGATGACTAAATTGCATGTAGACGGACATTGAAGACTGTGACAAAACATGCATCGAGGACTAAATTACATAAAGAAGGACATTAAAGACTCTAACAAAAAAGACATCGAGGACTAAATTTTACATGTAGACGGACTTAGAAGACTCTAACAAAACATGCATCGAAGACTAAATTACATGTAGACGGACATTGAAGACTGTGACGAAACATGCATCGAGTACTTAATTACATGTAGACGGACATTAAAGACTCTGGCAAAACATGCAACGATGACTAAATTACATGTAGACGGACATTAAAAACTGTAACAAAACATGCATCGAGTACTAAATTACACATAAAGAAGGACATTAAAGACTCTAACAAAAAAGACATCGAGGACTAAATTACATGTAGACAGACATTGAAGACTGTGACAAAACATGCATTGATGACTAAATTGCATGTAGACGGACATTGAAGAGTGTGACAAAACATGCATCGAGGACTAAATTACAAAAAGAAGGACATTAAAGACTCTAACAAAACATACATTGAGGACTAAATTACATGTAGAAGAAAAAATTGAAGACTGTGACAAAACATGCATCGAGGACTAAATTGCATGTAGACGGACATTGAAGACAGTGAAAAAACATACATCGAAGATTAAATGACATGCAGACGGTTATTAAAGTCTGTGACAAAGCATATATTGATGACTAAATTACATGTAGACGGACATTAAAGACTGTTACAAAACATACATCGAGGACTATATTACATGTAGACGGTTATTAAAGACTGTGATAAAGCATATATTGAGGACTAAACTACCTGTAGACGGACATTAAAGACTGTTACAAAACATACATCGAGGACTATATTACATGTAGACGGACATTAAAGACTGTGACAAAACATGCATCGAGGACTAAATTACATGTAGACGGACATTGAAGACTGTTACAAAACATGCATCGAGGACTAAATTACATGTAGACAGACATTGAATACTGTGAAAAACATGCATCGAAGACTAAATTACATGCAGACGGATATTAAAGACTGTGACAAAGCATATATTGAGGACTAAATTACATGTCGACGGACTTAGAAGTCTTTAACAAAACATGCATCGAGGACTAAATTCACATGTAGACGCACATTACGACTGTGACAAAACATACATCGAGGACTAAATTACATGTAGACGGACATTAAAGACTGTTACAAAACATGCGTCGAGGACTAAATTACATGTAGACAGACATTAAAGACTGTGACAAAACATACATCGAGGACTAAATTACATGTAGAGGGACATTAAAGACTGTTACAATACATACATCGAGGACTAAATTACATGTAGACGGACATAAAAGACTGTGACAAAACATACATCGAGGACTAAATTATATGTAGACGGACATTAAAGACTGTTACAAAACATGCGTCGAGGACTAAATTACATGTAGACGGACATTAAAGACTGTGACAAAACATACATCGAGGACTAAATTACATGTAGACGGACATTAAAGACTGTTACAAAACATACATCGAGGACTAACTTACATGTAGACGGACATTAAAAACTGTTACAAAACATACATCGAGGAGTAAATTACATGTAGACGGACATTGAAGACAGTGAACAAACATGCATCGAGGACTAAATTACATTTAGACGGCCATTAAAGACTGTGACAAAACATACATCGAGAACTAAATTACATGTAGGCAGACATAAAAGACTGTTACAAAACATACATCGAGGACTAAATTACATGTAGACGGACATAAAAGACTGTGACAAAACATGAGTCGAGGACTAAATTACACTTTTCTCGAATATTATACATCACATGTGATCTATTGAAACTATACTATATGTATTGCTATACAATTGTTTATTATGTATATGTCCGCGCAGGGTATTCCGGGCCGACACATTCCGTCTCAGGGGGGATAGAGGTATAAAGTAATGATTCCCGAAACAGAAAATCCACGGAAGGCGAAAAGTATTTGTCCGGGTTAGCCAGCGCGGCGTGCTTAGGCTGATCCGAGGCGATAATTTACCCCAATTCCACAATGTTGGTTTTCTCGTGGAACGGCTCATTTAATGATGTCACAAAATAATGCGCAAGTTTGCAAGTACTATTAATAGCACCTTTCGAATTTTGCATCGACGAAGTTTTCAAATCTATTCAATAATCACCAATTAATCCCCGATCTGTTTAACAACCCACAAAGCAGTCGTGTACCTGGAAAACAACCATAAGTAACGAATTTATATCAGGATGTGTATCAGAGCTCTAGAAAAAGGATATTTTTCATTTTCTATAATCCTTATATGACATTCAATTCTTTTGAGTACCAACAACATGGAATTTGGTTGAGTAATAAGATAAATAGTGTGGGGAAAAGACCTGTTCAATCCCTCTTACCTATTCCTCTGGTGTATGTGTATTCATATGCTCAGATCTAGTCACAATACTACTCGGAGTTTCTTTAAATCCTATGTGACTGATTTGGCTAGTTTGAAATGCGGAGATGCGCTTGGTGATCCGAATTTACACTTTGACTCCAATTCTCTCAAATTGTGTTTCAAATGTTACTAAATGTACTGCGAATTCAAATGATTTACTTAGAAATGTCTTTCATTTACAGATAGGTATATACTAATAGTGTCCAATATAAACTTTTTTCCGAAGTAGCCATGATGACTGGTAAGGTGGCCAGGAGAACAACGAATACCCTTATGATGCAGATTGTCTAAAAATAAAATAATCAAAGTACGACTGTAAAACAAATACAATGTAACTTGATCTTCTTCAGGCCGCAATACTTGTAAATCAAGAAATACAATATCTGCCCACATTTTGATTTTATATTCATAATTGTCATTTGAGCCGAATTATGAGAAAACCAACAATGTGGACTCTGCGAAAATTATCGACCCTGATCAGCCTAAGCATGCCGCGCAGGCTAACCCGGATATACACTTTTCGCCTCCTTTGGATTTTTAGCTCACCTAAGCAAGGTGAGCTTTTGTGATCACTCACCGTCCGGCGTCCGGCGTCGTCTTCGTTGTCCTCGTCGTCGTCTGCCCGTCTGTTAACAATTTCCTACAAATGACTTCTTCTACTAAACCAATAGACAGATTTCAAAATAACTTCACAGGAATGGTCCTTAGGTGGTCTTCTTTCAAAGTTGTTCAAATAATTTAATTCCAAGTAGAACTTTGGTTGCTGCGGCATCAGAAAAGGGGAGAATTGCCAAATCTTAAAAAGTCTTCTTGTCCAAAGGTACTAGCCCGATTTGAAAATTATTTTGCACACATGTTCCTTAGGGTAACTTCTACTAAGATTGTTCAAATATTTCTGATCCGTTGAAAATCATGGCCGCCAGGGGGCAGAGCTTATTTTACTTATATGTGCATTGTTAAAACTTTAAAAACCTTCTTGTCCAAAAGTACTGGCCCGATTTAAAAATTATTTTGCACGAATGTTCCTTGGGGCACCCTTTACCAAGATTGTTAATATCTTATATTTCCCATCCGTTGAAAAATATGGCCGCCGGGGGTGGAGCTTGTTTTCCTTATATGTGCATTGTTAAAACTTTAACCATCTTCTTGTCCAAAAGTACTGGCCCGATTTGAAAATTATTTTGCACAAATGATCCTTATGGCACCTTTTACCAAGATTGTTCAAATATTTTGGACCCGTTGAAAAACATGGCCGCCAGGGGGCGGAGCTTGTTTTCCTTATATGTGCATTGTTAAAACGAATGTTCCTTGGGGCACCCTTTACCAAGATTGTTAATATCTTATATTTCCCATCCGTTGAAAAATATGGCCGCCAGGGGTGGAGCTTGTTTTCCTTATATGTGCATTGTTAAAACTTTAACCATCTTCTTGTCCAAAAGTACTGGCCCGATTTGAAAATTATTTTGCACAAATGATCCTTATGGCACCTTTTACCAAGATTGTTCAAATATTTTGGACCCGTTGAAAAACATGGCCGCCAGGGGGCGGAGCTTGTTTTCCTTATATGTGCATTGTTAAAACTTTAAAAATCTTCTTGTCCAAAAGTACTGGCCCGATTTGAAAATTATTTTTTCACAAATGTTTGTTTCAAATGTGTTATTGTACTTGACATAACCAATCACGCAAAATAACTCAGGTGAGCGATCTAGGGCCATCATGGCCCTCTTGTCTTGTATATACCTCTACTCCCCTGAGACGCTACCTCCTCAGGGAACGGCTCGTTTAAGTTCGAGATTGGATATGTTTAGTCTGTAAGGTTCGAAGTATGTCAGTCGGTTAACCCTTTTCTATATACAGACGCTTTCTGGTGCCTCTGCAGCAGATACTTTTAACAATTAATGACAAAGGTGGAAATATCTCAAAACGATAAGGGTTAAAGCCTATGTGAATGCCAACTCCATTCCAGTATTGTCGAAACAAATTATTTATACTGTTGTAGTTTCCCCACTACGGTCTGATGTCTATTCCGAACTACTGAATCCGAATCGCCGAGCCCCGGTAGCTCAGTCGGTAGCGACGCGGGCTGTCAATCCAGGGGTTGTGAGCTCGAATCCCGGCTCGGCCAACTTTCTTTCCGACGATTGACAACAGTCAATGCGACATGCGTCATTCGTCTTCCACCAATGGGCTAAGTCTATGTGGAAAAGCAGCCAGTTGCTTGGGAAGATTGTTGTGTGGAGTACTGGTGTGAGAAAACCATAAAATGCATGAGTAGGTGAACTGGCCGCCGTGATATAACTGAGAAATTGTTGAAAACGGCGTTAAACCCCAATCAACCGAACTACTGGACTCATCTCATGTAGTCTACGTCTGTGTTATCTGATGTTATTCCACGTGGACATTTAAACTATAACCGTCAAAACAGGTACGTTATCAATTATGTGGGTATACTTATGATTGCCTAATTGCTTGGAGTTTAACGCCGTTTTTTCAACGGTATCTCAGTTATAGCACGGCAGACATTTCACCTAACGTATGTGTCCATGCTTTGTTTCATCTTTTCTTCATATAATGTTCAGCCCTGGTAACTGGCTGTCTTTCTACTTATATTTTCATGTCAATTACCGAAAGGAATTAATGGCCGAACCTGGGTTCGAACTCACGACCCCTGAATTGATATTCCTCGACGCTAGCTTAGCTGTCCGAAGTTGAAACTGAGATGAACAGGCTTTTATTTAACCCTTTCCCACATACATACGTTTTCTGTAGCTTCCGCAGCAGACAACTTTTTAAAACATTGTGGCAAAAGAAGAAATTAATTTTAATTCGCAAATTCTCCTTTTGCAACAATGTGTTCAACTTTGTGTTCAATATGTTTTGCCTTCATCTATAGACAGTTCGAACCCCAGTGCGTCCAACAAGTTTTCCGACGTTTGAAAAAAGTCAATGCCACAAAGGGCATTCGACTTTCACAAAAATGGTCTTATATGTATAAGTGGAAAAGCAGCCAGTTACTCGGAAAGGCTACTGCGTGGAGTATTAGTGTGTTTAACCTTTCTCACGTACTGCAAATCTGCAGCTGACGAATTTGAACACATCTGGGGAAAAACTTTGGTAAACAACTATAAAGTTAGTTTAATTTGCTCCTTTTCCGACAATGTTTTTGAATGTCGTCTGCTGCAGATGCGTCGAAAGCGTATGTAAGTAAAGTAAGTAAGTAAGTAAATAGTGTATTAAAGTGACATGTGTACATGTAACATGGTATACAATTATATAATTTTAAACAAAACACCCGGCCTATTGGACCTATAAGTCACCTATATAATAGTAAGTAATATCATTTTCATGTGAAATTATTTTGGCATTCCTAACATCATCAATTAATAAATAATAAATGTCAAACATTTGTATAATATTATATGGATTGGAATGAGACTAGTTATATATCGTCTGCTGCAGAGGCGTCAGAAAGCGTATGTATGCTGTTAATGGTTCAAGCCAGGACACACATGAGTATGTGAACCGTTATATGACTGAAACATTATTGAAAACGACGTTAAATCCCTATCATTCAATTATTCAATAGTTGAATATATGAGCCGTTCCACGAGAAAACCAACATTGTGGACTCTGCGTAAAGTATCGATCCGGATCCGCTAAAGTATGCCGCGCAGGCTAACCCGGACGGACACTTCTCGCCTCCTGTGGATTTTCTGTTTTAAGAATCAATACTCTATACCTCTATCCCCCTGAGACAGAATGTGTCGACCCTGATTAGCCTGCGCGGACTGCACAGGCTGATCTGGGTCGGTACATTACGCATAGTCCATAATGTTGGATTTCTCGTGGATATTTTTCCAAAGAAGATTAAAGCTGTTAAGTTATCAGGGTCCAATGCCACCAACTTTACTTAGCGCTAAGTAATACTTAAATACTAATAAGCATATTTCATTATTTGTGTTTCCCATATATTTTGTAAAATAGTAATAGTAGAATGTATTGAAGTAAATGACTAAATTTTTTATTAGGAAATCAGAATTGATGAAATACGCTCTTAAGTATTTAAGTATTTAAGTATTAGGTATCGTTGGTGTTGTTGGAGCCCGTTGAAGTGAAGTGTTAGACATAGGTAGCCGCGCGTACGTTTAAAAGACGTTTAGCACGATGGAATTGGAGCCACTTGAAGGACAGTATTCGACATAGGTAGCCGCGCGTATGTTTAAAAGACTGTTACCACTGTGGAATTGGAGCCACATGAAGGACAGTATTCATCATAGGTAGCCGCGCGTACGTTTCAAAGACTTTTACCACTGTGGAATTGGAGCCACTTGAAGGACAGTATTCGACATAGATAGCCGCGCGTACGTTTCAAAGACGTTTAGCACGATGGAATGGGATAACATGCCAGGGTCCGATTCCACCAACCTTACTTAGCGCTAAGTAAAACTTAAAACCTTTAAACTATATTTCATCAGTGTTGGTTCCTTAATATGTCGTAAAACATGATGGGTGGAATGTATTTTAGTAAATGACTCACTTGACATAAATAGTTATTTGTCTGACTAAAGATTATTACTCATAATATGAGTATAGGTGCTACCGATTTAGGGTAAACATTTATCAACTTTTGTGGTCGGTAAATAATTCCCCGTGAACTGCAGCTAGTTAGCCCCTTGCTTGCAGCACGATCAGTTATTTACGAGTCCTACTGACCTAAGCAAAGAAAATAAAAATCATCATCAGGTTAAGCATATATTTAACTTTAAAATATGGCTAAGATTTTAAATCCATGAAATTATGGTGACAGGAACAACAAATAATCAACTTTCCCTTCATAAAGTACTTCAAATGAAACGATTTCATAATTTACGGAACTACATTTGTGACGAGTCAAACTATCCTTTATATCATTTCTGTCGTTTTTCTTTTGGTTATGTATTCATCATTTGCGTTACGCTAATAGAATGTCGTCATATTACAGGAATCCCTTATGATTTTTTTTTTTTTAACTCGTTTTAGAAATAGACGACGAGTGTTATTTAACGCAAATGTACATGTACTCGTTCCTTCATCGAGTTTAATTATTTCCTCTAGAAGTTTTTTTGGTTTCGATATTTTCTTTTGATCCTATCAAAACGAACGAGTATCGTCACTGCATCGAACAATCCACTCTGGACACAATTTTTGGATCAAAGTTCATACACATTACCTATTGACGGGAAAAGAATTGTCGATTTGTTTACCCGTATTATGTATATATAGTCTGTGTACCTTCAACTGTCGTAGGATGAATACATTACAAGGTCAATTTACATAGTAATATATATAGTCTGTGTACATTCAACTGTCGTATGATGAATACATTACAAGGTCAATTTACATAGTAATATATATAGTCTGTGTAATTTCAACTGTCGTACGATGAATACATTACAAGGTCAATTTACATAGAAATATATATAGTCTGTGTACATTCAACTGTCGTATGATGAATACATTACAAGGTCAATTTACATAGTAATATATATAGTCTGTGTAATTTCAACTGTCGTATGATGAATACATTACAAGGTCAATTTACATAGTAATATATATAGTCTGTGTAATTTCAACTGTCGTACGATGAATACATTACAAGGTCAATTTACATAGAAATATATATAGTCTGTGTACATTCAACTGTCGTATGATGAATACATTACAAGGTCAATTTACATAGTAATATATATAATCTGTGTAATTTCAACTGTCGTATGATGAATACATTACAAGGTTAATTTACATATAAATATATATCAGGGGCGTAGCTTTGCAATAATCAATGTGTAGGCCGTCTCGTGAGAAAATCAACAATGTGGACTCTGCGTAAAGTATCGACCCGGATCTGCCTAAGCATGCCACACAGGCCTACCCGAAAAGACACTCTTCGCCTCCTGTGGATTTTCTGTTTCAGGAATAACTACTCTATACATATATTCCCCTAAGACGGAATGTGTCGGCCTGATCAGTCTGCGCGGACAGCGAATGCTGATCTGGTCGATACATTAGGCAGATGTCTATCGCCGCAGCTGCATTTTGGGGTATTTTGAGAAAAAATGTGTAGGCACGTGCCTACAGTGTCTAAAGGGAGCTATGCCCCTGTATATAGTCTGTGTAAATTCAACTGTCGTATGATGAATACGTAACAAGGTCAGTTTACACAGAAATATATACTTATAGTCTGGGTAAATTCAATTATCAACATCTGATGCTACTTGTCGCCAAAACCAACGGGGATTAGGGACATTGACTGTGCTACTTGTCGCCAAAACCAACGGGGATTAGGGACATTGACTGTGCTACTTGTCACCAAAACCGACGGGGATTAGGGACATTTACTGTGCTACTTGTCGCCAATACCAACGGGGATTAGGGACATTGACTGTGCTACTTGTCACCAAAACCAACGGGGATTAGGGGCATTGACTCTGCTACTTGTCGCCAAAACCAACGGGGATTAGGGACATTGACTGTGCTACTTGTCGCAAAAACCAACGGAGATTAGGGACATTGACTGTGCTACTTGTCGCCAAAACCAACGGGGATTAGGGACACTCTGACGATGCTTCTTGTATTTACTTGCCGTAAAAAAGGGGTTCAAAAAGTTCTGATAATAGTTTCCATTTTTATCTCTTAGAAACCTTTGACAGACCGAGTTTTATAATTATTCTTCTATGATAATTACGCTAAGGTTCATTTTCCCGGAGCTACGAAGGACAATGTAAGAGTTTTTCGAAGTTAGAGTTTGGTATTTTATTAGTTCATGATTAAAGTATAATATTCAATCCATAAAGTTGATAATTTAGACGGAGGCTGTGGTGGTCACGTCTGGTGTCAGGTTATATCTTTTGACAAGAGCTTGGAACCTGAAAGTAAAATACAAATGAGCTTGGTCAATGGCGACCCATGTCTATTTAAATTAATCTGCGCGTCTACCTAGTCTGATCTGGATGTAACTTGCTCGTGATTGGATTATAGGACGCTCTCAAGAAACGCCTGATAAATAAACACACTGTGTGAATAATACTACAGGAACTATGGACTAGCATGGAATAACAGCACTTATAAAAATTCCCGACCGTTGAGGCATATCAATTCACCGTTTCCTACTTGCAGCTGTAATTTGATAAATTTGCATTCGCCTAACAGACTGATCAAAGTCAACACTGTTAACATATTACTTTCACAAGCTTGGAAGAAGCTGCTGTGTAGATTCAAATAGCGATCTGAGCCTTGACTGTTCCTAATCTTAATCTTCACTATTCTAAAATGTCAACTTGTGTAAATGTTGATCTGAGCCTTAACTTGTCACAAATGTCAACTTCTGTAAATGTTGATCTGATCCTGAACTGTTCATAAATGCCAATTTTTGTAGATGTAAATAGTGATCTGAGCCTTAACTGTTCACAAATGTCAACTTGTGTTGATGTAAATAGTGATCTGAGTCTTAACATTTCACAAATGTCAACTTGTGTAGATGTAAATAGTGATGTGAGACTCAACTGTTCATAAATGTCAACTTGTGTAGATGTAAATAGTGATCTTAGCATTAAATATTCACAAATGTCAACTTGTGTAAATGTAAATAGTGATCTGAGTCTTAACTGTTCACAAATGTCAACTTGTGTCAATGTAAATAGTGATCTGAGTCTTAACTGTTCACAAATGTTAACTTGTGTCAATGTAAATAGTGATCTGAGACTTAACTGTTCACAAATATCAACTTGTGTAGATGTAAATAGTGATCTGAGACTTAAATGTTCACAAATGGCAACTTGTGTAGATGTAAATAGTGATCTGAGCCTTAACTGTTCACAAATGTAAACTTGTGTAAATGTAAATAGTGATCTGAGTCTTAACTGTTCACAAATGTAAACTTGTGTAAATGTAAATAGTGATCTGAGTCTTAACTGTTTACAAATGTAAACTTGTGTAAATGTAAATAGTGATCTGAGTATTAACTGTTCACAAATTTCAACTTGTGTAAATGTAAATAGTGATCTGAGTCTTAACTGTTTACAAATTTCAACTTGTGTAAATGTAAATAGTGATCTGAGTCTTAACTGTTTACAAATGTAAACTTGTGTAAATGTAAATAGTGATCTGAGTCTTAACTGTTTACAAATGTAAACGTGTGTAAATGTAAATACTGATCTGAGTATTAACTGTTTACAAATTTCAACTTGTGTAAATGTAAATAGTGATCTGAGTCTTAACTGTTTACAAATGTTAACTTGTGTAAATGTAAATACTGATCTGAGTATTAACTGTTTACAAATGTCAACTTGTGTCAATGTAAATAGTGATCTGAGTCTTAACTGTTCACAAATGTCAACTTGTGTAAATGTAAATAGTGATCTGAGTGTTAACTGTTTACAAATGTAAACTTGTGTAAATGTAAATACTTATCTGAATATTAACTGTTTACAAATTTCAACTTATGTAAGTGTAAATAATGATCTGAGTCTTAACTGTTTACAAATGTAAACTTGTGTAAATGTAAATAGTGATCTGAGTCTTAACTGTTTACAAATGTAAACTTGTGTAAATGTAAATAGTGATCTGAGTCTTAACTGTTTACAAATGTAAACTTGTGTAAATGTAAATAGTGATCTGAGTATTAACTGTTTACAAATTTCAACTTGTGTAAATGTAAATAGTGATCTGAGTCTTAACTGCTTACAAATTTCAACCTGTGTAAATGTAAATAGTGATCTGAGTCTTAACTGTTTACAAATTTCAACTTGTGTAAATGTAAATAGTGATCTGAGTCTTAACTGTTTACAAATTTCAACTTGTGTAAATGTAAATAGTGATCCGCGTCTTAACTCTTTACAAATTTCAACTTGTGTAAATGTAAATAGTGATCTGAGTCTTAACTGTTTGCAAATGTTAACTTGTGTAAAATGTAAATACTGATCTGAGTCTTAACTGTTCACAAATGTCATGTTGAGTTACATGTGTGAAGGCGGTTTTTCAATCGCTCTTGTTTATTTTTGGATTACTTGTGCATTAAGTGAATAAATATGGACTTTTTTATATCACATTATAGATGAAGATCAGACGCACAAGTTGGGTACATGTTTATCCAAATACTATATTTAATTAAAAAGTTTTTGACAAAAATACCCAGAATAATAGAATCTAATTATATATTGATGCCCGAGGCAATGCAGATAGATACCGCCCGGAATGTACACTGAACAGATTTAACATAACGGCATATTTACAATACAAGAGACTTAGCTGGTTCCAAACATAGTTCACGCTAAGTCAACATGGATACTACAATACAGGGAAACAGTGAGAGTTTAACAGAACTTGAGCCCTTAACCCTAGATGATAACACGAGCGTTAAAATACCCTTCTCGGCTGACACTTCAACTCCTATGTTCAATTCCAACAAAGTCTTATCATGTGAAAGTGAGTTACAAGTAGATCATATATATACTGACGTCGTTGAATTCAACAGGCTACTAACTCTAACAAAAGATCTACCTAGCGATTTGTTCATTGATCAAATATTGATAGATTATGGATACCCTCCAGAAAAACTGGAAAAAAACTAGAAACATGCTTTTCGAAACACTGCGGGGTAATGACGATTTCCCGTTTGGTGATAGTTGTGAACTGAAACGACGTGTGATGACTCGATCTAAAAGTGGTGAATCTGTTGCGGTAAAACTTACACCTGATATACATGCTTTAATGATATGTCTAGAAGGGGGGACTTTCTTCCTATCAAAGATATGATCAGTACGTCAAAGAAATTAGTGCGATCCGCATCGGTATCAAAATCAACGGCTACATGACAGTGTATTACGGAACTATCAATGATGAGAGACACTGTAAGTGGACTGAAAGCAGATATTTTGTAATAAAACAGAGACAAGCTGCATCAGAAAACATTCGAAAAACGACTACAGATCAGACACAGGAATCTATAGTTTCGATTCGCACCGAAATAAATACAGTAGTTAAAAAGTTTGAAACCGATCTGTGTCAGTCTATAAATAAACAATCCGATTTAGGCACTACGGTTAAAAAAATACAAGAATCGGTATCTACCTTATGTACTAGCATTACTAATGTACATGATTCCCTCACTAAAGTTAAAATAGATATCGGAAACCTTTGCAAACCCGTAGAAACAGTATCAGTGCCTATGCCCAACGCTCTGGAAACGACCAAACGTACCAGCTCAAACATAATCGAGTGTGGCCTATCTCATAGATCAAGCTATAATACATCAAATACACAAACAACTACGTTGAGTACAACCAACTCTAATGAAGAAAACAACTTCATCATCCAAATAGATAATAACAGACAACAACTTGAACAATCTCAAATTCAAAACCACAATATAGAAACGGAGATTGTTCCTAATGTGATAATAACATTTGACAAAAATGACATGGAACAGGACTTCACCTTCGGTAACATGAAGATTCCAACAGTGATAACAAACAGAGAAACAGCTAATAAAACGCGACAAGAACGCTACGCCCCTCATAAGAAGATGGGGAAAACCTTTATTGGAAACAAGGTGAATTTCTCGATAATAAATCAAGAAATGGAAACTGCTAAAAGCCTCAGAAATACTAAAACCCGTTACAACGAAGGCTTTTCGCCACCAGAAGAAGTACTCCATCATAATGAAAATGACTTTGAAAACCACATAAAGCGAAGAACAAAACACTACTTCATAGGGGGGTTTATGCCCTCAATAACTGAAGAGCACATATCAAGTTGTGTCGCTGACCGAGGTGTTAATGCTAGAAAAATAATTATATTCCGTAACTACAACTACAATAATGCCAGCGTACGCTTAGAAGTAGAAAACGACGGAAATACAGACTGCCTAACAGACGATCCATACTTCTGGCCCTGGGGTATTGTGTGTCGCCCGTGGCAACCGAGAAATAAAAGAAGCAACTACCACGCATGAATCGAAAAACAGACCCTACCCAGACTCCTACGAGAATGAACGGGCTGCAGAAAGCAACTATCACAACCGTTACACTCCACTGAGTGGTTGTAAAGATGTTGATTAAACTGTGTTCATTTACAACGGTGATCAAATCACAAGTGATATTTGAAAGAAAAAATATAAGAAATATTCAAAGAAGTTGTAAAAATGAAGATTACAATGTTTTCAGAATCATGTGAAGAATCAGATTAATCTGTTATATATATAAATACAGTGCAAAATAATGTCGAATCAAAATATACGATTTACAACATGGAACGCGACTGGTATAATGTCGAGTTCGAGTTATCTAAGTGATTTTCTCATGGACAATGACGTAGATTTCTGTGGTCTGAGTGAGCATTGGCTATTTAAACATAATTTACATTTCCTAAATTCGATAAGTAACAATTTCACGAGTTATGCAATATCAGATCCTGATTTGGATGTTGTTGGTAATCGAAAGGTTGGAAAAGGTGGCCTTTGTATATTGTGGAAAAAATCACTATCGAATAGGGTTTCACCTCTACCTTTAAACTTTGACAGTATTATCGGTGTTCAATTTATGTGTAGTCCATGATCTTATTACTATATATTCCAGGTATACGTACCATGTGAAATTCATTCTATACATGCATATAAACGTTCATTAGAACAGATAGAAAATGCAATAAACAGTTATCGTGGTTTAGGCGATATTATATTAATGGGTGATTTTAATACTGAACTTCCGATATGGTCGGATAGCAATACGACAATAAACCTCGATAGTAGGGGCAGGTTACTGTGTCATGCGCTTGTATCATTAGACCTGGTCCCGGTAAATTGTCTACCTTTGTGTAAAGGTCCAAGATACAGTAATGTACCTTACAACAGTACGAGGGAAACATTGATTGACTACATATTTGTTCCATCTGCTAACGTGTCCCGTGTTAAAGACTTTATTATACATGACGATCATTCATTGAATGTGTCTACACACCGTCCATTTTCGTGTGAAATGAAGTACGACTTACAAAACGACCGTCCTGGTAATGAAAATCCAGATACGGTTATATGGAAAAACGTCAAACAGAACATATTGCATTATATACTGATCACATTGAAAGGAGCATTCCTATTCGTTATCTTGCTGAATTTCAAATTTCAAGTGAAAAGGATATCGATCAAGTATATGAAAACCTTGTAACAATGATAAAACACACTGAAGCAACGTGCATTCCTAGGTCAGTTTTCAAACCCTTTATTAAACCATATTGGGATAAGGATTTAAGTTTGCTGCATAACACAGTTAAAGATAAGCGTGCGCAGTGGATTATTAAAAACATAGAGTTGAAAACATTGTGGCCAAAGGAGAAATGGCCAAATGTTGTCAAAAGTCTACTGCTGCTATTGCGATAAAATCCATCTGCAGGTGGGATAGGGTTAAATCTGCATATTATTATAAACAGCTTTCTTTCTCTTCATTCTGCTGATTTTCTTTAAATGTTTGTCCTTAAAACACTTCCTCCTATACAGATTCTTGTTGATGCCTCTGCATCTAACGACTTTTGAAAACATTGTGGCAAAAGGAGAAATTTCACCTTTTGCCACAATGTTTTCAACCTTTTTACTAGATGTTTTCAAAGTCGTCTGCTGCAGACTTGTTATATGAGGGAAAGGATTAAGTTATATTTTTAAGAGGTTCTGTTATTTGAAAACTGTGACTCCCGCCCTCTAAACCATGTCAGTCCCTTTAATTACCCCTTTCCAAAATCTAACAAATCTGCAGCAGACAACTTTGAAAACATCTAGGCAAAAGTCAGGTAGAAAGAAATGAAGTAATCAGCTCCTCCAAAAAGAAAGAAATGCCAATACTGGTCGCCACAGATGTTGCCGGTGAGTGTCTTTACCACATGCAGACGTATTTTGATGCAATTGCTCTAGAAGCCTGTACTAGCTTAACTTAGTGTGTCTGGCTTGAACCAACAATGTAGTCTGGTACCCAGCATTCTAGCATGAACCAACGATGGCGACTAGATTCCCCACATCTCTCTTTATACCTTTCCCCCATACACTATTTCTGCAGCAGACACCTTTGAAAACAACTTGGCAACATTATGGAATACCTGTAAAAATGAATGTTTAATCATTGGATGGTGTTGAAAACATTGTGGCAAAAGTCGTCTGCTGTAAAGGCGACACAAAGTGTCTGTATGCGGGAAATATATAGTAGATAAGTCAATATACTACTGATTATGGTATACTCTACAGTGGACCAATACAATTTGATGTTTGGAATAGATACTTAACTCTTAACATGCTAGTGGCATATTTTGTCAACTGTTGATGACCTTTGCAAACCATTTGGATCCGGATCATGCCCCACAAAGCGTGGGGCTTGATCTGAGATCCAAATTGTATTACTCTCTCAGTCCGTCTCAGATCCTAGATAACAACAAAAAATTGTAAGAAAAATAATATTTTTTCTAAAGTATTACAGTCGACGATTTAGCAGACGACATCAACTTAGCATACAAAGAGATAATTACATTCAGAGTTTGAAAGGTTAACCATTTGGTCCACAAAAAGACTGTCTCTATAATCTTTTGATTACTGCATTATTTCTGAAGAGTGCCGACATTATTGGTGTATGGTTGACCCTATAGTGTAATGGTAGAGGCAGGTAACTCCAGACTATTATTGGTGTATGGTTGACCCTATAGTGTAATGGTAGAGGCAGGTAACTCCAGACTATTATTGGTGTATGGTTGACCCTATAGTGTAATAGTAGGGGCAGGTAACTCCAGACTACTATTGGTGTATGGTTGACCCTATAGTGTAATGGTAGGGGCAGGTAACTTCAGACTAGTATTGGTATATGGTTGACCCTATAGTGTAATGGTAGAGGCAGGTAACTCCAGACTATTATTGGTGTATGGTTGACCCTATAGTGTAATGGTAGGGGCAGGTAACTTCAGACTATTATTGGTGTATGGTTGACCCTATAGTGCAATGCCATGGTAGGGGCAGGTAATCCAGACTGTTATTGGTGTATGGTTGAACCTAAAGTGTAATGGTAGGGGCAGGTAACTGCAGACTATTATTGGTGTATGGTTGACCCTATAGTGTAATGGTAGGGGCAGGTAACTTCAGACTTTTATTGGTGTATGGTTGACCCTATAGTGTAATGGTAGGGGCAGGTAACTTCAGACTATTATTGGTGTATGGTTGACCCTATAGTGTAATGGTAGGGGCAGGTAACTTCAGACTTTTATTGGTGTATGGTTGACCCTATAGTGTAATGGTAGGGGCAGGTAACTTCAGACTATTATTGGTGTATGGTTGGCCCTATAGTGTAATGGTAGGGGCAGGTAACTCCAGACTATTATTGGTGTATGGTTGATCCTATAGTGTAATGGTAGGCTTCAGGTAAATCCAGACTATTATTGGTGTATGGTTGACCCTATAGTGTAATGGTAGGGGCTGGTAACTACAGACTATTATTGGTGTATGGCTAACCCTATAGTGTAATGGTAGGGGCAGGTAAATCCAGACTATTATTGGTGTATGGTTGACCCTATTGTGCAATGGTAGGGGCAGGTAATCGAGACTATTATTGGTGTATGGTTGAACCTAAAGTGTAATGGTAGGGGCAGGTAACTTCAGACTATTATTGGTGTATGGTTGACCCTATAGTGTAATGGTAGGGGCAGATAACTTCAGACTATTATTGGTGTATGGTTGACCATATAGTGTAGTGGTAGGAGCAGGTAACTTCAGACTATTATTGGTGTATGGTTGACCCTATAGTGTAATGGTAGGGGCAGGTAACTTCAGACTATTATTGGTGTATGGTTGACCCTATAGTGTAATGGTAGGGGCAGGTTACTTCAGACTTTTATTGGTGTATGGTTGACCCTATAGTGTAATGGTAGGGGCAAGTAACTTCAGACTATTATTGGTGTATGGTTGACCCTATAGTGTAATGGTAGGGGCAGGTAACTCCAGACTATTATTGGTGTATGGTTGACCCTATAGTGTAATGGTAGGCTTCAGGTAAATCCAGACTATTATTGGTGTATGGTTGACCCTATAGTGTAATGGTAGAGGCAGGTAACTCCAGACTATTATTGGTGTATGGTTGACCCTATAGTGTAATGGTAGGGGCAGGTAACTTCAGACTATTATTGGTGTATGGTTGACCATATAGTGTAATGGTAGGGGCAGGTAACTTCAAACTATTATTGGTGTATGGTTGACCCTATAGTGTAATGGTAGGGGCAGGTAAATCCAGACTATTATTGGTGTATGGTTGACCCTATAGTGTAATGGTAGGGGCATGTAACTTCAGACTATTATTGGTGTATGGTTGACCCTATAGTGTAATGGTAGGGACAGGTAACTCCAGACTATTATTGGTGTATGGTTGACCCTATAGTGTAATGGTAGGGGCAGGTAACTTCAGACTATTATTGGTGTATGGTTGACCCTATAGTGTAATGGTAGGGGCAGGTAACTCCAGACTATTATTGATGTATGGTTGACCCTTTAGTGTAATGGTAGGCTTCAGGTAAATCCAGACTATTATTGGTGTGTGATTGACCCTATAGTGTAATGGAAGGGGTAGGTAACTCCAGACTTTTGCCCTAGATTACTTTTGAAAGCATTTTGGCAAAAGGATAAATTGCTCTTCAAAATGAAATGAGATGTCCAGATGTTGCATTGATTTTCTCAAATATTTTCAAAGGAAACAACTTTGAAAGATATTTTATCAGGTAAGTGTGTTCACTGTTAGTTAACCCTTTTAAAACATACAACACATATGTAGCAAATCATCTTTTGCCACAATGTTCTTAACAATCTGGGAAAGGATTTAAAGGTATATGAACAATTTTTGAAACCGGATGTCTTGAGACATTTAGTGGTTTTGGAGTATGTGCAGCTTACACAAAATGTGTCAACTTCTAATTTGAATTATTCTTTTCCAATCCTCACCGAACTTTGTTATAACTCTTATTGTCATGTAAACTTTGTTGCATTAAAGTTTTATTAGTTATCTTTCTCACATACAAGAAATATGCACCAAATGTCTTCGAGCCATATTGGAAAAAAAATGGAAAAAATTCTTAAAATAAAAGTTTAATTATTGAAAAGAGTTTTCTCCTTTTGCCACAATGTTTTCAAATGTCTTCTGCTGCATAAGCCTCAAAGTGTGTCTGCAAGTTGGAAAGGGTGGAAGGATGACAACTTTAGTTGTAAATGTATTCTTGTCATATTCATTTAATAAACATGTTTACTTTATTTCAGCTCGTGGTCTGGATATTCCCTCCATTAAAACTGTTGTTAATTATGATGTTGCTCGTGATATTGACACCCACACCCATAGAGTGGGAAGAACTGGGCGTGCAGGTAACTATGGAAACATCAAACAATTTCCTTGATATTTTACATGAGTCGTCTGCAAGGCAGGGTGACATTTAGGAATGATTCCACCAGTATCTGTCTGTCACACCATATCAGAGATCGTCCACCTTTGGGATGGGAGGTTGCGGATTCGAGCCAGGTCATACCAAAGACTTTGAAAAAGTATGAAGGCCATGCAGCATAAGAAAGGGAGATAAAGGACATAAATTAAATATTATTTTACTCTGAATCTGTCTGTCTGCTTTCAAGATAATTTGTTCCTATGGTGACACTCTACAATACAGACTCAAGCCATATTTTTTTTCAGATTTTTTTTTGCGGCAAGGTACTTAACCTCTAGTTACCCTTGATTTGCTACTTATTGGAAGCCGCCAGGAGGCGGCTTCCTGTAGGGATCCTTTTAATTTTCGGTCAAGGAGAATATTTAGACCTGCCAGCGTGACCACATATCTTGATTTCTCTTTGTCCTTTCTAAGTACATTAATCTAAGGTAATGACTTTTAAAACATCCCTTTTACACTCTATATACATGTGTGAGTTTTACAAATTAAAAACAAAAGACAAAGGCCAGTATATTAATTGAATGTATGTACATTTTTATTTAAGCGAAATTCATACTGTATCTACTCTAGACAGTAAAATAGAAAACCCTTCTATTGAATTTGTAAATGTAGTCTGGTTCCTTAAAATTACATGCTATGATATATTACGCAGTAATTAGACGAAGAAGCCTCGTCCCGTATTCACTAAACTTTTCAATTTAGATATTTGTCTAAATCTAAATCTTAATTTTTAGTCCACGTATTAGATTTAATCCGTATTCACCAACGCGTTTTAAACCGATCTCAATTTGGTCTAGTGTGTAAATGTCGTAAGCGGCCACGAAGCGACTCTGGTTCCCGAATCAAGTTAAGAGCTAAAATAAAAGACAGTACCATTCATCTATAGTCTATTTATAGATTTTCATTTTTATCACAATTTCACATACATTTTTCATTTGCTTTGCTTTTAATAATCTGACTTTCATGTTCAGTACATACTGGATTCAAAGTTATCTTTGAGTACAATTGTCATCGCAAAATGCAGACATGAAAAGATTTATACCACAGAAATATCTGTTTCAAGATCAATTTCGTTCTTTTTCGCTGTTGCAGTTCCACATTATATGAATATCGCGGTAAACACGATATCGGTGTAATTTGCCTAGCCAACAACATGTTTTATCACGGATGCGATGTGAACATCCAGAATACTTAACTGAAATGAAATCTTCTGGTTCTTACAAACAAAGTGTGATCGGATTAACTGAACTGTATTTAACTTATCACTGTAAATGTAGACAGCATTTCAACTCTTATATCAACTGGTAAATTTACAGTTTGAGAAATAAATTCAAGTAAATTTTCAAGCACTGGTTTAACGTTTTCCAAAAAATTGAAACTAGTTCCTATGTTAAGCCTTTCCCTTATACGTAGCACATTAAGTAAAAATTGGAACATCTTGCTAAATGAAGGTATAATTTATGGACATAAAGAAGAAAACATTGTAGCAAAAGGATAAATTCCTCGTGATCAATTTCTCTTTTTGTCACAATGTTTTCAAAAGTCGCTGCAGCTATTGTCAGTCTTTCGGATTACGTGTACAAAGAAATACGTTTACTTAATTTTCTGAATGCTAATCACGATACGAGTTCACATCAGTTTCGGCAACTCGAGATTGTGCGTTTGTAATCCGACAGCTTTGATTTTCAATTGCTCAATTTGCCACAATAATTTCAACTCTTTTCAATTATCTTACTCTCATTTATAGAGATTTTCTATGTTTTGTACTTGATGATTTTAAAGTCTGTCGGAGTAAACATCATTGAAATCATTGTGGCAAAAGTAGAAATTGCTCATGACGAGCAATATCTGCATTTGCCACAATAATTCAACACTTTTCAATTATCATACGATCATTTATAGAGATTTGTATTACTTGATAATTTCAAAGTCGTCTACTGCAGATTTGTTTTATGTGGGAAACCCTTATCCATTATCATGACTTACCGATACAAACGAAAAACAGATTTTCTGTGTGTCAGCATTATTTGATAAAATATTATCATAACAGGGCGTGTGTTCACTACAAATAGTTGATTGTTTTTGGTACTAATTTAAATTTAGCATAACCTCTTGTCCATTTATCTTTAGTATTATATGTCACTTTTTATGATCAGCTTAACTCTAAATTATCTTATTCACTTAAAACACAAACCCTGCCAGGTTAAATATCCTACATAAAACTTATATCTTCAATAATCGATATCAGCATTACTGACTACAGATTAAATTGTTCTAATGTTTGTGGATTTAAATGATCTTTTTTCTTATTTCTTCATGTGAAACGAAATATTGCGGCTTCTCTTTGATGTTTTGCAGCAAACATCCGTCTTGTAGCTTGGTTAGAATGCATTATTTTAAATGACCTTTACTTATATGCTGTTTCATTTACAATGTTATCTGCTTGCAATTCATTTCCCATTCTTGATTGATTTTAAATTTATAAATAATTACACATTTGCTGCTACTTCATTACTCAGGTGATTAATATAGGGCCATCTGGATCCTCTTGTTATTTTTGAAAGATCCAGATGGCCCTCGATCCATCACATGTGTTCTTCAAACACTAGTCAATTGGTAATATTTTCTTGAAATATAATTGAAATCATTGTGACTTTCTTTTGATGCTTCCACAAAAAACTCCGGTCAAGTTACCCAATTTTCTATGCATGTTCCCACATATAACAATTCTGCAATTCTATTGACAAAAACATGAAAAATCTCAATAAATGAGAGTTTAATCATCAAAAAGAGTTGAAAACATTGTGGCCAAAGGGGAAATTGCTCATTATGAGCAATTTCTCCTTTTGCCATAATGTTTTCAAAATTCGTATGCAGTAAATTTGTCAGAATGCACCTGCAAGTGGGACTGGGTTAATGCAAGCTTCACTTTCATTTTCATTTCTGGGCAATTCCTCTGCTACTTCTGACCGGAATTCAATGAAACTTTATGGGAAGCTTTATTTATTATCAGCTTGTTTTAACTTAAAACTTTAGACAGAATTACGGCCCTTTGATATTTAAAACTCAATTCTGGAAGCATCTATTGGTCAATTCTCTTTTCCATGATGTTTTCGAAAGTCATCTAATGTCATCTTGATCTGGGAATAAAGAAATTGTTAATTTTTTGTAACACTCCCTGATTAAGCCAACATTTGAAAACATTTTTGGATAAGGAAAAATTGCTTGTCACAAGTTTTCTGGTATTTTTGCACAATGCTTTCAACTCCAAATTAAATCAAACTGTTCATTATTTTAGATCTTAAACACTTTTTTCCCCTGTGAAAATGTATAAAGCTGATGAATTATCCATGAATAATGTGAATCAATTTATAATACTGCTTTTGCATTCAATTGAAACGATAGGACTGTTTTCATATGCAATGGAAACTACATGTACAGTCAAACTTGTGTTAGCGGTCACCTCTGTTATGCAGCCAACTTGTAATATGAGTATAGGCGGTACCTATTTCGGGTTAACATTTATTACCTTTTGTAATCAATAAATAATTCTCCGTGACCTGCAGTTAGCCCCTTGCTTGCAGGACTATCATGCAGTGAAGTTATTTACGAGTCCTACCGTCCTTAGCAAATAAACTAAAAATCATCATCTGGTTAAGCATTCAACTTCAAGTGTTATTACATGCAAATTATCACATATACAATGACTTGTGCTCATTCCTTTATTGAGTACGTATTATCATGTTTAATTGTTTCCTCTAGAAGTTTTTTTTTGTTTCGATATTTTCTTTTCATCTAATCAAAACGTAGCAGTATCGTGACTGCATCGAAAAAATCCACTCTGGACACAATTTTTGGATTTACGGTTAGCAATTTGCAAAGTTTATATACTTTACCTATTGACGGGCAAAGTTCGCCGGCTTCGCCATCAATTTGTTTACCCGTATTGAACAGCCACTTAAAAAATAATGAAAACGACATTCTCTTCTTTATTTGACTTAAATGATAAGCAGCAACCTGTTTTCAGTAGCCACATTTTGATTCCTCCTTGGGTGGCTACCTAAGACAAGTTTGACTGTATACATATTATATAATTTTGGACCTATAAAGCTAATGTGTTCAATTAAAACAGGTGAGAAGGGGTTTGCATTCACCCTGATAACCAATAAAGATAAGGACTTTGCGGGAGCGTTGTTGAGAAATTTAGAGGGAGCCAACCAGCATGTACCCTCATCCCTACTAGATCTCGCCATGCAGGTAACGCATCAACTCTCAACTCACAATAATTCTGCAGCAGACGAATTTGAAAACATGTAGGAAAAAATATGGAAAATCTCTTTAGATAGAAGTGTAATTACACTGCTGAAAACATTGTGGCAAATGAAGAAATTGCTCATCACCTGCAGCAGAGGCATCAGAAAGTGTCTGTATGAGGAAAAGTGTTAAGATCTCTGCAACTAAAGATTTTCATTGTACTGGAATCAGAGGTTGGTCTATAGTACATGTATGCCATTCAAACTTTAAGGATCAAACTCATCCATCAATTTGTTAACCATTCTCCTCATACGACAATTCTGTAGCAGATGACTTTTAACATATTTTGTCAAAAAATAGAAAATCTCTAGAATTGAAAGGATAACCTATGACTAAAAGGGGAAAACATTGTGACAGAAGGAGAAATTGCTCGTTTTGAGCAATTTCTTCTTTTGTCACTATGTTTTCAAAACGCCGTCTGCTGCAGAGTCGTCAGAAAGTGTCTATATGAGGGAAAGGGTTACTGAAACTCTGTACACATGATCATCATGAATTGTAGATGTACAAGTCATGGTTATGGATCATAATCATCATGAATTGTAGATGTACAAGTCATGGTTATGGATCATGATCATCATGAATTGTAGATGTACAAGTCGTGGTTAGGGATCATAATCATCATGAATTGTAGATGTACAAGTCATGGTTATGGATCATGATCATCATGAATTGTAGATGTACAAGTCATGGTTATGGATCATAATCATCATGAATTGTAGATGTTCAAGTCATGGTTATGGATCATGATCATCATGAATTGTAGATGTACAAGTCGTGGTTATGGATCATGATCATCATGAATTGTAGATGTACAAGTCATGGTTAGGGATCATAATCATCATGAATTGTAGATTTACAAGTCGTGGTTAGGGATCATAATCATCATGAATTGTAGATGTACAAGTCATGGTTATGGATCATAATCATCATGAAGTGTAGATGTACAAGTCATGGTTATGGATCATGATCATCATGAGTTGTAGATGTACAAGTCGTGGTTAGGGATCATGATCATCATGAATTGTAGATGTACAAGTCGTGGTTATGGATCATAATCATCATGAATTGTAGATGTACAAGTCATGGTTAGGGATCATGATCATCATGAATTGTAGATGTACAAGTCGTGGTTATGGATCATGATCATCATGAATTGTAGATGTACAAGTCGTGGTTATGGATCATGATCATCATGAATTGTAGATGTACAAGTCGTGGTTATGGATCATAATCATCATGAATTGTAGATGTACAAGTCATGGTTAGGGATCATGATCATCATGAATTGTAGATGTACAAGTCGTGGTTATGGATCATAATCATCATGACTTGTATATGTACAAGTCATGGTTAGGGATCATGATCATCATGAATTGTAGATGTACAAGTCGTGGTTATGGATCATGATCATCATGAATTGTAGATGTACAAGTCGTGGTTATGGATCATGATCATCATGAATTGTAGATGTACAAGTCGTGGTTATGGATCATAATCATCATGAATTGTAGATGTACAAGTCATGGTTAGGGATCATGATCATCATGAATTGTAGATGTACAAGTCGTGGTTATGGATCATAATCATCATGAATTGTAGATGTACAAGTCATGGTTAGGGATCATGATCATCATGAATTGTAGATGTACAAGTCGTGGTTATGGATCATGATCATCATGAATTGTAGATGTACAAGTCATGGTTAGGGATCATGAGTTGTAGATGTACAAGTCATGGTTTAGGGATCAAGATCATCATTAATTGTAGATGTACAAGTCATGGTTATGGATCATGATCATCATGAATTGTAGATGTACAAGTCATGGTTAGGGATCATAATATCAGGACAATCACTCTGCCAACTTCCATTTCTTTCATATATTTTCGTCCAGATTTCTTGTTGTTATTTGAACGGTTAAAAAATCGAAGACATTCATGTTGCATGGTTTACTTACTATACAAACCTAGTCTCATTTTCTCTTTTTGTCATTATTACTGATCATGTCTGGTCAGGTGTACTAGAGTTATTTCCCCAAAAACTGTGACAATTTTTTAACAAAGATGTACTTTACATTTGTTCTTCCCACAAGCAGAAAATCGGCAGCAGACAACTTTAAAAAAAATCAGTATAATATGTGGAAAATCGCTATTAATGAAAGAACAATTATTGAATGTAGCTGACAACATTGTGACAAAAGGAGTTATTGTTCATTATGAGCAATTCTTCCTTTTGCTACAATAGTTTCAAGTTGTCTGCTGCAGAGGCATCAGAAAGTGTATGTATGTTGGCAAGGAGACAGACCCAGATTCCTCAGGTATTTTCAAAGTAGATAACTCAATGGTGTGAATTGATGCTACTTCATGTATTGTAGGAAGATCTGCTTATGCACCTAGTTTTTAACCTTTCCCCACATACAGCAATCTGTAGCAGACAACAAAATATCTTGGCAAAAACACAGATAATCTGTATAAATGAAAGTATAATTACTAACATTGGTTCATAATAATGTGCCAAAAGGAGAAATTGCTTGTTTTTAGTAATTTCACCGTTTGTCACAATGTTTTCAAAAGTTTTTTGCTGCATCAGAAAGCATTTATATATAGGAAAGGGTAAACCTGTTACATGATAGAACAATTTTAAAGTTGAATGCTATATTGGAACATCAGGAAAATTAGAAGTTTTATTTAACACAGAGTTGAAAACGTTGAGAAATTCCTATACTTGCCTTAATTGCTCTACTTGCCTTAATTGCTCTACTGCCATTGTTCTTTTTTCAGAGTCCCTGGTTTAAACAAACGAGATTTAAACAAAACAAAGGAAGAAGATTACCTGTAGTTGGAGGGAGTCTAGGTCAACGAGAAAGACCTGGTCTCGGGGCTGAATCAGTAAGTAAACCTGTTGTAATTAAAGGAAAAGTTGCCAGGTTTAGGTCTGATTTTAATGAGATTGGTCATTAATATACAGTCACACCTGTGCTAATAGCTTTTGAAAATAGCTGAGTGGGGTCTAATTGAGAAAGAAGTTGACTCTTTTACCTCCAAAAATTGAAGAATTGTGTTTTTATTTTGTTTGATTTCAATAGTGTTTACCTCGTTTAATACTTTTAGTCAGCTGCTTTGAGGAAAAAAATCATTACATATCTAACCCTTTCCCTCATATAGGCACTTTCTGACGCCTCTGCAGTAGACGGCTTTTTGAAAACATGGCAACAAAAGAAGAAATTGCTCAAAACAAGCAATTTCTCATTTTATCACCATGTTTTCAACTCTATTCAATGTACTTTAATTTAAAGGGAGTTCCCAAAAGTTTTCAGGTTTGTTTTCAAAGTCGTCTGCTGCAGATTTGTGGTATGAAGAAAAGGGTTCAGAGGAAAAAGAAATACCCTTAGGAATTGGAGGTCAAATTGTGGTGCATAGACATGAGATCATTGTTTGAAAAATTGCCGTATTTTGCTGCAAAATCATCTGCTTCAATGAAAGGTTAACCCTTTCCCATATACAACAAATCTGCAGTTGACGACTTTGAAAAAATTTAGGCAAAAGAATGGAATAACTCTATATATGAAAGTCATATTACTGAAACCAGTTGAAAACATTGTAACCATAGGAGAAATTGCTCGTTTTGACCAATTTCTTCTTTTACCACAATGTTTTCAAAAGTCGTCTGCTGCAGAGATGTCAGAAACCATCTGTATGAAGGAAAGGGTTAATAGATAAATGAGGGAACCTCAAGTACTGCATGTTATTACACTGAAAATAAAGTAGATATTCCTATGATCGTTGTTAGAAAGAGTAACGCTTTCCCACTTGTAGACACATTTTGACACAATTGCAGCAGAAAACATTTTTAAAAAATGCGACAAAAAGGTGAATTGCTCATTGCTCATTATGAGAAATTTACTTTGTTGCTACCATGTTTTGCCTAGATGCTTCAAAGTCGTCTGCTGCAGATTTGTCATACATGGGTAAATTGATTATAATTGAAAGTCATTCAATTGTAGACAAATACGAGCGTAATATTTCTGTTCCAATTAATTGAAATTCATCGGTGGATTCTCTACACAGACATGATTAAGATTTATTCTATACAAAGACATGTCTCAGATTTATTCTCTACAGAGACATGATTTAGATTTATTCTTTACACAGACATGATTTAGATTTATTCTCTACAAAGATATGATTTAGATTTATTCTCTACACAGACATGATTTAGTTTAGATTTATTCTCTACACAGACATTTACAATTGGTTTAATCTCCTAGAACAATGGCTGCATAAAAAAGCATCTTTGGGATACAAAACAGAAAGGGTTTACCCTTTTCCACATACATCACATATGAAGCAGACGACTTTAAAAACATCATGGCTCAAATTTGAAAATATCCGTAAATAAGAGTTTTTATTCATCAAATAGAGTTGAATACATTGTGGCAAAAAAAGAAATTGCTCATTATTGGCAATTTCTGGCTTTGCCACAATGTTTTCAAATGTCGTCTGTTGTAGAGGTGTCCGTCTATATGTGGAAAAGGGTTAATCAATTGTTGACTGAAAACTGACAACATTCAGATTCCTACCATTACATCTGTATGCCATTTAACCCTTTCCCACATACAACAAATCTGCAGCAGACGACTTTGAAAAATAATAGTAAAAAAGTATGGATAATCTATTAATGAAAGATTTTTTTTTAAATAAAGCTGACAATATTTGGGCAAAAGGAGAAATTGATCATTATGTATACTACAAAAAACCTAAAGTATAATTTTGATATACGGTGGAAAACACTGTGGGGAAAGGACAAATAACAATTTCATCTTCTACCACAAGGTTGTCAAGTCATCTATATAAGGAAAAGGGTTAATTGGTTTTGTTTTATCATTATTCATTTAAGTCTTCATATTTGTAAATATAAAAATACACATTAAATCTGATAATATAAATGTGATATGCCTGTCCTTAAAACACCTGCATGCAAATAAAGATTCACGTTCTTTTTACTTAAGTTGTAGCTATCTCCTTAAAATGAATATCCTGTTTTAACTATTTCATCCCCCGAACAACAGATGTACAGCGAAACAGATCTCAAGTACTGTCCATTCTGGGCCATGTCCTGAACTGTTACACAAGTCGTATAGTTTCGCTTTATTGCTTTACTGGCTTACTTAGTGTCTTACTATCCATTATGACTCGTTGACATGTAGGACAGCGAAACCGATCTCAATTACTGTCATGTACGGGTCTAATGTCTGAACTGTTTCGCAAGTACGGTCTGCTATTAAACACCATGCTTACAATTCCTGCCTGCCGTCTCGCAAATCAAATCGAAATATCATTATTCAATACTTCCGAAAATAACGGAAACAAAAACGTCTCAGTAGCCGCCATGACAGTTAACCATTGTTCGACTTATGCCCGTTCGATCAGTTACACGTTGCACACTCTCGGGACGGGACGAGTTTTTCACGTAAGTCGATTTGTGCGAAAAGGTTCAAGTTAGCATTGCTGAATGTTATAACGTCAGATCAGCCTACGCTTCTTACAAACATCATGCGAACAGTGTATATGTTTTTATCAAACTGTACGGATGGACAGGCAGATTTGAATCTGATCAGAAAGGCAACATTTTACAAACAAATCGAGGGATTGGCGTGAAACGGTTATAACTAAAACCCTATTTTGAAAACCCTGGTTATGGGGCAATTTTGACCCCTTTGTAAACAATGCAAATTTGGGTGCCATTGCTCAAAACGAGCAATGGCTCAAAACGAGCAATGGCACCTAAATTTCCATTGTTTACCAAGAAAAAAAAGATTTAACGTTTATAAAGACATTATGGCAAGGTGATTAACCTTGGTAACAAAATACCAATTTTAGTTAAAACCATTTCACGCCAAGCCCTCGAAATGGCATGCTTGGCGGGTTTTTGGTAAAATGGGTTTTCTGGATGATTGCTCTGTGTGATAGCGAACATGAAAGAGCCTCAAGCTGTTTCAATTTTTTTTAACTCTTCGTAAGATTCCATAGGCCAGGGTTTTGTACGATATCACCATATTTTTGGACACATCTGTTATATGATAGGGTGGGTCATACCAACACTGTTTTCGATTGATAAACGCTGCGTAAAATGATATATAGTTATATTACGGAGGCAACCTCACCTTACACATATTTACGTCCTCGTACCAGAACTCGACACTACATTCTTCGGAGCAAATTGGCTACTTTCACGTACATGTATTTAACTAATTGGTTGAGGAAGAATGCCGCCAGTGAAAATGACTTTCGTCAGTTATCGGAAAGAATGAATGACTCACATGATAGCCATCGTCGTTACCGACTTGGTCATCGGGGCTTGACATACAGTATTAGATCGGAAGCTTGACATACAGTATTATATCGGAAGCTTGACATACAGTATTAGATCGGGGCTTGACATACAGGATCAGAACGGAAAATACCATAGCTTTGCTTGTAGTTGCATGTTCAAGGTTCTTACAACGCCAGACATATACACGATGCGTGACACAATGTATTTCGTAAACATGTCTTGTCATTTAACGGTTAATTTGAACCCTTTTAATTTAGGGAAGTAACTTGTTGTCAAAGAAGGTAGTTGTATGCGAAAAAAATGAATCGAATAATCTAGGGTTACCCGTAGTCCAAAATAAACTTTTATTCTGCAGAGGTAAACATATTGGTATGCTATATACAAAAGTGGCTTAAATAGTTAACAACAATTATGTATGTCTATGATTTTGTTGTCAGCTTTCTATATAATGATAGTAATATTTGTAATTAATAGTTTATTTCCCTACAAACAACTGAAAAGTACGAGCAAAGTTACCACTTTATGTCATTCTTCCTCTCGTGCATTTGCTGAACACTTTTGTATCTTCTCCAAAATTAGCCTAGCTATAACACAAATGGCTATAAAGGCAACCCATATTACAACCGTTAATATATTATATAATGTTGTATCGTCGCTAACGTTTGGTGTCTTGAATTTTTGTTCCGGAAAGCGACCTTTACCTTTTGTTGGCTCTATTCTGAAATATCGAGGCCTAAGTAAGGTTTCCAAACAAACAAGCAGTTTTCTGTCGTCCCAATCCAAATCCACTCGATAGACATCTCGGTCGTTTGCTACAACCTTGTAATGATATTTCCCTACATCCGCAATATCTGACCATTCTAAAGCAATGCGATAGCAAGTGTATGATTCAGATATATCAATAAAATGACTGTGGATGGTGGACGATCTGTTAACAAGGCGGATTGATTTCAATGTATTCGATCTCCCCATAGTGTGATCAAAATAAACCGCGGGTGCTGGACTTATACCGATTCCAATCAGGAAAGAGTTTGACACGCGTATATTAGCCTTTGTATAGTATCGACTGGTGACCGCCTTTGCCACGTCATTCAGTGTAAAGTCATCCGACTTAAGTTGGGCAAAACTGATTTCAACCATGAAGGTAGGAATTAGAGGTAGCACATTGATTGCTTCAATGTCGAAGATATCTCTATCTAGAAGATCATGTTGTAGAAATATGTCAAGTTCTCTTTCAAATAAGTAATTGTTAAAATCCTTGGAAATTGGCGAAATAATTGTAATGTTGAAAACCGTTTTGTAAGCAGCTCCTGTGACTTGTTCGAATAAAGGGACACATGTGCCGTTAACGATGTACATACTTCTTGGACAGTATAATCTCCTGCATCCTTCCTGAAATATATGAATTAAAGATGGAATGAATAGCTGCTATGACGTCTATGGAAATTGAACTCAAACATGGGCACATTCCTACTGTTGGCGGCAGTCCAGAGGTCTAGATAAGGACGAGTATACATCTCCTTTCCCTACAATATCTCTTATAGTCCAACCAAACCCCTATGATGTGGGTACTCAAAAGAATAGTCTTATTGAAACGATTCTCCCGAGTACGCACACAATAGGGGTATATGGTCAAAAAAGAATGTTATAACATGAAAAACGCCCATTATCTAGAGCTCTAAAGTTGCTCCGTTGTGTATACAATCACATGAACATGTCGAGGGCTTGGCGTGAAACGGTTGTAACTAAAATTGGTATTTTTTTACCAAAGTTAATCACTTTGCCATAAAGTCTTTATAAGCGTTAAATCAATTTTCTTGGTAAACAATGGAAATGTAGGTGCCATTGCTCGTTCTGAGCAATGGCCCTCAATTTGCATTGTTACAAAGGGGTCAAAATTGTCCCTAAACCAGGGTTTTCAAAACAGGTTTTTAGTTACAACTGTTTCACACCAAGCCCTCGATGTGCATTTAAGTGACAACATCACTCACTATTCTTTAATGATATAAGTAAAACGAACGAGGTTACATCTCTAGTTTTAGGTCAGAATATGCGTTAAGATATACCTTATTAAAGGGATTGGTGTAGGTTATGCTGCAATTAGAAGAGTATAACACAAAACTGCTTTCTAGCCCAGCAACATTTGCCCGAATGGCATCAGGTCGGATATTTGTTTGAAGACAATTTGGTGTTATACGCTTCTTACTGTAACGAAACTTACATAAAACCCGCATTATTGCAATGAGGCATCTAAACACTTTAATCTCTGTAAATATTCCTCGGGGAATATAACTTATTTAAAAATAAACTTTTTATTTCACTCTTTTAATTAAATTTTAATTAAAAGTGTGGAATACAAAGTTTTTAAACTTTTATTTTGTGATAAATAGATGTATTTCTAATACAGATTTATGGGAAATGTTTGGAACTATTTCTTGTTCGATACTTTCGATTTGTGCTGAAGATATCACGATTCCCCAAAATGAAAGTTTAAAAAAAAACACAGACAAAATACTGCGATTCTATCACTTTCATTAATAATCTATAGATATATATAATGCATGAGGAAAAATACTGCAGCCGCTTAAATGTTAACTCTAAAAATAAACATCAATGGAAACCGTTTTTTTTTTTTGTAACATTTAACACTCCATCCCAATAATATTGTTTCCATTTGTAGATATGTTTACATTAATTGTCGTCAGATGTGGGGAATAATCACATGTCGTTCTGGGGAAAAAAAACATTATCTCTGCAGAGGTGCCGTTTTGAGAGGTTAAATTGATGAGCATCGACCCATTAATGAATCAGTTTCATGGTAGTATGAGGTAAAATATGACCTACCAGTATTGGTATGTATGTGTATCCGTCACTGCACCGAGCATTGTTAACAGGACTATCCGATGTCGTAGTGTTTAGTAACCCACCGTCGGCCATAGCATCAAGTGACACTCGGTCTTTCGGCAAACTCTCTGTGTTGATTCGTAGTTTGTAATAATCATTCTTAGTGACGGGTTTGCATACATAGTTAGTATTCATGGTTTCGTCGTTGCACATCATACACGCAACGTTGTTGTATACTTTCCATTCGTCCGTGTCAGGGTCCCTTATGTTTATGGGAAGCCGTTCCCTCTCACAAAAATTGTTAAGAAATGTTTCAGATTTGCTTTTTGTATCATTTGGGCAACTCATTGTATCAACTTTCAAGCATTCGAGAATTCCGTGTCGTTTCCTCATAGCTTCACTTGGTTCAAAGACCAAATCGCAATAGTTGTAAAGTTCCCGTGTATCTAACAGAAAAAACGGATGACGCGCATAACCTGGCAAAAATCCATTCTCTCGTGATGACCAAAAACATTTGAAATACATTTCCCAATATTCAAAAGGTGTTTCTGTTTGTTCACTGCAGGCAAGGACCAATTTGTTTATGTAAGTAACCCCGGTGTTCAATGAAGTGACAGGAAAGTTATCAAAGTAACGGTCAGGTACCAAACCAATATCCATAACTTCGTCCAGACCTTTATCCGGACACGATGTGACAATGTCGTAATATTTCTCAGGCTCCCAGAATCTAGCCGTTTGAATTGTTGGAGGAACTATACATTCCGCCCGGCCTTTTGATTTTTCCATATGCATACTCTCACTTGAATTTGCAGTATACATATAGAAGTTTTCAAGTAGGTTTTCAATTGCAACTTTTTCGTCAGTATCTGAGTATTTGATAGTGTTTACTAAAGCTTTGACGTTTATAAATGTCGTGTTACCAAACACACTTTTGAATACGTAATCAAAGCAACACGTTCCGCTTTCAACGCAATCAGAGGCACACGAGCAAGATTGACAACACGCCTTATTCGTTCTTCCGTTGGTGCTTGCTGTTATTGTACATAAGAATGACTGCCCACATAGTGATATCTGTTTGGCGATCATAAACCCCAAAGAGTCAGTTATTGGCGTTTCTGGTATCTCTTGGTGTGTTTGAGATGAATTTGTCTCACCATCGGCTGACTTCAAGTTCCAACTTGATTCTCCTGCACTTAAACAGATCAGAAGAAATTGCCAACAGAGCACATGACAGACTGACCAGGTCGCCATTGGTGTGTTATTTTATGTCTATAAAAGCCTGAAAACAGAAACAAGAGGACTATGGTGATCCTATATTGCTTACCTGTTTTAATACGAGTGTGATAGTGTTCAATGTTCTTACTTATTCATACAAGGAAAACAAACTGCGCCCCATGGCGGCCATATTTTCATCCGATCGAAATAATTGAACAAACCTGGTACAGTGTTACCCAAGGAACATCTGTGCAAACTTATTTTCAAATTAAGGCATCTGCCACGCCCCCTGACCGCCACCTGGGTGTGGCACACGGAACATTTGTGCAAACATAATTTCAAATTCAGCCAATACTATTTGACAAGAAGAATTTTAAAGTTATAACTATATGTACATATATTGGAAAATTTGAACAGTCTTGTAGACAATCACCCAAGGTACTTTTATGTCAAATTTATTTTAAATCGGGACAGTACTTCTGTACATGAATACTTTTTTTATTTTGCACTATAAATGCACACAAGACAACAAATCGTGTCCGCTACGGCCATATTTTCCCACCGATCGGAATAATTTTAACACTCCTGGTAGACTATCACCCAAGCAACATATGGGCCCAATTGTTGTTTTTTTTATCGAGTCGGTACTTTTTAACAACATCTTGTTCAAGTCTTTACATTACATATACAAGAAAAACAAGCGCCATCGTCTGGCGGCTATGTGTTTCAATAGATCAGAATGCTTTTAACAATCTTGGTAGATGATCACCCTAGGAAAATATTTGTGCAACATCATTTTCAAATCAGGCCAGTACTTTTGAATAGGAAGGTTTGCCCCTGTTCCCTTTGCTGATGCCACAGCAACCAAAGCTCTACATATAATTAAATTATTTGAACTACTTTGAAAGAGAACCCCCCCAGGAACATTTAGTGAACTAATTTTGAAATTGGTCCATTCGTAAAGACGATAATTTGTTTGTAGGGAAAGAATGAATGGACAGATAACTACGAACGGTGAGTGAGTGCCCTAGTGAGTATTTGAAGAAACACACAAGGCGAATGTTTTTTTGTAAGTGTTTTGTAAGTGTGCCTTATTTGCAGGCGACAAACAAAACGAAGATTGTGATTGAAGAATAAATTCCCTTATCAATCTGAATATCTACAACTAGTATCACCGCTCGTCCACCTTGTCCCACTTGCAGATGTATTTGGAAGCTGCTGCAGAAGACACGTTTTGAAAACATTATGGCTAAAGGGAAATTTGCTGATAATGACTAATTTCTGCTTTTGTCATAATGGTTCCAACTCTGTTATAAAGTACGCTTTCTTGTACAGAGGTTCGGAATATGTTTTCCAATAAGATTGTTTTTAAATACGTCTGCTGAAGGTTTGCTGTATGTGGGAAAAGGGGGTTAATTTGGACAAATTCGAGCATTTCTTTTTAATACGATTTGCTACGATCTCATCTGATAGATGGGTACCGATCAATGTATACCAACATTGGAATACATGAATGCGCAGAATGATCTTGAACGCAATCGCAGAAAATTGAGACGCACAAAACATAAGACATGTATATAAATGTTGTTGAAAGACGTAACACTCAGAATGAAAGAGTACATTTGAATATGTAAGAACAATAGGTAAAACGTCGTCATTGCCATTTTTGGGGCTTATCAGGCTATCGAGCGATCTTTATCTCCGGGTGGGTGGGGGTGGGGGGGGGGGGTATTGGTACCCTGCTGAGATAACACAATACCACAAACACCAATACAGGCATTTCTCCTTTCTGAGGCACCTAATTTTACATAAATGTTCTAAAAGAACCAAAATATATTTATAAAATAACAATTTCAATTAGTGCAAATATAAGGAAAAAACTGCATCTTGCACCGTTTGAAATGAAGCGATCGGATTTTTTTAAATGCCTTAATAAAGCAGAAAAATGTTTAACTCCATCTTATTTCAATGTAACTTTGGGTGCCCAACAAAACCTAAAAAAGGACCAACATGTAAAAATCATAGAATCATATTAAAAATATCATTAAAGAGCAAAGGTTTTCCTAACATAATCGTTTGAAATGGAAGGATTCATTGATTAACTAATTCGTTGGAGCAATTTAACTTTCTTTTCCCTCAATAACTCCATTGGAGCTTTCGAGACACCGGATTTCCCCCAAAGTTGTGGCAATGAATGAAAGCAAAAATACACATAGTGCCGCGAAATCACCTTTATTTACGCGAATAAATACGTTATTACGCAAATCTAACATTCTAACATGAATTCCAGGAGAGTTAAAGATAATATTAAACAACGTATGCATGTGGGGGAAACGGCATCTTCACCCACAAACATCTGTATGTGAAATATTTACACTTAATAGTAATTCAATAAAAGAAATAATTAAATAAAATATACAAACTAATATCATGGCTGTTTACTAGAAAGCGCAAATTTCCACGTCCACGTCCGTCGGTAACAGATTTGTAATTATTAATATTTAGTCACAGAAGTGCTCTCTGACTCTTTGCGTGATGTTGTTTTATACCTTAACCGTGAAGAGGGGCGTGGCAGGCTATCGTATACCAACCAACTATACTTGTACTCTGGTATGGTTCCAGTTAATTGAACTGCCTCCTGATAACTACATTATTAGTAAAGTTAATATAAAAAGATCAAAGTAGTTGTAAAATAATAGTGCAGTTGCATGATCGCTTGAATCGTTTACCCCTGTGCTTCGTGCAGTTTATAGATACATTAAGTATGCATAATCCCATGCAGAAACGATCCGATTCAAATCGGCTTAAATCGGACCACATTCGCATATTTACGGCAATCTAAATAAGTTTCCGAGTTGAGTCGAGGAAATTCGTTCGACTTTAGAATAATTATGCTGTTTTGAGGTCGCTTTCTCTTAAATCGTTTTAGTAAACAATTCTGGTTTTCATAGAAACACATGGTAGAACTTGATCGCCATTTAGAGCAATCTGTGTTCAGTTTCTATAATATGTTCTGCTTTAAAGCTAAATTTTAATGCGAGTTTCCCTGTGGTGCTATTCGTGTTAAGTATTGATCTTAGTCTCTGATAACTTGTCGTGTTAAGTATTGATCTTAGTCTCTGATAACTTGTCGTGTTAAGTATTGATCCTAGTCTCTGACAACTTGCCAGATATCCCACTTACTTTCTAAAACGAGTACGGTAACAGGGTTTCCACTGGACCATATATTTTTTTGGCCACATTAAACCACAATTTTGTTACGCAAGGGGGAGGGTTCGGGACATTTTTTTTTGTTCAGCTGTATTGATATACATGTACACTATTTTAAGCATACCTAGCACTTTTAATGTGTGTTCTGTCATTGACTAAATGTTGTGATATGGTGTATCAATACAGCTAAAAAAAATATTATTTCATCATGGTTCACCAATACATGAAATGTCATAAAATGATTATAATTTTACTAAATAAAAAAATAAACAAAACCCTTAAACATGTTCCATTCTTTTTATTATTATTATTTTATCATGCATATGGTTCTCCTTCTTTTTTGTCCAATCCGTTTCTCTAATTTTAATGATGTTATCAATCTAAATGCTTCTAAATCCATTTGATATTGTATCAGCCTAGTATGGTCAATGAAAAGGTTAAATAACCACAGATCCTCCTACTTGTTATGTTTTTCCAGTTACAATGGGCTAATGCAAGTTCAAAAGATTTCTGGTATCCACCATCAATATGAAGATTCATAAAAAAAAATATTCAGTGTTCCTACTCGTGTAAAATGTTGCGTTAATTACGTAAACAAATTCACTTTCAAGCATGTATTTTAGGCCGTATGCGAGATCGTGCGTAAGAAAATTCCGCAGACCAAAAGCATAACAAAAGTGTTAAAATGCATTGTTTGAAGTTATTTTCATTTATTTTTATTTTGAAAGCCGGCGTAAAATGTTTTCCTAACCAATCGGCGAGAAATAGTACCCCACCCACCCAAATATTTGACGCTTAACGACTTATACATATAACGCCGTCAAAATTATCAATACTAATTTTTCATTTCAAGAAGATGAGGGCCTTGATAATTGCAAGGAAATTTATTTTCAATTGCCGATTTCGTCTTTTTTGTAATAAATAAAAACGCTACCTAGATGATTTGTTTACCTACTTAATTAGTTTTGATTAACATATTATTAATAAAGTCAAAGGCGCAAACTGTAAACAATCATCAGCGTGTGTCGTTATTTCAATCAGTTATTAAACATCAATGTACAACCGATACGAGTATGTGATAAAAGATACACTGTTTACTCCCAATGTTAACACCTTGGCGTGTGACACGATTCGTTGTGTACTGTGTTTTCGGCTGTGTGTTATGCAGATTTACGGCCAGATCGAGAAGTTTAGTAAAGGGAATTTCGTGTATAAAAAAACAACAGTTTACGGCGAATCATTTTTCAGCCATTTTTTTTATTTTTTCGCCATTGGCGTGTTTGGCAAATTACAGCGGAAACCCTGCGGTAACAAGTGAGAAAATACGGATACGTGTCTGTTTTGTTGTTAGATCAAGATTACTATTTCACAACAGAGGTGGCATTTTCACAGGTCTATGCTATCCAAAAAAGTATCCCTTGGCCTCCATATAGGCATTTGGCCATCCCTTAGTCGCAATGACGTGTGTCAGTCATCTTAAATAATCAATAGCCGAGTCTGGATTCGAACTAATGAACCCTGGATTGATTAACCTCGCCGTTATAGAGTACCTTGTTGGTTCTATACTAAATAATGGCGAAGAAATAAAAGGTGACTACGAGTGATAACACTCGCCGTTATAGACTCAACCATTCGCAATTCCACATTGTTTGAGTACCTTGCGCCCCTGCCATATTTATAAAGAACATTTATTGTATCTGCATATTCAATCTGTGTTAGAATTAACCCTTTCCAAACGAGTAACTGTCTGGGCAGATAGTTGAGCTAATAAATAATTTAAAACATGGATGATCAGGCCAGAATGAAATATTTCCAAGATCATAAATTCTTGTTGGTCTTATGCAAACTAATTGACCCCAACTCCGAATATATCATTCTGTCCTTATAGTACTTTTTTAATTATCATATTACCCAATAGCTCCACCATAATCCCACCAGTACAGTGTCTTCTTTAACCAACTGATGCATTCAGAGTATGCAATCTATAAATGTTTGCATCTCCAAAACAGAGGGCAAACGTGGCCCTGAATCGATCACCTGAGTGATAGCAATGTAGAAAATTAAGTAAAGAGCGTGAATGAAACTACTAGGAATGGACACCGTAAATGAAACTTATCAATAAAGGATATTTGTTATGATATGATATTAAATCTTTGGTTAAATTCAGTCCAATTGTTTGGGAGGAGATTTTGTTTTAAGCTAAATGTTGATTTAATACGTATTCTGATGCAGATGCTAGCTATCGTTTCAAACCAATCAATATGGCTTGAACAGAACAAATTACAAATTTATCCTGAAATCAGACACAAACTTGAATTAAAAAGGAACTATTCAGTTTTGTCGTTCTGCCCCTTTTCTGATGCCGCCTGGCTACCATATTTTTCAACCAATCAATACGGCTTAAGCAAATCTTGTAGAGGGACATGTGTACTAAATTATCTTGGATTCAGAGGAGAATCATTTTACAGTTTAGGCATTTTACTCCCGTCCTGCTGCCGCAGCAACACAAGTTGTGTTTATATTTGTGTATCTTTGAACACATTTGAAAGAGGATCATTCAAGGAACGTTCTTGTGAAGTTGTGTTGAAATTTCCCAGTGGATTAGGATGAGATATCATTTGAAACTAAAAGTTCAATTTACCCCTTTTCGGGTTCATTTGCGACGCATCCCCGGCTAGTTTGGAGTCATTGCATTGTAGGGTCAGGCAGTCACCAACAATGAATGAATGAATGAATGTATATTGTTTTATGGCGCATCGACAGCTAAGGTCATTTAGGGCGCAATTAAATTTAATTATTCATGATCCCTGGGTAAACAAACCAGTACTAGGCTAGAAAATGTGCCTTGCCCAAGGACACTCCACCATGACCGTAGTGCCGCGACTGGGGATCGAACCCGGGACACCCGGTTTCGAAATCCCCGACGCTAACCACTCGACCTCACCAACAATGGCGGCGGCCTTTGGAAATGGTGTAGCAAGCAGAAGGTTTTTTTTTTTACACATTCACGTATGATATGTTATGTTAATATGTTTGTACGATGATGATCTGGATTTAAGATCAAATCAATAAACTTATGTTCTGTTCTGTTCTATAAAGGGAAAACCAGTTTTGCGGACTAACAGGTTAACCAATCAAACTCTGAAAGAAGTTTGCCTCATTATTTATGAGGACCAGCTAGTGTTACGGCTTCAGAGGATGATTCACTCCTCGCGCAACAATACCATTAACATATAATGTGAGACTCGCGAATTAATTCTAAAACTGTGATTATACAAGAGACCCTTTGACGTAAATAATTGTATTTCGGTATCTCGTGTGAAAATGATTTAGAGGGGAACAGACACCAACCAAATGACACACTATCAAATTATAGCTGTACGGCAAATCTCTCAGGACAAAAGGAGCTATAAATTTGATTTGTGTTCGAAATACCACATATACAGTCAAACCTGTGCTAAAAGACCACTTTGGAATAGCGATACCCTGTCTATATCAACCACACTTTTAGTTTCCCAATTACTTATATTTTGCATTAATGACCCTGTAATTAAAGACCATATCGAGGGCTTGGCGTGAAAGGGTTGTAACTAAAAACCTATTTTAAAAAACCCTGGTTTACTTTGTAAACAATGCAAATTTAGGTGTCATTGCTCAGAACGAGCAATGGCACCTAAATTTCCATTGTTTACTAAGAAAAATGATTTAACGCTTATAAAAGACGTAATGGTTAGGTGATTAACCTTGGTAAAAAAATACCAATTTCAGTTACAACTGTTTCACGCCAAGCCCTCGATATGTGAACAAAGACCATATTGTTGTGTCCCCTATGGGTGGTCTTTATATACAGGTTCCACTATTCGAATTTAACGCATTTCTGAGAACGAGCTGAGGACTAGATACAAGGGAGTAAACTGGTATTTTGCGGACGATATCTCTCGTATTGCTCAGCCAAATTATATGTGGTGGTTACGCAATAGAATAGGCTCACCACGTAGGTAAATAAGGATTTAAGAACATGAAAAAGGTTCCTTGTCTAGAGCTCTGGTCTTAGAACTGGTTGTTCAACAACATACCTTATATATTCGAATGAAATGTGGATTCTACATTATTTCAGTTATTTAAACGCAGCCAATTTACATAAGCATGTGTGGCCTGGCTTTTTGGCATACGTTCATTCAACCAATGTAACCGGCTATCTTACGATAAATGCTTTTCAAACTGAGCGGTCCCGCGAGAAAACCAACATTATGGTCTCTGCTTAATGGATCGACCAGTTCAGCCTACACGTTATTTTATCAAGGAAAACAACGTCATGTCAAAACATAGTTCACCCTTAATTTGTATCCCTTTAAGTTATAAAAAAGTGCTAGAATTGAAATAGATCTCATTTTGAGTGATATACCGGCTCTTATATCACGATGTGTCGTTCAGGTGTGTATAAATTAATCACTCAGGCCATTCGGCCTTCGTGATTAATTACTACACACCTGAACTCCCAATCATGATATACGAGCCGGTATATCACTCAAAATGAGATATATTTCCGAAATAAACGTCGTTTACCCTTTTCCACAAGCAATATATATGCATTGCATGACTTTGATCTCGTTCAATATAGTAGACATCGATTTGATTGTAAAGATAATTATTGAATTGAGTTGAAAGCACTGTTGCAAAAGGATGACTTGTTCATTATGAGTATGTTTCCTTTTAACACATTGTTTTCGAAATTCGCCAGCTAAAAATGTGTCAAATTATATGTGAAGATATATGCTAAGGGGTAAAATAAACGTATGATTGAACTGTATCGCTCATCATTTCTAATGTTGAAGCATGTCGTCTGCTGCAGATTTGTCAGAATTCGCACATGTGGGAAAGGATTAGAAGGATACGGAAACTTGGCAAAAGTAAAGAAATTTCACAACTTTTTATTTGGTTTATATTTTTATATGTAGGTACTACACGGATGCGTATTACATCATATGAATCAATGACGTCATCATTACCATGGGATACCCACGTCATTAATTCCTTTAAGCTGACGTCATGGCTGTTGTTGTGTCTGGGACGATGTTAAAATGATTTACTAGTGCTTGGAACCTGTAATGACATTAATTGGACATTAATTGGACATGTCAAACGCAAACTGACCTTCGTAGGTATTAACCCTGCAGCAGACGGCTTTGCAAACATTGTGACAAAATCCTCAGAAAATGTCCATAAAAGATGGCTTAATTGTTAAATAAAGTTGAAAACATTGTGGCCAAAGAAAAAATTGCTCACATGACCAATTTGACCTTTGGCCACAATGTTTTCAATAGTCGTCTGCTGCTATTGCTTCAAAATGCGTCTGCAGGCGGGAAAGGGTTAACACCTCTGATAGTATTGAATAGATACCGACATGGACTATCGGGATGCTTACATGAGCCCGTGGGAAAAGGTTCAAGTTGGCAATTGTGATCAGTGAACAGCCTCATCAAGATATACACTTTTCACATGCTACTTACAAAATCTTGTAATGAGATTATGTCAACTTGTGTAGATTCTGATAAGACTGAGCATACTGGCAGAGTTATATGAAAGAACACTACACGCAAATGACAACTCGTACTGGCCCATATAGTATTAGTTATTTGGTCTGTTACTGACCCACTACGGAAAAATAGGGGGTCTGTGGAATTTATTTTATATTATCAATTCCACATACCCCCTTTTTTTCCGTAGTGGGTCAGTAACAGACCAAATAATTGATTTATTTCATCGACCATCTTTCATTTTAAAAATATAGATATTTAAATAATAAAAAAAAAAATACTGATATTGTTTCATTTCATAAAAAAAGTACAACACACAAAGTAATGCTAGGATATTAAAAGAGACAATACAATATACTAAAAGGGATAATAATATTTTAAAAGGGATAATAAATAAACACGAATGAGATATTCTATTTATCACATCAAGTGATTTATGAGGTGTATTTCGAAAAAAATGTACATAATATTTGGCTTATTTCTCCATGAAAATTATAGGTTTTGGCGCCAAAGTGACTACCTTATGACGTCAAACCGCTGACGTTACGTCATTTTTCATAGTTTGGCAAGGGGAGTACACTTGCGTTGTACTTGACTATTGTCACGGTCACCGTGTCAATACAGACAGGCAAACTAAACAAAATTTACAGTTGTAATATTGGTAGTGATTTCCGTGATTTTGGGATAAAAAAAAGTGATTTTGAAGGAAGAATCGATAAATGGCTGCCACTCACCCCCTATATAAATATAGGGGGTCTGCACGTGACAGGCTTTAACCGATGAAATTGCTAGAATTTCGTGGGAGGTAAAATAAATATATTTCTTACTATCGGACGTAGGCATATATTACGGAATACTGACAATAAATACCGACGTTATACGGAAATCGCCGAGCCCATTATACTAACAATAAATACCGACGTTATACGAAAATCGATGAGCATATTAAATTATTATTTACTGACAATAAATACCGACGTTGACGTTATACGGTAATCGCCGAGCCCATTATACTAACAATAAATACCGACGTTATACGAAAATCGATGAGCATATTAAATTATTATTTACTGACAATAAATACCGACGTTGACGTTATACGGTAATCGCCGAGCCCATTACGGGTGCTTTGCGTAAATGTTACTCACGAATGACAAAGTAGAGGACAGCTGTGTGATAGCAGGTTACCATGGGTCAACGACGCGCACTCCGTCTCGCACACTTGTTCAGTTGGATCAGAGCCGACAGTGTCCAGCATGACCTGTAGATCTTTCTTTAATGTATCGAGGTCTATTATACCAGCTAGATAAACACAAAACAAGATATTTAATTTAAACGGTGTTTGATGCCACTTTAACCCTTTTCCCTCATACGGCAATTCTGCAGCAGACGACTTTTAACATATTTTGTCCAAAAATAGAAAATCTCCATAATTGTATGGATAACCTATGACAAAAAGTGGAAAACATTGTGGCAAAAGGAGAAATTGTACGAAATTTTGTGCAATTTCTTCTTTTGTCACTATGTTTTCAAAAAGCCGTCTGCTGCAGAGGTGTCAGAAAGCGTTTATATGAGGGAAAGGGTTAAACGGTATCTCAGTTACATAACGGGATTATCATGGGCTAGTTGTGTGATACTCTGATGCTCTATCATGACAACAATGCATCAGCTGTATTGCTAGTTAAATGAGAGAAGCGACTACTTTAATATTCCTCGTCTCCTACTAGAGTCGAGTGGACGCATTAGCGGTAACATTTCTATACGATATGGACCGTATTATTTCTGACAATTCTTTTGAGTACCCACAACATGGAATTTGGTTGAGTAATAAGATAAATATTGTGGGGAAAAGACCTGTTCAATCCCTCTTACCTAGTCCTCTGGTGTATGTGTATTCATATGCTCAGATCTAGTCACAATACTACTCGGAGTTTCTTTAAATCCTATGTGACTGATTTGGCTAGTTTAAAATGCGGCGATGCGCTTGGTGTTCCAAATTTTACATTTTTTCAAATTCTCTAAAAAGTGTGTTTCAAGAGTTATTAAATTCACTGCGAATTCAAACGATTCACTGAGAAATATCTTTCATTTACAGATAAGGATATACGAAAAGTTCTTACTTAAAGTGTCCAATATAAACCTTTTTTCTGGAGCAGCCATGATGACTGGTAAGATGGCCAGGAGAAGAACGAATACCCTCATGATGCAGATTTGTCTAAAAATAAAAAGAATCAAAGTACGACTGTAAAGCAAATACAATGTAACTCGATCTTCTTCAGGCCGCGATACTTGTAAATCAAGAAATGCCCACATTTTCATTTTATATTCATAATTGTCATTTGAGCCGAATTACGAGAAAACCAACAATGTGGACTCTGCGTAAAGTATCGATCCTGATCAGCCTAAGCATGCCGCGCAGGCTAACCCTGCTTTAGATTTTCTTTTATATACCTCTATCCCCCTTAGACGCTACCTCCTCAGGGTACGGCTCGTTTAAGTTCGAGATTTGGATATGTATGTGTTCTACGTCTGTGTTATCTTGTGTTATTTCACGTGGACATTTAAACTATAACCGTCATAACAGATACGTTATCAAAATTGTGGGTATACTTACGATTGCCTAACCCTTTCCCTCATACGACAATTCTGCAGCAGATGACTTTGAACATATTTTGTCAAAACAAAATAATTCTCTTTAATTTAATGGATAACCTATCCCTAAAAGTGGAAAGCAGAAATTGCTGGTTTTAAGCAATTTCTTCTGTTGTCACTATGTTTTCAAAAAGCCGTCTGCTGCAGAGGCGTCAAAAAGCGTCTATATGAGGGAAAGGGTTAATTGTTTGGAGTTGAACGCAGTTTTTCGGCGATAGCTGATTAACGTAAGATTTGACCTAGATTTTAAACAAATGATGTAGATTGTAGACCAATCAAATGTTGTATTTAATGAATAATGTCGAAGAAATAAAGGGAATAAACGTTTAAATTGGTTCATAGTTAAGTTGGCGATCCTACGAGAGGCACGTATAAGGTGAAGTTTTAAAATGAAATGGTTTGCATACTAACCTTTAATTGTTTTCCTTAAGAAATAAGTTTCAGTGAAAAAAAAAATCAGTGAAGACGTATGAAATATAATATTTAAGAGCAAAATATTAATTATTTTAGAAACATGATATGTTTTCAGGGAACGTTTACTATTTAATAACTTTACATAGTTTTGCCTGACACGTAGGTTTAAAAAAGAAAACGAACGCGCATGCCGATTATCGATTTTATATCTTTTAAAGTTCAATGTTCTAATCGAACAATGTTCCAACTGGTTCACGATTATAATGCATTACCAATTCAAGGAGCTGTCGAATTCTTAGACATACAACATTATTGCGTAAATTTGATAATTCATGGAAAATTACTGATTGTTTTAATTATAAAAAAATCCTTTCTGATATTCATGTCAAATAATATGCGCATGTTCCATTTCTTAGTGTTTTCTCATATTGATCGCCGTTTATTTTTTTTAAAGATGTTTCTTGTTTCAACGGTATCTCAGTTATAGCACGGCAGACATTTCACCTAACGTATGTGTCCATGCTTTGTTTCACCTTTTCTTCATATAACGTTCAGCCCTGGTAACTGGCTGTCTTTCCACTTATACTTTCATGTCAATTACCGAAAGGAATTAATGGCCGCTGAATTGATATCCCTCGCCGTTAACTATAGCTGTCCGAAGTTGAAACTGAGATGAACAGGCTTTTATTTAATCCTTTCCCACATACAAACGTTTTATGTAGCTTCCGCAGCAGACAACTTTTTAAAGCGAAAATTCTCCTTTTGCAACAATCTGTTCAACTTTGTGTTCAATATGTTTGCCTTCATTTATAGACAGTTTCCATATTTTGGATGTCTTCAACATTATCTACTACGGATATGATGTATGTGGGAAAGTGTTTAAAATATAAACTTCAAGTATCCCCTGTATCCAGGAGTCGTTCATTCAATCCTTTGCCGAGTCAATGTAGCTCAGTCGGCTGTCAATCAATAGGCTGTGAGTTCGAACCTCAGTGCGTCCAACAACCTTTCCGACGTTTGAAAAAAAAGTCAATGCCACAAGGGGCATTCGACTTTCACAACAATGGTCGTATAGATATAAATGGTAAAGCAGCCAGTTAGTCGGAAAGACTGCTGCGTGGAGTATAAGTGTTTTTGCCCTTTCTCACGTACTGCAAATCTGCAGCTGACGACTTTGAACACAGCTGGGCAAAATTTTGTTAAACAACTATAAAGTTAGTTTAATTTGCTCCATTTCACACAATGTTTTGAAAGTCGTCTGCTGCAGAGGCGTCAGAAGCGTATGTATGCTGTTAATGGTTCAAGCCAGGACACACGTGGTTATGTAAACCCTGATATGACTGAAACATTATTGAAAACGACGTTAAATCCCTATCATTCAATTATTCAATAGTTAAATATTGAAAATCTAATATATGAGCCGTTCCACGAGAAAACCAACATTGTGGAATTTGCGTAAAGTATCGATCCGGATTCGCCTAAGCTTGCTGCGCAGGCGCCACCGGACAGACACTTTTCGCCTCCTGTGGATTTTCTGTTTCAGGAATCATTACCCTCTACCTCTATCCCCCTGAGACAGAATGTGTCGGCCCGGATTAGCCTGCGCGGACTGAACAGGTTGATCTGGGTCAATACATTGCGCAGAGTCCATCATGTTGGATTTCTCATGGATATTTTCCAACACTGTGGACTCTGCGTAAATTATCGACCCGGATCAGCCAAAGCATGCCGCGCAGACTTATCTTGGAAGAAAGTTTTTGCTTCTGTGGATTTTCTGTTTCAGGAATCATTACTCTATACCTCTTTCCCTATGAGACGGAAAGTGTCGGCGCGGATTAGCCTGCACGGACTACACAGGCTTATCTGGGTCGCAACATTACGCACAGTCCATAATGTTGGTTTTTCCACAGAACGGCTCATCTTTGGAACATCATTATGTTTGTTAATACATGAATCGATCAAATCATCTGTACATTTTTTAGTTGTCCTCTGTCTGTAGAGTAACTGTAGGAATTTGATAAAATTGAGAGAAATATGTATGGTCTAAGCCATTACAACCACTGTTAATGTCTTAAATACACGTAAGTTTGTATTCTATTTCACGCCGATTTCAAAAACATTTATGTCAGTTATATCGCGACATTGTCCTGGTTAAATTACTAGTACTACTTTTCCATTAAACCAGACACCAGCTACTCAGTCGTATTGCTAAACCCTAAATCCTGACGGCCGAGGAAATCAAGCCATAACAACCATTGTGTTTTAGTCTTGAATAAGATGATCAACTAACCTGTCGGTGTTATTCCTAGTGTACGAATGGGACGAGGACAGGCGCCTGGACAGTATTTATTGTAATCCTTATCTTCTTGCAAACGTCATCGTCGCACACTTTTAATTGACATCTGAACCCTTCCGTGAGAAAAACACGATGCCTTTGGAGAACGTTGTATGTTCAGATCAAAGCTGTATATATGCACAATCTCATCAGAGTCTACACACGTTGACAAAAGCTTCTAACTAGCCTGTGTAAGTTATACGTGTGTGGATATTGATTAGACTATTATTAATGATTAAAAAAAAAGAAAAAGAAATTCCAACTTGTTACTTTTCCAACAGATGGACTAGTTTCAAAAACTCCGACGGTCGTCTTTCTTGTGACATGACTCAGGTATGGGTATGCAGCAGACGGTATTTGAAAAGGGAAACATTCTCCGTATTACTCTTTATAATAACTCATACTCCAATCTTATGAAGTTCCTATTTTCATCCCAATAGCAATTTTTCAATACTGGAATGTGTATGTTTTCTGTAATCCAAATGTGATGTAAGTGCATGAATGGTAATAAAAGCAAATATGTTTAAAATCGCTTTATTGAAAACCGCTGGAAAGAAGTTTGGGCGAGTTTAAAATTACGGTTTTAATACGTATGGTCACGATTTAAAGATAAATTACATCAAGTCGGTGTCTCGTAATCATGCCATCTTTGTCCAACATGACCCAATTGTGGCACTAAACTGTTCCAACATGGCCCTAGTTGTGGTATTAAACTGTTCCAACATAACACCAGTTGTGGTATAAACTGTTCCAACATAACACCAGTTGTGGTATAAACTGTTCCAACATGACCCTAGTTGTGGTATAAAACTGTTCCAACATGACCCTAGTTGTGGTATAAAACTGTTCCAACATGACCCTAGTTGTGGTATTAAACTGTTCCAACACGACTCTAGTTGTGGTATTAAACTGTTCCAACATGGCCCTAGTTGTGGTATTAAACTGTTCCAACATGGCCCTAGTTGTGGTATTAAACTGTTCCAACATGACCATAGTTGTGGTATTAAACTGTTCCAACATGACCCTAGTTGTGGTATTAAACTGTTCCAACATGGCCCTAGTTGTGGTATTAAACTGTTCCAACATGACCCTAGTTGTGGTATTAAACTGTTCCAACATGACCCTAGTTGTGGTATTAAACTGTTCCAACATGGCCCTAGTTGTGGTATTAAACTGTTCCAACATGACCATAGTTGTGGTATTTAACTGTTCCAACATGACCATAGTTGTAGTATTGAACTGTTCCAACATGACCATACTTGTGGTATTGAACTGTTCCAACATGACCATAGTTGTGGTATTTAACTGTTCCAACATGGCCCTAGTTGTGGTATTAAACTGTTCCAACATGACCCTAGTTGTGGTATAAACTGTTCCAACATAACCATAGTTGTAGTATTAAACTGTTCCAACATGGCCCCAGCTGTGGTATTGAACTGTTCCAACATGACCATAGTTGTGGTATTTAACTGTTCCAACATGGCCCTAGTTGTGGTATTAAACTGTTCCAACATGACCCTAGTTGTGGTATAAACTGTTCCAACATGACCATAGTTGTAGTATTAAACTGTTCCAACATGGCCCCAGCTGTGGTATTGAACTGTTTCAACATGACCCAGTTGTGGCATTGAACTGTTCTAACATGACCCAGTTGTGGCATTAAACTGTTCCAACATGAGCCAGTTTTGGCATTAAACTGTTTCAACATGACCCTAGTTGTGGTATAAAACTGTTCCAACATGACCCTAGTTGTGGTATAAACTGTTCCAACATGACCCTAGTTGTGGTATAAACCGTTCCAACATGACCATAGTTGTAGTATTAAACTGTTCCAACATGGTCCTAGTTGTGGTATTAAACTGTTCCAACATGGCCCTAGTTGTGGTATAAAACTGTTCCAACATGACCCTAGTTGTGGTATAAACTGTTCCAACATGACCATAGTTGTAGTATTAAACTGTTCCAACAAGGCCCTAGTTGTGGTATTAAACTGTTCCAATATGGCCCTAGTTGTGGTATAAAACTGTTCCAACATGACCCTAGTTGTGGTATAAACTGTTCCAACATGACCATATTTGTAGTATTAAACTGTTCCAACATGGCCCTAGTTGTGGTATTAAACTGTTCCAACATGGCCCTAGTTGTGGTATTAAACTGTTCCAACATGACCATAGTTGTAGTATTAAATTGTTCTAACATGACCCTAGTTGTGGCATTAAACTGTTCCAACATAACTCTAGTTGTGGTATTAAACTGTTCCAACATGACCCTAGTTGTGGTATTAAACTGTTCCAGCATGACACTAGTTGTGGCATTAAACTGTTCCAACATAACCCAGTTGTGGCATTAAACTGTTCCAACATGACCCCAGTTGTGGTATTTAACTATTCCAACATGACCCCAGTTGTGGCATTAAACTGTGTCCAACATGACCCCAGTTGTGGTATTAAACTGTTCCAACGTAACCTTAGTTGTGGTATTAAACTGTTCCAACATGACCCTAGTTGTGGTATTAAACTGTTCCAACATGGCCCATGTTGTGGTATTAAACTGTTCCATTATGGCCCTATTTGTGGTATTAAACTGTTCCAACATGACTCTGGTTGTGATATAAAACTGTTCCAACATGACCCTAGTTGTGGTATTAAACTGTTCCAACATGACCCTAGTTGTGGCATTAAACTGTTCCAACATAACCCCAGTTGTGGCATTAAACTGTTCCAACATGACCATAGTTGTAGTATTAAACTGTTCTAACATGACCCTAGTTGTGGCATTAAACTGTTCCAACATGACCCTAGTTGTGGTCTGTTCCAACATAACCCAAGTTGTGGTATTAAACTGTTCCAACATGACCTAGTTGTGATATTAAACTGTTCCAACATGACCCCTGCTGTTGCATTAAACTGTTCCAACATAACCCCAGTTGTAGTATTAAACTGTTCCAACATAACCCCAGTTGTGACACTAAACTGTTCAAACATGACCCCAGCTGTGGTATTGAACTGTTTCAACATGACCCAGTTGTGGCATTGAACTGTTCCAACATGACCCAGTTGTGGCATTAAACTGTTCCAACATGAGCCAGTTTTGGCATTAAACTGTTCTAACATGACCTCAGTTGTGGTATTGAACTGTTTCAACATGACCCCCGCTGTGGCACTAAACTGTTCCAACATTTACAAATTTATAAAATATTCTTAATTTAATTGATAATCAAAATAATTCAGAAAATATATTACATGGATATATATATAGGATCTGAGATGAGTTGTCATTTCATATATATAGGATCTGACATGAGTTGTCATTTCATATATATAGTATCTGACATAGGTTGTCATTTTATATAAAGTTTTATTAAACGAGTTTAAACAAATTTCTTTATGAAATGACAACGAATGTCAGATTCTTTTTATTACATGACGAAACACACAAAAAAGAAAATCTTTTTTGTTTTGCTGTCAGAAAATAGTCCCAACATGTAAAACTTAATTGACTGTTAACTAATCACACACAAAGATATTTGTATGACCGGTAATGGTCCCGTTACCTCGTCCATCTATCGTGACGTTTGTGTTTACCGGATACACGTTCTCAGCCATTTTGTAAACAGTCGCAGATAGTGATTCGGTCATGTTATATTACACGTGTCATTATAAAGAAATACGTAATAGGTATATTACATCGGATACAAGCATTGTCATCTGATAAAAACAATTATTAAACAAGTTCAATACACATTTTATGAATAGAGCCTTTGGCGAGCTTTATAACAAATTTCTTGGACGAGATTAATAAAACTGTTTATGAAATGACAACGAATGTCAGATTTTTTCATCACTTGACGAAACACAAAAAGAAAATCGAGTTTTCCTAACCTATTATAATTTCGTCAGTAAAGCGTATAACAATGCCGCCAAAATTTATGCCGCGGTCATATTCAGCTTAGTTAATGAGTTTATTAAAAGTGATAAATAAACACTCATGAGATATTCTATTTATCACATGTGATTTATGATGCGTATTTCGATAAAATATACTTAACGTTTATAATATTTCTATATAAAATGAACCGGTTTTGGCGCCAAAGTGACTAACGTTGACGTCATTTTCATAGTGATTCGGTCATGTTATATTACACATGTTACATATAAAGAAATACGTAATGGGTATATTACATCGCATACAAGCATTGTCATGTAATGAACTAAAATAGTATATATTCTAAAATAACACACTTTCTTATTCATGGTTTAACCAATCAGAAATTGTGTTTCTGTTTTTATTACGAGAAAGATTTACTTTTAAAGACTGATGACCTCGGGCCTAGGTTAGTCATTGATTTAAAAGTCACGAGGGTCGTTTTCAAAAGGCGTGAACGATCTGGGACCTTTAACCTGGATAAAAAGAAAGACCTATTTTCGAGAAGGTTCGACTTGTCGTAGAATTAGTTCGTTTTTCAAAAGGTGTGACCGATCTGGGACCTTTAACCTGGATAGAAAGAAGGATCTACTTTCGAGAAGGTTCGACTTGTCGTAGAATTAGTTCGCTTTTCTTTCTCAACATACACTGACCGTACATTTTCAACTGCGAAACAAGTCTCCACTTATCTATTGTCACATGGCAACCATAAAGATTGAAGTCAGATTACTGAAACAGACATGTTTTGATGCCTGTGCAGCTGACGAACTTTGGAATCATTGTGGGGAAAGGAGAACTTCCTTTTGTCGAAATAACACATGTTATGTTTTAGAAATGAGACCGTTTAGATTGTGCTTTTTAAAGGAGTTCTACAAATATCATATGAGCAATACAATACAATACAGTACAATATATTTATTCGTAATATAAGGCCGCCGGCCCACAATACATATACAATCTATCAAATTAATTGATATGAGTAACGTCGAGTAAATATAATATATGTAAACCTAGGTAATTATGTAGCAACATATTTGTATATGATTTGACAAGGTATTTACTTCTTTTAATTTATTCATTCTGTTTATTCAGATGTTTCCAAATAAGTATTTCTTTTTTTGATTGCGATTGTTAAGAATTTAGCCAATATAATAATTAAGGCTTTGTGTTGACATTTCATGATCGTATTAAATAGGTGCAGTGTTGATGGTTTATTATACCAATCTTGAGGAAAGTAATATTTTCTAATATTATCATATAATGGACAATTCAATAAAAAGTGAAATTTATCCTCAACAACATGTACATTTCTCTTTAAACAATATTTACAATATCTAAATAATCTTTCAATCTTGTTATGGCGTCCAGTTTCTATTGATAAGTTATGGTTTGAGCATCTAAAATTTTCTAAAGTTCGTCGATGTATGTATGTCATGTCAATTGTTAAGTACATTTTAATATCTAATAGAGATTTATATTCTTTATAATAGTTTGCTTTCGGAGATTCATTAATTTTTGCTTGCCAATTTTGTAATGTTATGTCTATAATTCGTTGCTTAAATAGTTTTATGAATGTTTTAGAATCACCGACTTCATTTGAAATCCAAATCCATGTTCAAATAGGAGTGACTTAATTTTAGATGCCCATGTTATTCTACCCGATTCTTCCAAAGACCGTAACATGTTATAACACTGCTTAGGAAATCTGTGGTCAGGCATAGTTATCAGTTTGGTCCAATATTTAATACAATTACAAATATAATGAACGGCCATTGGATATCGTCCGCATTCTCCTAATACAAACAAGTCAGTTGTATTTTGATTTAAATTACACAGTCGTTTGCAGAACTGGACATGTACCTTCTCAATGATTTCATAATACTGATATCCCCAAATCTCAGAACCAAAACATAAAATGGGTTTTATCATCGCATCAAAAACTTTAAAGGCATCAGTTGGGTTAAAATGACCAAATTCATATTGATATTTTATAAATACTAAAACTTGCTTTTCTGGCTTGAGCTGCCCAGTTTGGAGTATTCGTCCATGATAACCTATTACTAAAATACGTGCCTAAGTATTTCTGATATGTTACAACTTCTACTTCATTACCTTTAAAATAAAAAATGTTCATATTTGTTCAAGATACCGCCATTTCGAAATACTATTATTTTAGTTTTTTTAAATTTAAATTCATGCCAGTACAGTTACAAAATTTCTCAATAACATTTAATTGGTTTTGTAAACCAACAACAGTATCTGAGACATTAGCTATGTCATCTGCAAATAATAGTGCGAAGATGTCTTCTATCGAGTTATTTACATAAATTCCTTGAGAACATTCTATTTTAATAAGTTCAATCAAATCATTAATAAAAAGGGAAAATAACATGGAGAACTTAAACATCCTTGTCTAGTTCCAATGTGGCAATCAAAAAATTCAGTTACATCGTTATTTACTTTAATTGCAGCTGAACGTTTACTATACATTGACTGAAATATAGAGAGAAAATTCCCACCAATACCCTTTATCTTTAATGAATCCCACATATTTTCATGACCAATACTGTCAAAGGCTTTCTTAAAATCTATAAATAGACAGTAAAATCTACCTTTTTTTTCGATAAGTATTTTTGTACTAAACATTGTAGATTAAAAGTTTGATCAATGACACTGTAACCTTTTCTGAAGCCTGCCTGTGCTTCGTTTATAACTTTGTATTTATCGACCCATTTATTTAATCTTTCCGTTAATATTCCTATAAAAACTTTAGTTATACTATTTATTAGTGAAATTCCTCGATAATTTCCTGGGTCATTTTGTTCCCCCTTTTTATGGATAGGAACTATCAAACTTTTACTCCAAGAACATGGAAAGTTCCCACTTTCATATACTGTTTTAAATACATTTGTTAAAAATGGTATTATATAGGGACGTGTACATTTAAACATTTCAGAACATAGTCCATCTGGTCCACCCGATTTGTTGGAGTTTATTTATACTATAAGCAATCTCCTCATCTGTAATAATTGTATTTAAGTCTGTTGAATCATTTATATCTAGCACATTACCCAAAATATTACTATTATTTTGCAAGTTTAGATCTTTTTCAAACAGACTCTGAAAATAGTTGAAGAATTTATCACCAGTGATCGGAATATTATTTGATTTCCGAATGGTACTACCTTTGAGAAATTTCCAAAATTGTGATACATTATTCCTTGATTCAACCAGTTTTACTCTATTATTCTTTTCATATATTTTACGATACAATTTGCATGTTGCCTTCAACTGGTTTCTTATTGATCTGTACCTTTTATAGTCCATTTCGTCATTTGTTCTTCTATATTCTCTGAGAGCAAAATTCTTTAGACTTTTTAATGTTTGACACTCTTTGTCCCACCATTTTGGTTGTGTGTTGTAATTATTAGCTGGGATGTTACTGAACATTTTGCTCTTCATTTGACACCCCGCTTGTTGAAATATTTTGTTAAATTGTGTCAAGGTAAGTTCGGGATTCTGAATAGGAAGTATTTGATTACTCGAAATGTCAGTAAAATATTCTTTACATTTGCGCAAAAGTATATCCGCTTTACTTTCAAATGTATGACCTCTCAAAGAAGACGGTTGAGAATAAGTTTCACAGTGGTCATAACATTTTTTTGTCAAAATTAAAAGAACATACTAGTGGAACATTGTCTGAAAAATCTTCATTTTGAACTGAAGTACATTTTACATTCTGGAAAAGATCAGTGGGGCGATGAAATAATCCACCACACTTTTACCATCATTTGCAGTACATGTGAATTCGCCATGCATATCGACTTTGCATCTACCGTTTAATATATGGATATCAAAGACTTTACAGATATCAATCAGGGTTTTGCCAAATGTGTTGTCTTATGTGTCTTTTGATTGCCTTTGTAAGTGGAAAATATCCGAAGGATAGTCGAAAATATGTTTAATGTCATCATGTTCTATATAGTCTATCAAAGTACCTACTCTCGCATTCAAATCACCTGTTAGAACCAATCTGGCATTTGGATAGGCTGATGTAATATGTAAAATCTTTTCCGTGAGAATTTCAATACCATCTGTTTGAGTACTATAAATTGGAGAGTTTTCTGGCGAAACATATACACATAACAATACTATATCAAACTCAATTTAAAAAACATCACCTTTTATAAGTATAGCAACACACTCTGACATGTCCGTGAAAATTTGTTAACTTTTCCATTCATGAGAAGTTTTTCTTTTATCAAAACAGTTACTACCCAGAGCCTCTAAGTGAGTTATTTTTCTTTTTCCTGCAAAAATTAAATTCAGTGTACCCTACATTTGCATTGTTTAGAAAGGGGGTCAGAATTGATAGAAATCCGTGTAGGAAGGGTTCTGCCATTTGTATTATCCACACATACGTTTTGAGTACTGGTCATGTCTCCAGGAAGCAGACACCGATCTTGATTAAAATAAGCCTACAAGAGAAAGTTGATGCAACGCATCAATGTCCCCGGATATCCATAGTGCAGTTATGCATAACACTAACATTATAGTAGTTGAATAAACAGTTATCAACTGAGGGGCATATTGGAACATCAGGGTTGGGTCAAGTGAAAATGTATCATAACTTGCATCGTTTTGTCAACAAAGTGAATGATAATTAAAGCCTTTCATTGTTTATGATCAATCTCCATTCCAAAGTAGGTTGACCATACACACAACCAACTAATTATTGATCATAAACAGTAATGGCAATGAGTAATTTTTCAATAAAACCACAAAACAGACAATTTAGGATGTGCATGCAATAGCACGTCATTTTACCTTTCCTCTTTTAAAGTCAACAGTAGACACCTTTGCAGCAATCTACTTTTAAAACAATGAGATAAGGGTTAAATCGCTGAAGAAATGAGTTTTCTCTTTTTCTCAAAATGATATTAGCTTGTCATCCTAATCATATCATACTTTAACAAATGTTGAAATGTAGTCCAACATTTATAAATTAGACCACCTTCGAAATATAATATCAACTCAACAGTTAAATCTCATTGAAATTGTTGTATAATTTAAACTTAGTTTCGAACATAAACTTAGCCCTACAACATGTTAATTTATTTTAATTCTTTCCTTCCTTTCTTATAATGAAAATAACAAACTACTCATGCTTTAAAATTATATTATGATGAGCGCCCTTGTGTCAATGATGCATAACAATATGCAGATCGGAAGCAATATGCCTTTAGGGAATTAAATGACACATTTAAAATTGTCAAGGACGAAATAATTTTGTACGAAAGACCCGATTCTTTCTTATTCGCAGAGGTGTCATTCTTGTAACTCTCTTTATAGGCAGAGAGTGTTCGTTCAAAGTCATTTTTCTATTAAAACCAGTTTTATCTCGGTTTGTTCTTTTCTTCATTTGTTTCGAACCAAATAAACATTTTAAATCACCTATAATTTACTATTTGTAAGTGAGTGTTAAGAGCGGCTCTCTGCAAAGGAGATTGATCTACGCAGTTGGTATTCGCGAGTCACGCAGGTGCGCGTAAGTAAACAAATTAATTAGACTGTGCGACGTAAAGGTTTGTAGTTATCGCCTTTTGATTACATGTAGTATATAGTGTTAAATAAAGTATACCAGTCTAGCTAATAGGGACTGTTTTGTCTTCGTAAATAAAACAAAAAAACATAAATGCGAGTCAAAATAAAGAAACTGAAAATACCTAAAACATCGGAATATTTATTTCATTTTAGATGTGTCATTACTTAGTGTTTTTAAACAAACACAATTGTAATATGTTCAAGACATCTAAATGTGTTTCTTTCTAATAATAATCCCCCCTCCCATGTGATTTCAGAAAACCTATTAAAAATAGAAGTCGCGGGCTTCCGCCCGGCGACTAATAACTTCTGTCGCAATTGATGTAAAGTGAATAATTGTTTAGTAACATGTTTAATATTCATTTAAGTGCAAATAGTGCAAATAACAAAATACTTAAATAAAACAAAGAATATACACTATATTGAAGGTTTGAAGTAAGATAATGTTGAGAAGATTTGCTATAATATGTTCCATGTGTATATACGTGCCGTTCCACGAGAAAACCAACACCTTGGACTCTGCGTAACGTATCGACCAAGATCAGCCTGCGCAGTTCGAGCAGGATAATCTGGGCCGACATATCTCGTGTCAGGTGGATTTCGTGTCAGATATATAGTAATGATTACTGAAACAGAAAATCCACCAGAGGCGAAAGAAGTATATGCGGGTTAGCCTGCGCGCAGCAGAGACCTCTAAAAATGTCATATAAGGGAAAAGATTACAACTTTAAATGGTTCGTGGCCTTATTTGAAGGTCATGAACAGCTCTTTCCATGCACTTATAAAAACGCGAAAAACGATAGCATTAGATTTTATCTGTTCGTTCTCTTGTTTTCTTTTGTTTTTTGAACGACAAAGAAAATATTGACGTACGGATATTTGCGAATATGGGTGATTGAGATTCAGTTTTGGGAGATTCAGTTTTGGCATCAGGTAAACCGCTATCGTCCATGGAATAAAATACACACATGTATCCCGTCCTTAATCTCAACGTTGAAACCTCTGAAGGTCGGCGTACGCACTCACTCTTAATGTTCTTCTTATCTGTCTGTAACTGCCATCCTTATTCTTCTGCCTTTCGACAATTATCTAAAGGAAAGTTTGCCGAGCAGATCGAGGGCTTGGCGTGAAACGGTTGTAACTAAAAACCTATTTTGAAAACCCTGGTTTAGGGGCAATTTTGACCCCTTTCTAAACAATGCAAATTTAGGTGTCATTGCTCAGAACGCGAATGAAGACTATACGGCGTGGTGATTAACCTAGGTAAAAACAGTTTTTTAGTAACAACCGCTTCACGCTAATCCCTCGAGATGGTCGAGGTTAAACTCCACATATTGAGGGCACTCATTATACCAAAGTCGAGATCTGGAAGCTCAGTTGGTAGCCACGCAGTCTATCACTGGATGTGTTGTGAGTTAGAACACTGGCTTAGCCAGCATTATTTCCGACATTTTGCTTTGTCGAGTTCTTGTGTGAGAAAACCTGGTAATGCCGCCGTAATCTGGTGATCTGGCCGCCGTAATATGACTGACAATTTGTTCAAACGTCGTCAAACCCCACACAATCTGGCCGCCGTAATATGACTGACAATTTGTTCAAACGTCGTTAAACCCCACACAATCTGGCCGCCGTAATATGACTGACAATGTGTTCAAACGTCGTTAAACCCCACACAATCTGGCCGCCGTAATATGACTGACAATTTGTTCAAACGTCGTTAAACCCCACACAATCTGGCCGCCGTAATATGACTGACAATGTGTTCAAACGTCGTTAAACCCCACACAATCTGGCCGCCGTAATATGACTGACAATGTGTTCAAACGTCGTTAAACCCCACACAATCTGGTCGCCGTAATATGACTGACAATGTGTTCAAACGTCGTTAAACCCCACACAATCTGGCCGCCGTAATATGACTGACAATGTGTTCAAACGTCGTTGAACCCCACACAATCTGGCCGCCGTAATATGACTGACAATTTGTTCAAACGTCGTTAAACCCCAAAACAATTTGCCAATTATGTTACGCACATCATTCTACATGTGCGAAACATATAGTCCACGATAAGTATGTACGTTCGTATAGTCTAATTTTGTTTTACGTTGATCCATAGTTACGCAATAATAGGCTATAGACCTTTAACCCTTGCCCAAATATAGACGAATTTTAAAAAACATTGTGGCAAAAGGAGAAATTGCTCATGAGGAGCAATTTATCCCTTTGTCAAAGTGTGTTCCATCTATAGAAGTTTATTATATTTAAACAAGGTACTACACAGTGGTCTGTTGCAGTTTCTGTCGTATGTGGGAAAGGATTAAGCGTATGATGGTTGGAGGAATTCCATGGGAAAGGGTTAATAGTATCATGGTTGGAGGAATTCCACGGGAAAGGGTTAAGCGTATGATGGTTGGAGGAATTCCATGGGAAAGGATTAAGCGTATGATGGTTGGAGGAATTCCATGGGAAAGGGTTAATAGTATCATGGTTGAAGGAATTCCATGAGAAAGGGTTAAAAGTATGATGGTTGGAGGAATTCCATGGGAAAGGATTAAGCGTATGATGGTTGGTGGAATTCAATGGGAAAGGGTTAAGAGTATGATGGTTGGAGGAATTCCATGGGAAAGGGTTAAAAGTATGATGGTTGGAGGAATTCAATGGGAAAGGGTTAATAGTATGATGGTTGGGTTAACATTATGATGGTTGGAGGAATGCAATGGGATAAGGGTTAAGAGTATGACTAAACTCATGTTTGATGGTTGGAGGAATTCCATAGGAAAGGGTTAAAAGTATGATGGTTGGAGGAATTCAATGGGATAAGGGTTAAGAGTATGACTAAACTCAGGTGTGATGGTTAGAGGAATTCCATGGGAAAGGGTTATGATTATGATGGTTGGAGGAATTCAATGGGAAAGGGTTAAATGCATGATGGTTGAAGGAATTCCATGGGAAATGGTTAAACGTATGATGGTTGAAGGAATTCCATGTGGTAAAGGTTAAGAGTATGACTAAACTCAGGTGTGATGGTTGGAGGAATTCCATGGGAAAGGGGTTAAAAGTATGATGGTTGAAGGAATTCCATGTGGTAAAGGTTAAGAGTATGACTAAACTCAGGTGTGATGGTTGGAGGAATTTCATAGGAAAGGGTTAAGAGTATGACTAAACTCAGCTCTATGGTTGGAGGAATTCCATGGGATAATGGTTAAGAGTATGACTAAACTCAGGTGTGATTGTTATAGGAATTCCAAGGGATAAGGGTTAAGAGTATGACTAAACTCAGGTGTGATGGTTAGAGGAATTCCATGGGAAAGGGTTAAGAGTATGACTTAACTCAGGTATGATGGTTGGATGAATTCCATGGGATAAGGGTTAAGAGTATGACTAAACTCATGTGTGATGTTTGGAGGAATTCCATGGGAAAGGGTTTAGAGTATGATTAAACTCAGGTGTGATGGTTGGAGTAACTCCATGCGAAAGGGTTAAGAGTATATTTCTAAACTCAGGTGTGATGGTTGGATGAATTCCATGGGAAAGGGTTTAGAGTATGATTAAACTCAGGTGTGATGGTTGGAGTAACTCCATGCGAAAGGGTTAAGAGTATATTTCTAAACTCATGTGTGATGTTTGGAGGAATGCCATGTGAAAGGGTTTAGAGTATGACTAAACTCAGGTATGATGGTTGGATGAATTCCATGGGATAAGGGTTAATAATATGATTAAACTCAGGTGTGACGGTTGGAGGAATTTCATGGGATAAGGGTTAAGAGTATGACTAAACTCAGGTGTGATGTTTGGAGGAATTCCATGGGAAAGGGTTAAGAGTATATTTCTAAACTCAGGTGTGATGGTTGGATGAATTCCATGGGATAAGGGTTAATAATATGATTAAACTCAGGTGTGACGGTTGGAGTAACTCCATGCGAAGGGGTTAAGAGTATATTTCTAAACTCAGGTGTGATGGTTGGATGAATTCCATGGGATAAGGGTTAAGAGTATGACTAAACTCAGGTGTGATGTTTGGAGGAATTCCATGGGAAAGGGTTAAGAGTATGATTAAACTCAGGTGTGATGGTTAGAGGAATTCAATGGGAAAGGGTTAATAGTATGATGGTTGGAGGAATTCAATGGGAAAGGGTTAATAGTATGATGGTTGGAGGAATTCCATGGGAAAGGGTTAAGAGTATGATTAAACTCATGTGTGATGATTGGAGGAATTCAATGGGAAAGGGTTAAGAGTATGACGGTTGGAGGAATTCCATGGGAAAGGGTTAAGAGTATGATGGTTGGAGGAATTCCATGGGAAAGGGTTAAGAGTATGATGGTTGGAGGAATTCCATGGGAAAGGGTTAAGAATATGATTAAACTCAGGTGTGATGGTTGGAGGAATTCCATGCGAAAGGGTTAAGAGTATATTTTTAAACTCAGGTGTGATGGTTGGATGAATTCCATGGGATAAGGGTTAAGAGTATGATTAAACTCAGGTGTGATGGTTGGAGGAATTCCGTTGGAAACGGTTAAGAGTATGTATAAACTCATGTGTGATGGTTGGAGGAATTCCATGGTAAAGGGTTAAGAGTATGATGGTTGGAGGAATTCCATGGGAAAGGGTTAAGAATATGATTAAACTCAGGTGTGATGGTTGGAGTAATTCCATGCGAAAGGGTTAAGAGTATATTTCTAAACTCAGGTGTGATGGTTGGATGAATTCCATGGGATAAGGGTTAAGAGTATGATTAAACTCAGGTGTGATGGTTGGAGGAATTCCGTTGGAAACGGTTAAGAGTATGTCTAAACTCAGGTGTGATGGTTGGAGGAATTCCATGGGAAAGGGTTAAGAGTATGACTGAATCAGGTGTGACGGTTGGAGGAATTTCATGGGATAAGGGTTAAGAGTATGTCTTAACTCAGGTGTGATGGTTGGAGGAATTCCATTGGAAAGTGTTAAGAGTATATGTCTAAACTCAGGTGTGATGGTTTGAGGAATTCCATGGGATAAGGGTTAAGAGTATATGTCTAAACTCAGGTGTGATGGTTGGAGGAATTCCATGGGATAAGGGTTAAGAGTATATGTCTAAACTCAGGTGTGATGGTTGATGGAATTCCATGGGAAAGGGTTAAGAGTATATGTCTAAACTCAGGTGTTGATGGTTTGAGGAATTCATTGTGAAAGGGTTAAGAGTATATGTCTAAACTCAAGTGTGATGGTTGAAGGAATTCCATGGGATAAGGGTTATGAGTATGATGGTTGGAGGAATTCCATGGGATAAGGGTGCATACATAAACTAATAACAAGGAACTATAATTGGGTCCAGTCGTCTAAACAATCTCACTAGTAGTGTATATCCCTTTTCCACATACAACACATATGCAGTAGATTATCATGAGATCATGTAAGCGAAAATATGGAGTATCTCTATACATAATAGTTAATTTGTTTAAAATATTTTAAAACTCTGTGAGCTATTTCTCCTTTTGTCGCATTTTTTTAAAGTCGTCTACTGCAGAGGCGTCAAAATGCGAAATGTGAGAACCTGATTATGAAAATTCGAACTATGCATCATTCATGTACAGCCTGATCTCTATCTAAAACAGTAGCAAATATTGATGAACGCTGCTTTCAATAGAATGAAAAGTTGGGTCTAAGCCTGATAGGGATTTCTGTTCGCGTTGGGGTCAATGTTCGTCATTCCATTTGGGTGTTCTAAATGTTAGTCTTGATTTTTGTACGCGGTGGGGGTCAATGTTCGACATTCCAGTTGAGTGTTTGAGAACCGAAGATAACCTTATGACTTAGTGTCTATATACAGAACAGAACGCGATTGAATCTCACGATGTTGTAACGAGGAAGTCTGGTCATTCCCACAATGGGGCAGATTTAAGAAAGTTTTCTATCATCTTTTTAACAATTAAAATCCTTTACGCACCGGAAAGTAATGATATACTGGTTCTATAGTTTGACACCCTTGGTTTTCAATCGCATTGCATCGCCTCAGTGGAGTAGTCTTTAGAGCATCCGCCTCAGGAGCGGGTAGCCAGGATATAGTGGCCAGGCTACGGCTTTCAACATAACTGTTAATTAACTAGACGCAGCGCCGTTAAGTTACTGGAATACAGTTGAATGGGGCGTACATCATAAAAACAAATACATCAATATGAGCAGTTTCACGAGAAAACCAACATTGTGGAATCTGCGTTAAGTATCGACCCGGATCAGCCGAAGCTTGCCGCGCAGGCTTACCCGGATATAGATTTTTCGCCTCCTGTGGATTTTCTGTTTCAGGAATCACTACTCTATACATCTATCCTCCTTAGACGGAATGTGTCGGCCGGATCAGTCTGCGCGGACAGCGCAGGCTGATCTGGTCGATACATTACGCAGATGTCTATCGCCGTAAAGTATCGACCCGGATCAGCCTAAGCATGCCGCGCAGGCTAATCCGGGTAGACACTTTTCGCCTCCTGTGGATTTTCTGTTTCAGCAATCATTACTCTATATCTATATCCCCCTGAGACGGAATGTGTCGGCCCGGATTAGCCTACGCGGACCGCGCAATCTGATCTGGTGCGATACATTACGCAGATACCATAATGTTGGTTTTCTCGTGGAACGGCTCATATATTCTCAAGTCCGTTGACTTTTAAGTGTTTTGCGCTAAATTCATGAGATTGTTTGATAACGGTATAAAGGGAATTTCGTATAAATTGCTAAGATGGCAATTCACAGTTGCAAGGCTCTCTTCAACACGACAGTCTTTAGTTGTCAAAACAGTTGGCACGGAATCATTGAAATGATAAAAAAAACATTTTGATGCAACAAAGTGAGACAGAATTATTGAAAATAACAGATAAGCACTGTATTATATTAAGTCTGATTTTGGCCATTATTAGCAAACGGCTTGCGCGGTCGCAAAACATTTTTACCCTTAATTCGAAAAATGAAAACATGAAAAAGCAGGGGTTCAATCTGGAAATAATGAGCTACTTTGGGACCAAAACCTGCATGCAATTTGAGGATGTATTTGGAAAACCCAAGTTTTCAGCTTCTTTAGCACACTCTTCAACTGAAAATGGTACCTTTGTTTATATGCAATAAAATACTCATTCTTGACCATACACAAGTAGACTGAAAGAGGACAGGAACGATCTGCACGCCAAATGGCATTAATGCCGTGCGCGAGGGTAAACAACGTCATGAAAGAAGGAGGAACAGATGGCAAAATTCAAACCCATGCTTTAACTGTAATGTTTACATCTATAATCGTCGAAAACAATATTTAGCCTACAAATATGGCAAAAAAACGAATATTCCAAGTGTTATATGACCCCTTAAGAGAAAATTAATGTGCATGCGATAGGCAAAACACACTGAATATCAATAAAACACACTAATATATAATTTGTTCAACCATTTTCAGTATGCTGAAGGCGCAGAAATTTGTTTTAAAATATTTCAAACCCTTCACTATATAAAGTCACACATTTTATCCCCCTTTTGGGCAATATTTTACCATTATTTCCCAACTGTAAGAAATAAATGAACTATTCCGGTATGAGTACAGGACCACTTTGATCACATGTTCTAATACATCTGTGCTCTCGGAGCTGGTATTACACTGAATGCATGCTCTGATTTTAACCTGAAAACTATTTTTTACACAAATCTCAACTGTTCTTTCCTTTCAATGTGCATTTTCAGTAGATGTTTTAAAGTTATTTTCATAATTTTACCCTGAAAGACCTGCTAATGAACAGAAAATGACATATTGAGACAAATATAATTAAAACAAGCTCACTCTGTGGAAGAACAATAGCATTCAGATCATTTCTGAGTAAATTAAACCGTTTCACAAGGTATTCTATATAATGCAAGGGAGATAATCCTTGCAGTCTTAGCTTTGTAAACAATTCTTTTTCTCACCTAGGCTCCAAGTGTGAATTACTTGGACTGTTTATCTATGAAATCTGATGCTTCAGCTGATTAAACCATATATTTATGGCCCATAATTGGTCATCTTATCATGTTTTGTATCAAGAAAAAACACAGTAGTGAATTAGCATAGGATAGAGATTTAAAAGGATTAAATAGTCATTCAAAAGAGAAAACATGTATTGAATTTACAGAAAAAGTTGGATAAGCTGCAATAATCCCAACAAGAAGAAAGCAACCCATTTTAAAAAAGGTGAAGAAAACAAACGTGGAACATAACATCACAAAAGACACCCTTGACGCCTCTGTTGACGGAATCGCATTCTGCACCGTCAACTATCACCCGTCTTGACAGTATGTTAGTTATTCATTTTACATCGTTTGCGAAACAAGCTTTCAGCTTATATTAATCACGCTCGATGTCTGCTTCCTTGAGACTTAACCAGTACTCGCGTCGTAAGTGTAGACAAATCCCAAAGTCAGAACGGGACCCGAACCCGGGACCTTTGGTACGAGAGGGCGACGTTCTACCTCTGCACCACTGTCTTCCACAGTATGTTGGCAATGGATGTGTTGACAGCCTCTACGTTGTCGTATTCATCTTATAACTATCCCTGCCTTCTTCCATACACCCTTTGACCCAAGGACGTAACAGAATAAAGCAATGAAAGTCAGTGTGCAAATAAGACCTTAACAGTAAATATAGGGAAAATGACTGAGCTTATCAACCATCTCCATGGATTTACATGTGAAAATGCCAGGGCCAAAGCGGAAATTGTTTATAGGATTGGGATGTTTGTAAAGTGTAGTACTTTTCGCCTGGATGTAACACCTCATCAGATAAAATGAAATGGCAGTGATTCCGGCTGTTAAAACTAAGATAATAACTCGCCTCGGGTAACAGTATTTTCCCAATGTTGACAATACTGGAAGTAATGCAATATTTATATATTAGCTCATTAACGTATATGTTAGCCATGTGTCGTTAATGTTCAGTAACTTTCTATGTAATCAGTTTGATTGGGACATGGCTCAGCATAGGTTATGTAATCCACCTGTCATTTCTGTTCTGTGACATTATATATCATTAGCTCGATGGGGATATGTCCCAGCACAGGTTATGTAATCCACCTGTCGTTGGAGTTCAGTGACTTTATCTACCATTAGCTCATTAAGGATATGTCCCAGCAGAGTTATGCTATCCACCTTTCGATAATGTCCAGTGACTTTATGTATCATAGGGCTAGATAGGGACCTGTCACAACAGAGGTTATGTAATCCACCTGTCGTTAATGTCCAGTTACTATGTATCATTAGCTCGATACGGGCATGTCTCAGTAGAGGTTATGTTGTCCACCTGTCATTAATGTCCAGTTACTATGTTTCATTAGCTCGATACGGGCATGTCCCAGGAGAGGTTATGTTGTCCACCTGTCATTAATGTCCAGTTACTATGTATCATTAGCTCGATACGTGCATGTCCCAGGAGAGGTTATGTTACCTACATGTCGTTAATGTCCGGTTACTATGTATCATTAGCTCGATACGGGCATGTCCCAGGAGAGGTTATGTTGTCCACCTGTCATTAATGTCCAGTGACTATGTTTCATTAGCTCGATACGGGCATGTCCCAGGAGAGGTTATGTTACCTACATGTCGTTAATGTCCGGTTACTATGTAGCATTAGCTCGATACGGGCATGTCCCAGGAGAGGTTATGTTGTCCACCTGTCATTGATGTCCAGTGACTATGTTTCATTAGCTCGATACGGGCATGTCCCAGGAGAGGTTATGTTACCTACATGTCGTTAATGTCCGGTTATTATGTATCATTAGCTCGATACGGGCATGTCCCAGGAGAGGTTATGTTACCTACATGTCGCTGATGTCCAGTTACTATGTTTCATTAGCTCGATACGGGCATGTCCCAGGAGACTTTATGTATGACTAGCTCATTAAGTCGGACCCACTTCCAAAGGAATCGACTAAAAACCTAGATCATGAAGCCTGCGCTCTACATCTGAGTCACTAGGTTTTCTCTTTCGCGAGTAGCTTTGTTGTCATGTACATGTAGACGGATATAGAATACTGACAAAACATACATCGAGAACTAAATAACATGTAGACGGACATTGAAGATTGTAACAAAACATACATCGAGGACTAAATTACATGCAGACGGACATAACAGACTCTAACAACAAATACATCGAGGAGTAAGTTGCATGTAGAAGGACATTGAAGACTGTAACAAAACATACATCGAGGACTAAATTACATGCAGACGGACATTAAAGACTGACAAAACTTACATCAAGGACTAAATTATATGTAGATGGACATAGAAGACTCTGACAAAACATACATACAGGACTAAATTACATGTAGACGGACATTGAAGATTCTGACAAAATATGCATCGAGTACTAAATTACATGTAGAGAGACATTGATGATTGTGACAAAACATGCTTCGAGGACTTATTTACATGTAGAGGTACATTAAAGACTGTGACAAAACATACATCGAGGACTAAATTACATGTAGACGGACATTGAAAACTGTGACAAAACATGTATCGAGGACTAAATTACATGTAGTCGGACATTGAAGATTCTGACAAAATATGCATCGAGGACTACATTACAAGTAGACGGACATTGAAGACAGTGACAAAACATACATCGATGACTAAATTACATGTAGACGGACATTGAAAACTGTGACAAAACATGCATCGAGGATTTCATTACATGTAGACGGACATTGAAAACTGTGACAAAACATGCATCGAGGACTAAATTACATGTAGACGGACATTAAAGACCCTAACACAACATGCATCGAGGACTAAATTACATGTAGACGGACATTGAAAACTGTGACAAAACATGCATCGAGGATTTAATTACATGTAGACGGACTTTGAAAACTGTGACAAAACATGCATCGAGTACTAAATTACATGAAGACGGACATTAAAGACTCTAACAAAAAATACATTGAAGACTAAAGTACATGTAGACGGACATTAAAGATTCTAACAAAACATGCATCGAGGACTAAATTACATGTAGACGGGCATTGAAAACTGTGACAAAACATGCATCGAGGATTTAATTACATGTAGACGGACATTGCAAACTGTGACAAAACATGCATCGAGGACTAAATTACATGAGGACGGACATTGAAGACTGTTACAAAACATACATCGAGGACTAAATTACATGTATACGGACATAGAAGACTATGACTAAACACACATTGAGGAAAAATTTACATGTAGACGGACATAGAAGACTGTTACAAAACATACATCGAGGACTAAATTACATGTAGACGGACATAGAAGACTATGACTAAACACACTTTGAGGAAAAAAATTCACGTAGACGGACATAGAAGACTGTTACAAAACATGCATCGAGGACTAAATTACATGTAGATGGACATAAAAGATTATGACAAAACATACATCGAGGACTAAATTACATGTAGAAGGATATTAAAGACTGTGACAAAACATACATCGAGAACTAAATTACATGTAGACCGACATTATAGACTATTACATGTAGACGGACATTGAAGACTGTTACAAAAAATACATCGAGGACTAAATTACATGTAGACGGTCATTGAAGACTCTAACAAAACATGCATCGAAGACTAAATTACATGTAGACTGACATGGAAGACTGTGACAAAACATGCACCGAAGATTAAATTACATGCAGACGGTCATTGAAGACTGTGACAAAACATGCCTCGATGACTACATTACATGTAGACGGACATTGAAGACTGTAATAAACCATGCATCGATGACTAATTACATGTAGACGGACATTAAAGACTGTGAAAAAATCTACATCGAGGACTACATTACATGTAGACGGACTTAGAAGACTCTGACAAAACATACATCGAAGACTAAATTACATGTAGACGGAATAAGAAGACTGTGACCAAAAATAAATCGAGGACTAAATTACATGTAGACGGACTTAGAAGACTGTGATAAAACATGCATCGGGGACTAAATTACATGTAGACGGACTAAGAAGACTGTGACAAAAATAAATCGAGGACTAAATTACATGTAGACGGACTTAGAAGACTGTGATAAAACATGCATCGAGGACTAAATTACATGTAGACGGACATTGAAGACTGTGACAAAACATACATCGAAGACTAAATCACATGTTGACGGACATTAAAGACTGTGACAAAACATACATCGAGGACTAAATTACATGTAGACGGACATTGAAGACTGTGACAAAACATACATCAAGTTCTAAATTACGTTTAGACGGACATTGAAGACTATGACAAAACATACATCGAGGACTAAATTACATGTAGACGGTCATTGAAGACTGGGACGTAACATGCATTGAGGACTAAATTACATGTAGACGGACATTGAAGACTGTGACAAAACATACATCGATGACTAAATTACATGTTGACGGACATTAAAGACTGTTACAAAACATGCATCGATGACTACATTACATGTAGACGGACATTAAAGACTCTAACAAAACATACATCGAAGACTAAATTACATGTAGATGGACATTGAAGACTGTAACAAAATATGCATCGAGGAAAAATTACCTGTAGACGGTTATTGAAGACTATGAAAAAAGATCCATCGAGGACTAAATTACATGTAGACGGACATTGAAGACTGTTACAAAACATGCATCGAAGACTGAATTACATATAGACGGCCATTGAAGACTGTTACAAAACATACATCGAAGACTAAATTACATGTAGACGGACATTGAAGACTGTTACAAAACATGCATCGAAGACTAAATGACATGTAGACGGACATTGAAGACTGTTACAAAACATGCACCGAAGACTAAATTACATGTAGACGGACCTTGAAGACTGTACCAAAACATACATCGAAGACTAACTTACATGTAGACGGACATTGAAGACTGTTACAAAACATGCATCGAAGACTAAATTACATGTAGACGGACATTGAAGACTGTTAAAAAACATGCATCGAAGACTAAATTACATGTAGACGGACATTGAAGACTGTAACAAAACATACATCGAAGACTAAATTACATGTAGATGGACATTGAAGTCTGTGACAAAACGTACATCGAAGACTAAATTAAATGTAGACGGACATTATAGACTGTGATAAAACATGTATCGAGGACTAAATTACATGTAGACGGACATTAAAGACTGTGACAAAACATACATCGAGGACTAACTTATATGTAGACGGACTTAGAAGACTGTGATAAAACATACATCGAGGATTAAATTACCTGTAGACGGATATTGAAGTCTGTGTCAAGACATGCATCGAGAACTAAATTATATGTAGACGGACATTGAAGACTGTGACAAAACTTACATCGAAAACTAAATTACATGTTGACGGACATTAAAGACTGTGACAAAACATACATCGAGGACTAAATTACATGTAGACGGACTTAGAAGACTGTAACCAAAAATAAATCGAGGACTAAATTACATGTAGACGGACTTAGAAGACTGTGACAAAAAATAAATCGAGGACTAAATTACATGTAGATGGACTTATAAGACTGTGATAAAACATGTATCGAGGACTAAATTACATGTAGACGGACATTGAAGACTGTGACAAAACATACATCGAAGACTAAATTTCATGTTGACGGACTTTAAAGACTGTGACAAAACATACATCGAGGATTACGTTACATGTAGACGGACATTGAAGACTGTGACAAAACATACATCAAGGACTAAATTACGTGTAGATGGACATTGAAGACTATGACAAAACATACATCGAGGACTAAATTACATGTAGACGGTTATTGAAGACTGTGACATAACATGCATTGAGGACTAAATTACATGTACACGGACATTGAAGACTGTGACAAAACATACATCGAAGACTAAATTACAAGTTGACGGACATTAACGACTGTTACAAAATATGCATTGAGGACTAAATTACCTGTAGACGGACATTGAAGACTGTGATAAAAGATACATCGAGGACTAAATTGCATGTAGACGGTCATTGAAGAATGTTACAAAACATGCATCGAAGACTAAATTACATGTAGACGGACATTGAAGACTCTAATAAAACATGCATCGAGGACTAACTTACATGTAGACGGACATTGAAGACTGTAACAAACATGCATCGAAGACTGAATTACATGTAGACGGACATTGAAGACTGTAACAAACATGCATCGAAGACTGAATTACATGCAGACGGACATTGAAGACTGTAACAAACATGCATCGAAGACTGAATTACATGTAGACGGACATTGAAGACTGTTACAAAACATGCATCGAAGACTAACTTACATGTAGACGGACATTGTAGACTGTAACAAACATGCATCGAAGACTGAATTACATGTAGACGGACATTGAAGACTGTTACAAAACAAGAAGATAGAGGTATAAAGTAATGATTCATGAAACAGAAAATCCACGGAAGGCGAAAAGTATCTATCCTGGTTAGCCAGCGCGACGTGCTTAGGCTGATCCGTGTCGATACTTTACGCAAAGTCCACAATGTTGGTTTTCTCGTGGAACGGCTCATTTAATGATGTCACAAAATAATGCGAAAGTTTGCAAGTACTATTAACACCTTTCGAATTTTGCATCGACGAAGTTTTCAAATCAATTCAATAATCACCAATTAATCCCCGATATGTTTAACAACCAACATTGCAGCCGTGTACCTGGAAAACAACCATAAGTAACGAATATATATCTGGATATGTATCAGAGCTCTAGAAAAGGTATATTTTTCATTTTCTATAATCTTTATATGACATTTCAACCCTATGTTGTGGGTACTCAAAATAATGGTCTCGTTTCCATATTTTGGACTAGATGTCTTCATCTATAGACAGTTTCCATATTTTGGACTAGATATCTTCATTTATAGACAGTTTCCATATTTTGGACTAGATGTCTTCATTTATAGACAGTTTCCATATTTTGGACTAGATGTCTTCATTTATAGACAGTTTCCATATTTTGGACTAGATGTCTTCATTTATAGACAGTTTCCATATTTTGGACTAGATGTCTTCATTTATAGACAGTTTCCATATTTTGGATGTCTTCAACATTATCTACTACGGATATGATGTATGTGGGAAAGTGTTTAAAATATAAACTTCAAGTATCCCCTGTATCCAGGAGTCGTTCATTCAATCCTTTGCCGAGTCAAGGTAGCTCAGTCGGTTGCGACGCAGGCTGTTAATCCACGGGCCGTGAGTTCGAACTCCAGTTCGTTCAACAATCTTTCCGACGTTTGAAAAAAGTCAATGCCACAAGGGGCATTCGACTTTCACAAACATGGTCTTATATGTATAAGTGGAAAAGCAGCCAGTTACTCGGAAAGACTACTGCGTGGAGTATTAGTGTATTTAACCTTTCTCATGTATTGCAAATCTGCAGCTGACGACTTTGAACACATCTGGGCAAAACTTTGGTAAACAACTATAAAGTTAGTTTAATTTGCTCCTTTTTCGACAATGTTTTCGAAAGTCGTCTGCTACAGACGCGTTGAAGCGTATGTAAGTAAGTAAATATTTTATTAAAGTGACATGTGTACATGTAACATGGTATACAATTATATAATTTTAAACAAAACACCCGGCCAATTGGAACTATAAGTCACCTATAGTAACTAATATCATTTTCACGTGAAATTATTTTGGCATTCCTAACATCATCAATCAATAAATAATAAATGTCAAACATTTGTATAATATTATACCGATTGGAAGGATACTAGTTATATGGATGTATGATGTTAATGGTTCAAGCCAGGACACACATGAGTATGTGAACCGTGATATGACTGAAACATTATTGAAAACGACGTTAAATCCCTATCATTTAATTATTCAATAGTTGAATATATGAGCCGTTCAACGAGAAAACCAACATTGTGGACTCTGCGTAAAGTATCGATCCGGATCCGCTAAAGTATTCCGCGCAGGCTAACCTGGACAGACACTTTTCGACTCCTGTGGATTTTCTGTTTCAGGAATCATTCCTTTATACCTCCATCCCCCTGAGACAGAATGTGTCGGCCCGGATTAGCATGCGCGGACTGCACAGGCTAATCTGGGTCGATACATTACGCAGAGTCCATAATGTTGGATTTCTCATGGATATTGTTCCAAAGAAGATTAGAGCTGTAAAGGGATCAGGGTCCAATTCCACCAAACTTACTTAGCGCTAAGTAATACTTAAATACTTAAAAGAATATTTCATCATTTGTGTTTCCCATACATTTTGTATAGGAATAGAAATAGTAGAATGTATTGAAGTAAATGACTAAATTTACCCAACTAGTTATTACCTTTCTGACTAAGATTATCTGTTATGAAATGAAATATTTTGGCCTTTTTTATTAGGAAATCAGAATTGATGAAATACGCTCTTAAGTATTAAAGTATTTAAGTAGTAGGTATCGTTGGTGATATTGGAGCCCGTTGAAGTGAAGTATTCGACATAGGTAGCCGCGCGTACGTTTAAAAGACATTTACCACTGTGGAATTGGAGCCACTTGAAGGACAGTATTCGACATAGGTAGCCGCGCGTACATTTCAAAGACTGTTACCACTGTGGAATTGGAGCCACTTGAAGGACAGTATTCGACATAGGTAGCCGCGCGTACGTTTCAAAGACTTTTACCACTGTGGAATTGGAGCCACTTGAAGGACAGTATTCGACATAGGTAGCCGCGCGTACATTTAAAAGACTGTTACCACTGTGGAATTGGAGCCACTTGAAGGACAGTATTCGACATAGGTAGCCGCGCGTACGTTTCAAAGACTGTTACCACTGTGGAATTGGAGCCACTTGAAGGACAGTATTCGACATAGGTAGCCGCGCGTACATTTCAAAGACTTACCACTGTGGACTTGGAGCCACTTGAATGACAGTATTCGACATAGGTAGCCGCGCGTACGTTTCAAAGACTGTTACCACTGTGGAATTGGAGCCACTTGAAGGACAGTATTCGACATAGGTAGCCGCGCGTCCGTTTAAAAGACTGTTACCACTGTGGAAATGGAGCCACTTGAAGGACAGTATTCGACATAGGTAGCCGCGCGTACGTTTCAAATACTTTTAGCACGATGGAATGGGATAACATGCCAGGGTCCGATTCCACCAACCTTGCTTAGCGCTAAGTAAAACTTAACACCTTTAAACCAACCATATTTCATCAGTGTTGGTTCCTTAATATGTCGTAAAACATGATGGGTGGAAGGTATTTTAGTAAATTACATAAATAGTTATTTGTCTGACTAAAGATTATTACTCATAATATGAGTATAGGTGCTACCTATTTAGGGTAAACATTTATCAACTTTTGTGGTCGGTAAATAATTCCCCGTGAACTGCAGCTAGTTAGCCCCTTGCTTGTAGCACGATCAGTTATTTACGAGTCCTACTGACCTAAGCAAAGAAAATAAAAATCATCATCAGGTTAAGCATATATTTAACTTTAAAATATGGCTAAGATTTTAAATCCATGAAATTATGGTGACAGGTACAACAAATAATCAACTTGCCCTTCATAAAGAACTTCAAATGAAACGATTTCATAATTTACGGAACTACATTTGTGACGAGTCAAACTATCCTTATATCATTTCTGTCGTTTTCCTTTTGGTTATGTATTCATCATTTGCGTTACGCTAATAGAATGACGTCATATTACAGGAATCCCTTATGAGTTGTTGTTTTTTTAACTCGTTTTAGAAATAGACGACGAGTGTTATTTAACGCAAATGTACATGTACTCGTTCCTTCATCGAGTTTAATTATTTCCTCTAGAAGTTTTTTTGGTTTCGATATTTTCTTTTGATCCTATCAAAACGAACGAGTATCGTATCTGCATCGAAAAATCCACTCTGGACACAATTTTTGGATAGACGGTATAGCAAACGGTAAAGCAAAGTTCATACACATTGCCTATTGACGGGAAAAAAACTGTCGATTTGTTTACCCGTATTATGTATATATAGTCTGTGTACATTCAACTGTCGTAGGATGAATACATTACAAGGTCAATTTACATAGTAATATATATAGTCTGTGTAATTTCAACTGTCGTATGATGAATACATTACAAGGTCAATTTACATAGAAATATATATAGTCTGTGTACATTCAACTGTCGTATGATGAATACATTACAAGGTCAATTTACATAGTAATATATATAGTCTGTGTACATTCAACTGTCGTACGATGAATACATTACAAGGTCAATTTACATATAAACATATATAGTCTGTGTACATTCAACTGTCGTATGATGAATACATTACAAGGTCAATTTACATAGTAATATATATAGTCTGTGTAATTTCAACTGTCGTATGATGAATATATTACAAGGTCCATTTACATAGTAATATATATAGTCTGTGTAATTCCAACTGTCGTATGATGAATACATTACAAGGTCAAGTTACATAGTAATATATATAGTCTGTGTAATTCCAACTGTCGTATGATGAATACATTACAAGGTCAATTTACATAGTAATATATATAGTCTGTGTAATTACAACTGTCGTATGATGGATACATTACAAGGTCAATTTACATAGTAATATATATAGTCTGTGTAATTCCAACTGTCGTATGATGAATACATTACAAGGTCAATTTACATAGTAATATATATAGTCTGTGTAATTCCAACTGTCGTATGATGGACACGTAACAAGGTAAGTTTACATATAAATATATATCAGGGGCGTAGCTTTGCAATAATCAATGTGTAGGCCGTCTCGTGAGAAAATCAACAATGTGGACTCTGCGTAAAGTATCGATCCGGATCAGCCTAAGCATGCCACACAGGCCTACCCGAAAAGACACTTTTCGCCTCCTGTGGATTTTCTGTTTCAGGAATAACTACTCTATACATATATCCCCCTAAGACGGAATGTGTCGGCCGGATCAGTCTGCGCGGACAGCGAATGCTGATCTGGTCGATACATTACGCAGATGTCTATCGCCTCAGCTGCATTTTGGGGTATTTTGAGAAATAATGTGAAGGCTACGCCCCTGTATATAGTCTGTGTAAATTCAACTGTCGTATGATGAATACGTAACAAGGTCAGTTTACATAGAAATATATACTTATAGTCTGGGTAAATTCAACTATCAACATATAATGCTACTTGTCGCCAAAACCAACGGGGATTAGGGACATTGACTGTGCTACTTGTCGCCAAAACCAACGGGGATTAGGGACATTGACTGTGCTACTTGTCGCCAAAACCAACGGGGATTAGGGACATTGACTGTGCTACTTGTCGCCAAAACCAACGGGGATTAGGGACACTCTGACGATGCTTCTTGTATTTACTTGCCGTAAAAAGGGGTTCAAAAGGTTCTGATAATAGTTTCCATTTTTATCTTTTAAAAATCTTTGACAGACCGAGTTTTATAATTATTCTTCTATACTAATTACGCTAAGGTTCATTTTCCCGGAGCTACGAAGAACAATGTAAGAGTTTTTCGAAGTTAGAGTTTGGTATTTTATTAGTTCATGATTAAAGTATAATATTCAATCCATAAAGTTGATAATTTAGACGGAGGCTGTGGTGGTCACGTCTGGTGTCAGGTTATATCTTTTGACAAGAGCTTGGAACCTGAAAGTAAAATACAAATGAGCTTGGTCAATGGCGACCCATGTCTATTTAAATTAACCTGCGCGTCTACCTAGTCTGTTCTGGATTTAACTTGCTCGTGATTGGATTATAGGACTCTCTCAAGAAACGCCTGATAAATAAACACACTGTGTGAATAATACTACAGGAACTATGGACTAGTATGGAATAACAGCACTTATACAAATTTCCGTCCGTTGAGGCATATCAATTCACCGTTTCCTACTTGCAGCTGTAATTTGACAAGTTTTCATCCGCCTAACAGACTGATCAAAGTCAACACTGTTAACATATTACTTTCATAAGCTTGGAGAAAGCTGCTGTGTAGATGTAAATAGCGATCTGAGCCTTGACTGTTCCTAATCTTAATCTTCACTATTCTCAAATGTCAACATGTGTAAATGTTGATCTGAGCCTTAACTGTTCACAAATGTCAACTTCTGTAAATGTTGATCTGATCCTGAAGTGTTCACAAATGCCAACTTTTGTAGATGTAAATAGTGATCTGAGCCTTAACTGTTCACAAATGTCAACTTGTGTTGATGTATATAGTGATGTGAGACTTAACTGTTCACAAATGTCAACTTGTGTAAATGTAAATAGTGATGTGAGACTTAACGTTTCACAAATGTCAACTTGTGTAAATGTATATAGTGATCTGAGCCTTAACTGTTCACAAATGTAAACTTGTGTAAATGTAAATAGTGATCTGAGTCTTAACTGTTCACAAATGTAAACTTGTGTAAATGTAAATAGTGATCTGAGTCTTAACTGTTCACAAATGTAAACTTGTGTAAATGTAAATAGTGATCTGAGCCTTAACTGTTCACAAATGTAAACTTGTGTAGATGTAAATAGTGATCTGAGTCTTATCACGGAGTCGGTAACATTTTTATACGATTTCTCGTCTCATACTAGAGTGGAGTGAACGTATTAACCAGTGTTCCACTGATCTGAGTCTTAACTGTTCACAAATGTCAACTTGTGTAAATGCAAATAGTAATCTGAGTCTTAACTGTTCACAAATGTCAACTTGTGTAAATGTAAATAGTGATCTGAGACTTAACTGTTCACAAATGTCAACTTGTGTAAATATAAATAGTGATCTGAGTCTTAACTGTTCACAAATGTCAACTTGTGTAAATGTAAATAGTAATCTGAGCCTTAACTGTTCCCAAATGTCAACTTGTGTAAATGTAAATAGTGATCTGAGTCTTAACTGTTCACAAATGTAAACTTGTGTAGATGTAAATAGTGATCTGAATCTTAACTGTTCACAAATGTAAACCTGTTTATATGTTTATAGGAATCTGAGCCTTAAGTGTTCACAAATGTCAACTTGTGTAAATGTAAATAGTGATCTGAGTCTTAACTGTTCACACATGTAAATACTGATCTGAGTCTTAACTGTTCACAAATGTCAACTTGTGTAAATGTAAATAGTGATCTGAGTCTTAACTGTTCACAAATGTCAACTTGTGTAAATGTAAATAGTAATCTGAGCCTAACTGTTCACAAATGTCAACTTGTGTAAATGTAAATAGTAATCTCAGCCTTAACCACTTCACAAATGTCAACTTTTGTAAATTTAAATAGTGATCTGAGTCTTAACAAATGTAAACTTGTGTATATGTAAATAGTGATCTGAGTCTTAACTGTTCACAAATGTAAACGTGTGTAGATGTTTATAGGAATCTGAGCCTTAACTGTTCACAAATGTAAACTTGTGTATATGTAAATAGTGATCTGAGTCTTAACTGTTCACAAATGTAAACGTGTATAGATGTTTATAGGAATCTGAGCCTTAACTGTTCACAAATGTAAACTTGTGTAAATGTAAATAGTATTTTAAGCCTTAACTGTTCACAAATGTAAACTTGTGTATTTTTAAATACTGATCTGAGCCTTAACTGTTCACAAATGTCAACTTGTGTAGATGTAAATAGTGATCTGAGTCTTAACTGTTCACAAATATCAACTTGTACAAATACTGATCTGAGCCTTAACTGTTCACAAATGTCAACTTGTACAAATACTGATCTGAGCCTTAACTGTTCACAAATGTCAACTTGTACAAATACTGGTCTGAGCCTTAACTGTTCACAAATATTAACTTCGCACTGATGGGATTAAATAGTCTCATCTCATCAATGGATATAATGATTTCCTTTCGTTAGTTTTGAACCATGCAAACCCTATCATGTTCCTTTCCGTTGCATTCCTTGTTGTTCATTTAAGGTTATATTCCTTTTCGTTAGTTAAGACAATCTTTCTTTATCGGTGAGGAAGGATCAAATCAATTCTCTTTAAATCTGATGGAAATCATTTCATCGCTTTGTACAAAAATGACTGTGTTAAGTAATCTGACTTTAAATTAGCAGTACGAGTCGCTCATCTGTTGTTTACATTTGATACAGCATTTGGGAAGCTGTGGCCTGATTCCACCAACACCTAAGGAGGAATGTATTAATCTGAACTTATGAAGAGGACATTTGTTTATGTTATTCATTTTATTACGGTGACGCCTCTCTAGCAGACATAAAACATTTCGACAAAAGGGGAAATTGCTTAAAACGAGCAATTTCCTGTTTTGTCACTTTGTTTTAAAATCTATTAATATGTATTCTTTCATTTTAAGAGATTCAAAAGTATGTTTTGTCTATATATTTTCAAAGTCGTCTGCTGCAGAATTGTCGTATGTGGGAAAGGGTAAATAACTTACGAATTGCACAATAATGGGCAGCCAGTATCCAGAAGAGAGTGCGTCACCACCGCATGGCATTCTGTCTCACAGGTTTGTTCTGTCGCATCTGATCCGATAGTGTCCAATATAACCTGTAAGTCTTTTATTAAATGATCAGTGCTGAGCCATCCGCCTGTAAAATTTGATTCAGAATGTCGTAAAATATAACATCAATATATAAAAAAATGATTTTAATGTAAATAACTAGTTTGGATACTCGTGCTTGTATCGCTATAATCAGGAGTATTCATATCAGATTAAGAACGAAGAAAAACAGAATTGACGCTCGATTTTCTCATTTACACATTGTCCGGTTTGCGTAAAGTGTGCAGGCATATAGTGTTAACAAACGTAAGAGTGTTGAAAAGTTAACAAGTAACTGAATCGAATATATCAGATGTACTAAAGACTAGAATGTTAGAGTATTCTAAATATATAGGAATGGTGTAGGTCGCTTGTTTTCCTCCGCAATATAGCCATCTTGTATGAACTCGATTTTGCGATCGAGTCAATCCGTCATGACTCAAATTTTCCTTTCGCTGATAAGCGATATCAGACATAGTTTCTTTTGCAAATTATTTCCATCCAATCATCCAATAAATCTCAGGGATATATTGACAAATGACATGTTTATAATCCTTTACATGTATAATCTATGGTTAAAATACACAGTTGAAAACTTCTAGCGAGACCTTCGAAACAAGTTCAACAAGGCGAACATGAATTACATCATCGCAATTAACTCCAGTGATCAAGGTGATCCGGTGATAAGGTTCGTATAAGATTTAAAGATATATTTGTTTATAAAAAATTACTATGCATTTTTATGAATATATTTCGTTGTTTATTAATCTAAAAAGTATATCTAAAATAACCCGCAACGTGATACATTATATACAATACAATACAAAATGCTTTATTAAATAGAGCTACAAGTATTTATATTATGTTTTAATAAATTCTTGACAAAGGACAATATATACTCCATGTCTATCCGTACATAATTAACCCAAATTGTTTTCAACCGCATTTCAACAACTTTCTGATAGTTTGACTGAGGCTCAATAAGGGAAATTAATTAATAAGACAACGCACGGCTGTACTTTCAGAAAACTTATTTAAAGCTTAAATGAAATATATATATAATAAATTTAAAATATCTTATTTTTTTTAATTATTATTCATTTATCTATCTATTATTATTGCTATTGGGGGATGTGGAATGTTTTTTGTATGTATGCTTTCGTTTTCTTTATCTGCGCAGTTGTTTTCACATGGCTTTAGACCTAGTAGTTTACTGTAAATAAAATGCACCGTTTTAATCTATATGGGGATATGAAATAGACCATTTTGATTGATATCTTAATATAACATTTTATGTTATCTAGGTATTCATATGTCCAAATCTCGAGGGACATCCGAGAACAAACCCTTATACCAACCTATAGAAACCCTTATATCAACCTATAGAAACAATTTTGAAAAATCCCGTTATTTATACTCTCGCTTAAGATCCCGTTGCATTTATATCATAACATATCACACATTATTTGATTATTAACAAGAGTTGTCATTTCATATAAAGTTGTATTAAACGAGTTCGAGAAATTTGTTCTCAGCCATTTTGTAAACATTCGCGGATGAATACAAAAGAATAGTGATTCGGTCATGTTATATTACACGTGTGACATATGAAGAAATACGTAATGGGTATATTAGATCGGATACAAACATTGTCATGTGATTAAAAATAATAGTGTCAACAGATAGCCCAGCATAACTTACTCAAAGTGTCCAAGACGAACCTTTTCTCTGGAGCAGCAAACACAAGAGGTAAAAGACAGAGTAAAACTACGGCGATCTTCATGGTGCTTTAGTTCTGTAACATAAATGGGCAAACTTATCGCAAGAACTTTAGGATATTTTTTGATAAAGACAACTATTGCCAACAGTGGACTTGCGATAACTTGAACATGTGAAACTTCGAATACGTCGTTCAACACGTACCAGTCCTCGAACGGATCTGTCTTTTTAAAACAGTGTAACAGCGGTTCTGAGTGCCCATACGAGCACTCAGAATTGCTGATGTGCTACTGTCTTGATCCGAATTCGTATCTGGCTTGCTTTTAATAAGAAATGAGCCGTCCCACGAGAAAACCAACGTTGTATCGACCCAGATCAGCCTGCTCCGGGCCGACATATTCCGTCTCTGGGGGATAGAGGTATAAAGTACTGATTCTTGAAACAGAAAATCCATAGGAGGCGAACATTGTCTGTCTGGGTAAGCCTGCGTGGCATGCTTATGCTGATCCGGGTCAATGCTTTACGCAGAGTTCACAATGTTGGTTTTCTCGTGTGTTGGCTCAAATACTAAACCATTAATGAATTACGAAGCAGAATAAACACAAATGAAACAAGGATCATTCAAGCGATAACTAGAACACATGGATAACTCAAAGTGATTTATATGTCTCTTTCGGCTTCGAGACTATAGGCTTAATGGCCAACAGTGTAGATCCAGATCTTTCTGCGCGCATGCACTCACCGATCTGGATGCAAATGGCTTACGGTTATTCTTTGCTTAGCGACATTGTGGCAATTGCTTTTCAATTGTATTGCTGTGTGTCGACACTTTCTCGTGTAGATAGGCGGTTTCAACATATTTACTGCATACGCTATCAACCAGGTTTAGCCGATCCATGCGTAAAGAACGGAATGAAAGACCAACAACCCCGTGTTAGTAATCTGCGTAACAATCTGCAAATACTGCTAGACACTTGTAAGCCATTACTACCATTTGTAATATCTTAAATACACGTAAGTTTGTATTGTTTTTAAATACACGTAAGTTTGTATTGTATTTAAATACACGTACGTTTGTATTGTATTTAAATACACGTAAGTTTGTATTGTATTTAAATACACGTAAGTCTGTATTGTATTTAAATACACGTAAGTTTCTATTGTATTTAAATACACGTTAGTTTGTATTATATTTAAATACACGTAAGTTTATATTGTATTTAAATACACGTAAGTTTGTATTGTATTTCACGCGGATTTCAACAATTCTATTACAGTTATATTACGACATTGTCCTGGTTAAGTTACCAGTACTACTTGTCCATTAAACTAGACACCAGCGACTCAGTCGTATTGCTAAACCCCAAAACCTGACGGCCGAGTAAATCAATCCATAACAACTATTTTGTTTAAGTCTTGAATACACGTAAGATGATCAACTAACCTGTCGGTGTTATTCCTAGTGTAATAATGGGACGAGGACAGGCGCCTGGACAGTATTTATTGTAATCCTTATCTTCGTGCCAACGTCATCGTCACACACTTGTAGTTGACATCTGAAACCCTTCCGTGAGAAAAACAGACACGATGCCTTTGGAGAACGTTGTATGTTCAGATCAAGCCTGTATATATACACAATCTCATCAGAGTCTACACACGTTGACAAAAGCTTCTAACTAGCCTGTGTAAGTTGTACTTGTGTAGATATTGATTAGACTATGATTAATGATTAAAAAAAGAAAAAGAAATTCCAACTTGTAACTTTTCCAACGGATGGACTAGTTTCAAAAACTCCGACGGTCGTCTTTCTTGTGACATGACGCAGGTATGGTTATGCAGCAGACGGTATTTGAAAAGGGAAATAGTTTCCCTATTACTCATACTCCAATCTTATTGGGTTCCTATTAGCATTTTTTTCAATATTGGAATGTGTATGTTTTCTGTAATCCAAATGTGATGAAAGTGAATGTATGGTAATAAAAGTAAATATGTTCAAAATCGCTTAATTGAAAACCTTTGAAAAGAAGTTTGGGCGAGTTTAAAATTAAGTTTAATATACGTATGGTCACGATTTAAAGATAAATTACATCAAGTCGGTGTCTCGTGATCATGGCACCTGTTGTCCAACATGACCCAATTGTGGCACTAAACTGTTCCAACATAACACCAGTTATGGCATTAAACTGTTCCAACCTGACCATAGTTGTGGCATTAAACTGTTCCAACATAACCCTAGTTGTGGCATTAAACTGTTCCAACATAACCCCAGTTGTGGCATTAAACTGTTCCAACATAACACCAGTTGTGGCATTAAACTGTTCCAACATGGCCCTAGTTGTGGCATTAAACTGTTCCAACATGACCCCAGTTGTGGCATTAAACTGTTCCAACATAACCCTAGTTGTGGCATTAAACTGTTCCAACATAACCCCAGTTGTGGCATTAAACTGTTCCAACATAACCCTAGTTGTGGTATTAAACTGTTCCAACATAACCCCAGTTGTGGAATTAAACTGTTCCAACATAACCCTAGTTGTGGTATTAAACTGTTCCAACATGACCATAGTTGTAGTATTAAACTGTTCCAACATAACCCTAGTTGTGGCATTAAACTGTTCCAACATAACCCCAGTTGTGGCATTAAACTGTTCCAACATGGCCCTAGTTGTGGTATTAAACTGTTCCAACATAACACCAGTTGTGGTATTAAACTGTTCCAACATAACACCAGTTGTGGCATTAAACTGTTCCAACATGGCCCTAGTTGTGGTATTAAACTGTTCCAACATGGCCCTAGTTGTGGTATTAAACTGTTCCAACATGACCATAGTTGTGGTATTAAACTGTTCCAACATGACCATAGTTGTAGTATTAAACTGTTCCAACATAACCCTAGTTGTGGCATTAAACTGTTCCAACATAACCCCAGTTGTGGCATTAAACTGTTCCAACATGGCCCTAGTTGTGGTATTAAACTGTTCCAACATAACCCTAGTTGTGGTATTAAACTGTTCCAACATGACCATAGTTGTAGTATTAAACTGTTCCAACATAACCCTAGTTGTGGCATTAAACTGTTCCAACATAACCCCAGTTGTGGCATTAAACTGTTCCAACATGACCCTAGTTGTGGTATTAAACTGTTCCAACATAACACCAGTTGTGGTATTAAACTGTTCCAACATAACACCAGTTGTGGCATTAAACTGTTCCAACATGGCCCTAGTTGTGGCATTAAACTGTTCCAACATGGCCCTAGTTGTGGTATTAAACTGTTCCAACATGGCCCTAGTTGTGGCATTAAACTGTTCCAACATGGCCCTAGTTGTGGTATTAAACTGTTCCAACATAACACCAGTTGTGGCATTAAACTGTTCCAACATAACCCTAGTTGTGGTATTAAACTGTTCCAACATAACCCCAGTTGTGGAATTAAACTGTTCCAACATAACCCTAGTTGTGGTATTAAACTGTTCCAACATGACCATAGTTGTAGTATTAAACTGTTCCAACATAACCCTAGTTGTGGCATTAAACTGTTCCAACATAACCCCAGTTGTGGCATTAAACTGTTCCAACATGGCCCTAGTTGTGGTATTAAACTGTTCCAACATAACACCAGTTGTGGTATTAAACTGTTCCAACATAACACCAGTTGTGGCATTAAACTGTTCCAACATAACTCTAGTTGTGGAATTAAACTGTTCCAACATAACCCCAGTTGTGGTATTAAACTGTTCCAACATAACACCAGTTGTGGCATTAAACTGTTCCAACATAACACCAATTGTGGTATTAAACTGTTCCAACATGGCCCTAGTTGTGGCATTAAAGTGTTCCAACATGACCCCAGTTGTGGCATTAAACTGTTCCAACATAACCCTAGTTGTGGCATTAAACTGTTCCAACATAACCCTAGTTGTGGCATTAAAGTGTTCCAACATGACCCCAGTTGTGGCATTAAACTGTTCCAACATAACCCTAGTTGTGGCATTAAACTGTTCCAACATAACCCTAGTTGTGGCATTAAACTGTTCCAACATGACCCCAGTTGTGGCATTAAACTGTTCCAACATAACCCTAGTTGTGGCATTAAACTGTTCCAACATAACCCTAGTTGTGGCATTAAACTGTTCCAACATGACCCCAGTTGTGGCATTAAACTGTTCCAACATAACCCTAGTTGTGGCATTAAACTGTTCCAACATAACCCCAGTTGTGGCATTAAACTGTTCTAACATAACCCCAGTTGTGGTATTAAACTGTTCCGACTTAACACCAGTTGTGGCATTTAACTGTTCCAACATGGCCCTAGTTGTGGCATTAAACTGTTCTAACATGACCCCGGTTGTGGCATTAAACTGTTCCAACATAACCCTAGTTGTGGCATTAAACTGTTCCAACATAACCCTAGTTGTGGCATTAAACTGTTCCAACATGACCCCAGTTGTGGCATTAAACTGTTCCAACATAACCCTAGTTGTGGCATTAAACTGTTCCAACATAACCCCAGTTGTGGCATTAAACTGTTCAAACATGACCCTAGTTGTGATATAAAACTGTTCCAACATAACCCTAGTTGTGGCATTAAACTGTTCCAACATAACACCAGTTGTGGTATATAACTGTTCCAACATAACCCCAGTTGTGGCATTAAACTGTTCCAACATGACCCTAGTTGTGGCATTAAACTGTTCCAACATGACCCCAGTTGTGGCATTAAACTGTTCCAACATGACCCTAGTTGTGGCATTAAACTGTTCCAACATAACACCAGTTGTGGCATTAAACTGTTCCAACATGACCCTAGTTGTGACATTAAACTGTTCCAACATGACCCTAGTTGTGGCATTAAACTGTTCCAACATGACCCCAGTTGTGGCATTAAACTGTTCCAACATGACCCCAGTTGTTGCATTAAACTGTTCCAACATGACCCCAGTTGTGGCATTAAACTGTTCCGACATGACCCTAGTTATGCCATTAAACTGTTCCAACATTACCCCAGTTGTGGCATTAAACTGTTCCAACATAACCCCAGTTGTGGCATTAAACTGTTCCAACATGACCCTAGTTGTGGCATTAAACTGTTCCAACATGACCCTAGTTGTGGCATTAAACTGTTCCAACATGAACCCAGTTAAGTCATTTAACTGATCCAACATGACCCCAGTTGAGTTATTTAATTGTTCCAACATGACCCCAGTTGTGGCACTAAACTGTTCCAACATGACCCCAATTGTGGCATTAAACTGTTCCAACATTACCCCAGTTGTGGCATTAAGCTGTTTCAACATTACCCAAGTTGAGTTATTTAACTGTTCCAACATGACCCCAGTTGTGGCATTAAACTGTCCCAACTATAAAGCCATACCACACGAGGTTTTTTTGGTGAAACACGATTAATAACAAATTTCTTGGACGAGTTTAATAACACTTTTATGATATGACAACGAATGTCAGATTCTTTTTATCACATGACGAAACACAAAAAGAAAATCGGGATTGCCAAAGCTATTTAAATTGTGTCGATATAAAGTTAACGAGTTTATTAAAAGTGATAATAAATAAACACTCATGAGATATTCTATTTATTACATTTATGATGCGTATTTCGATAACAAGTACTTAACGTTTACAATATTTATATATGAAATTTACCTGTTTTGGCGCCAAAGTGACTAATGTTGACGTCATTTTCATAGTGATGCGGTCATGTCATATTACACATGTTACATATAAAGAAATACGTCATGGGTATTTTACATCGCATACAAGCATTGTCATGTGATAAACTAAAATATTATATATTCTAAACTAACACACTTTCTGATTCATTGTTTAACCAATCAGAAATTGTGTTTCTGTTTATATTACGAGAAAGAATGTTACTTTATGACTGATGATCTCGGGCCTAGGTTCGTTATTGATTTATAAGTCACGAGGGTCATTTTGCATAAGGCGTGACCAATCTGGGGCCTTTAACCTGGATAGAAAGAAGGACCTCCTTTCGAGAAGGTTCGACTTGTGGTAGCATTAGTTCGTTTTTCAGAAGGCGTGACCGATCTGGGGCCCTTAACCTGGAAAAAAGAAAGACCTACTTTCGAGAAGGTTCGACTTGTCGTAGAATTAGTTCGTTTTTTCTGTCTCAACATATACAGACCGTTCATTGTCGCCTGCGAAACAAGCCTATCATCGTCCACTTATCTCTTGTCACATGGTAACCATAACGATTGAAATCATGTAAATGAAACAGACACGTTTTGATGCCTCTGCAGCTGACGAATTTTGGAATCATTGAGGGGAAAAGAGAAATTCCTCTTTGTAAAAAAAGGACATGTTATGTTTTAGAAATGAGACCGTTTAAATTGTGCTTTTTTAAAGGAGTCATACAAATACCATATGAGCCTGTCCATTGGAAAAGGTACCACGTTTGCTTTTGCTAATTGTGTAGATGAAGATCAGCCAATGTATTCGCTTAGTCTGATTAATTTGTGGTAAGTGCTGCAGTGGTAGAGTGTCGGCCCCTTAGCCAAAGGTCCCGGGATTGAATTCCGTGTAGGAACGGTTCTGCCATTTGGATTATCCATACATACGTTGTGAGTACTAGTCATCTGTCCAGAAAGCAGACATCGATCGTGATTAAAATAAGCCTATAACTTCTGTCGCAATTGATGTAAAGTGAATAATTGTTTAGTAACATGTTTAATATTCAATTATGTGTAAATAGTGCAAATAACAAAATATTAAATAAAACAAAGAAAATACACGATATTGAAGGTTTGAAGAAAGATAATATTGAGAAGATTTGCTATAATATGTTCCATGTGAATATTTATGAGCCGTTCCACGAGAAAACCAACACGTTGGATTCTGCGTAACGTATCGACCCAGATCAGCCTGCGCAGTTCGCGCAGGATAATCTGGAACGACATATTTCGTGTCAGGTGGATAGAGGTATAGAGTAATGATTACTGAAACGGAAAAATCCACAAGAGGCGAGAGAAGTCTATCCGGGTTAGCCTGCGTGCAGCAGAGACCTCTGAGAATGTCATATCAGGTAAAAGATTATAACGTGATGATTAGATTTCTATCGTACGATCTACTTAAATGGTTCGTTTAAAAACGCAAAAAAACGATAGCATTAGTTTTTATCTGTTCGTTCTCTAGTTTTCTTTTGTTTTTTGAACGACAAAGAAAATATTGACATACGGATATTTGCGAATATGGGTGATTGAGATTCGGTTTTGGGAAATTCAGTTTTGGCATCAGGTAAACCGCTATCGTGGTTTACCAAAACAAAATGATTTAACGCGAATAAAGACTTTACGGCGAGGTGATTAACCTTGGTAAAGAAAATACCAATTTTAGTAACAACCCTTTCACGCCAAGCCCTCGAGATGGTCGAAGTTAAACTCTACATAATGAGGGCACTCATTATACCAAAGCCGAGATCTGGAAGTTCAGTTGGTAGCTACGTAGGCTATCAATCGATGGGTTGTGAGTTAGAATCCTAGTTCAGCCAACATTAATTCCGACATTTTGCTTTGTCGAGTTCTTGTGTGAGAAAACCTGGTAACGCATAGTTAGGTGATCTGGCCGCCGTAATATGACTGACAATTTGTTCAAACGTCGTCAAACCCCACACAATCTGGCCGCCGTAATATGACTGACAATTTGTTCAAACGTCGTTAAACCCCACACAATCTGGCCGCCATAATATGACTGACAATTTGTTCAAACGTCGTTAAACCCCACACAATCTGACCGCCGTAATATGACTGACAATGTGTTCAAACGTCGTTAAATCCCACATAATCTGGCCGCCGTAATATGACTGACAATTTGTTCAAACGTCGTTAAACCCCACACAATCTGGCCGCCGTAATATGACTGACAATTTCTTCAAACGTCGTCAAACCCCACATAATCTGGCCGCCGTAATATAACTGACAATTTGTTCAAACGTCGTTAAATCCCACACAATCTGGCCGCCGTAATATGACTAACAATTTGTTCAAACGTCGTTTAACCCCACACAATCTGGTCGCCGTAATATGACTGACAATGTGTTCAAACGTCGTCAAACCCCACACAATCTAGCCGCCGTTATATGATTGACAATTTGTTCAATCGTCATTGAACCCCACACAATCTGGCCGCCGTAATATGACTGACAGTTTGTTTAAACGTCGTTAAACCCCACACAATCTGGCCGCCGTAATATGACTGACAATGTGTTCAAACGTCGTCAAACCCCACACAATCTGGCCGCCGTAATATGATTGACAATTTGTTCAAACGTCGTCAAACCCCACACAATATGGCTGCCGTAATATGACTAACAATTTGTTTAATTGTCGTTAAACCCCACATATATAATCTGGCCGCCGTAATATGACTGACAATTTGTTTAAACGTCGTCAAACCCCACACAATCTGGCCGCCGTAATATGACTGACAATGTGTTCAAACGTCGATAAACCCCACACAATCTGGCCGCCGTAATATGACTAACAATTTGTTCAAACGTCGTCAAACCCCACACTATCTGGCCGCCGTAATATGATTGACAATTTGTTCAAACGTCGTCAAACCCCACACAATCTGGCCGCCGTAATATGACTAACAATTTGTTCAAACGTCGTTAAACCCCACATATATAATCTGGCCGCCATAATATTTCTGACAATTTGTTCAAACGTCGTCAAACCCCACACAATTTGGCCGCCGTAATATGATTGACAATTTGTTCAAACGTCGTTAAACCCCACACAATCTGGCCGCCGTAATATGATTGACAATTTGTTGAAACGTCGTTAAACCCCACATAATCTGGCCGCCATAATATGACTAACAATTTGTTCAAACGTCGTTAAACCCCACATAATCTGGCCGCCGTAATATGATTGACAATTTGTTCAAACGTCGTCAAACCCCACACAATCTGGCCGCCGTAATATGACTAACAATTTGTTCAAACGTCGTTAAACCCCACACAATCTGGCCGCCGTAATATGATTAACGATTTGTTCAAACGTCGTTAAACCCCACACAATCTGGCCGCCGTAATATGACTGACAATTTGTTCAAACGTCGTAAAACCCCACACAATCTGGCCGCCATAATATGACTGACAATTTGTTCAAACGTCGTTAAACCCCACACAATCTGACCGCCGTAATATGACTGACAATGTGTTCAAACGTCGTTAAATCCCACATAATCTGGCCGCCGTAATATGACTGACAATTTGTTCAAACGTCGTTAAACCCCACACAATTTGGCCGCCGTAATATGACTGACAATTTCTTCAAACGTCGTCAAACCCCACATAATCTGGCCGCCGTAATATAACTGACAATTTGTTCAAACGTCGTTAAATCCCACACAATCTGGCCGCCGTAATATGACTAACAATTTGTTCAAACGTCGTTTAACCCCACACAATCTGATCGCCGTAATATGACTGACAATGTGTTCAAACGTCGTCAAACCCCACACAATCTAGCCGCCGTTATATGATTGACAATTTGTTCAATCGTCATTGAACCCCACACAATCTGGCCGCCGTAATATGACTGATAGTTTGTTTAAACGTCGTTAAACCCCACACAATCTGGCCGCCGTAATATGACTGACAATGTGTTCAAACGTCGTCAAACCCCACACAATCTGGCCGCCGTAATATGATTGGCAATTTGTTCAAACGTCGTCAAACCCCACACAATATGGCTGCCGTAACATGACTAACAATTTGTTTAATTGTCGTTAAACCCCACATATATAATCTGGCCGCCGTAATATGACTGACAATGTGTTCAAACGTCGTTAAACCCCACACAATCTGGCCGCCGTAATATGACTAACAATTTGTTCAAACGTCGTCAAACCCCACACTATCTGGCCGCCGAAATATGATTGACAATTTGTTCAAACGTCGTCAAACCCCACACAATCTGGCCGCCGTAATATGACTAACAATTTGTTCAAACGTCGTTAAACCCCACATATATAATCTGGCCGCCATAATATTTCTGACAATTTGTTCAAACGTCGTCAAACCCCACACAATCTGGCCGCCGTAATATGATTGACAATTTGTTGAAACGTCGTTAAACCCCACATAATCTGGCCGCCATAATATGACTAACAATTTGTTCAAACGTCGTTAAACCCCACATAATCTGGCCGCCGTAATATGATTGACAATTTGTTCAAACGTCGTCAAACCCCACACAATCTGGCCGCCGTAATATGACTGACAATTTGTTCAAACGTCGTAAAACCCCACACAATCTGGCCGCCATAATATGACTGACAATTTGTTCAAACGTCGTTAAACCCCACACAATCTGACCGCCGTAATATGACTGACAATGTGTTCAAACGTCGTTAAATCCCACATAATCTGGCCGCCGTAATATGACTGACAATTTCTTCAAACGTCGTCAAACCCCACATAATCTGGCCGCCGTAATATAACTGACAATTTGTTCAAACGTCGTTAAATCCCACACAATCTGGCCGCCGTAATATGACTTACAATTTGTTCAAACGTCGTTTAACCCCACACAATCTGATCGCCGTAATATGACTGACAATGTGTTCAAACGTCGTCAAACCCCACACAATCTAGCCGCCGTTATATGATTGACAATTTGTTCAATCGTCATTGAACCCCACACAATCTGGCCGCCGTAATATGACTGATAGTTTGTTTAAACGTCGTTAAACCCCACACAATCTGGCCGCCGTAATATGACTGACAATGTGTTCAAACGTCGTCAAACCCCACACAATCTGGCCGCCGTAATATGATTGGCAATTTGTTCAAACGTCGTCAAACCCCACACAATATGGCTGCCGTAACATGACTAACAATTTGTTTAATTGTCGTTAAACCCCACATATATAATCTGGCCGCCGTAATATGACTGACAATTTTTTTAAACGTCGTCAAACCCCACACAATCTGGCCGCCGTAATATGACTGACAATGTGTTCAAACGTCGTTAAACCCCACACAATCTGGCCGCCGTAATATGACTAACAATTTGTTCAAACGTCGTCAAACCCCACACTATCTGGCCGCCGAAATATGATTGACAATTTGTTCAAACGTCGTCAAACCCCACACAATCTGGCCGCCGTAATATGACTAACAATTTGTTCAAACGTCGTTAAACCCCACATATATAATCTGGCCGCCATAATATTTCTGACAATTTGTTCAAACGTCGTCAAACCCCACACAATCTGGCCGCCGTAATATGATTGACAATTTGTTGAAACGTCGTTAAACCCCACATAATCTGGCCGCCATAATATGACTAACAATTTGTTCAAACGTCGTTAAACCCCACATAATCTGGCCGCCGTAATATGATTGACAATTTGTTCAAACGTCGTCAAACCCCACACAATCTGGCCGCCGTAATATGACTAACAATTTGTTCAAACGTCGTTAAACCCCACACAATCTGGCCGCCGTAATATGATTAACGATTTGTTCAAACGTCGTTAAACCCCACACAATCTGGCCGCCGTTATATGATTGACAATGTGTTCAAACGTCATTGAACCTCACACAATCTGGCCGCCGTAATATGATTGACAATTTGATAAAACGTCGTTAAACCCCACATAATCTGGCCGCCGTAATATGACTACCAATTTGTTCAAACGTCGTTAAACCCCACACAATCTGGCCGCCGTAATATGATTGACAATTTGTTCAAACGTGGTTAAACCAAACACAATCTGGCCGCCGTAATATGATTGACAATTTGTTCAAACGTCGTTAAACCCCACACAATCTGGCCGCCGTAATATGACTAACAATGTGTTCAAACGTCGTTAAACCCCACACAATCTGGCCGCCGTAATATGACTGACAATTTGTTCAAACGTCGTTAAACCCCACACAATCTGGCCGCCGTAATATGACTGACAATTTGTTCAAACGTCGTTAAACCCCACACAATCTGGCCGCCGTAATATGACTGACAATTTGTTCAAACGTCGTCAAACCCCACACAATCTGGCCGCCGTAATATGACTAACAATTTGTTCAAACGTCGTCAAACCCCACATAATCTGGCCGCCGTAATACGATTAACAATTTGTTCAAACGTCGTCAAACCCCACATAATCTGGCCGCCGTAATATGACTGACAATTTGTTGAAACGTCGTTAAACCCCACATAATCTGGCCGCCGTAATACGATTAACAATTTGTTCAAACGTCGTCAAACCCCACATAATCTGGCCGCCGTAATATGACTGACAATTTGTTCAAACGTCGTTAAACCCCACACAATCTGGCCGCCGTAATATGATTGACAATTCGTTCAAACGTCGTTAAACCCCACACAATCCGGCCGCCGTAATATGACTGACAATTTGTTCAAACGTCGTTAAACCCCACACAATCTGGCCGCCGTAATATGATTGACAATTCGTTCAAACGTCGTCAAACCCCACACAATCTGGCCGACGTAATATGACTGACAATGTGTTCAAACGTCGTTAAACCCCACACAATCTGGCCGCCGTAATACGATTGACAATGTGTTCAAACGTCGTCAAACCCCACACAATCTGATTGACAATTTGGTCAAAAAAAGGGTTAAAAGTATGATGGTTGGAGGAATTCCATGAGAAAGGGTTAAATGTATGATGGTTGGAGGAATTCCATGGGAAAGGGTTAAAAGTATGATGGTTGGAGGAATTCCATGAAAAAGGGTTAAAAGTATGATGGTTGGAGGAATTATATGGGAAAGGGTTAAAAGTATGATGGTTGGAGGAATTCCATGGGAAAGGGTTAATAGTATGATGGTTGCAGGAATTCCATAGGAAAGGGTTAAGAGTATGATGGTTGGAGGAATTCCATGGGAAAGGGTTAAGAGTATGATGGTTGGAGGAATTCCATGGGAAAGGGTTAAGAATATGATGGTTGGAGGAATTCCATTGGAAAGGGTTAAGAGTATGATTGTTGGAGGAATTCAATGGGAAAGGGTTAAGAGTATGATGGTTGGAGGAATTCCATGGGAAAGGGTTAAGAGTATCATGGTTGAAGGAATTCCATGGTAAAGGGTTAAGAGTATGATGGTTGGAGGAATTCCATGGGAAAGGGTTAAGAGTATGATTGTTGGAGGAATTCCATGGGAAAGGGTTAAGAGTATGATGGTTGGAGGAATTCCATGGGAAAGGGTTAAGAGTATCATGGTTGAAGGAATTCCAAGGGAAAGGGTTAAGAGTATGATGGTTGGAGGAATTCCATGGGAAAGGGTTAAGAGTATGACAGTTGGAGGAATTCCATAGGAAAGGGTTAAAAGTATGATGGTTGGAGGAATTCCATTGGAAAGGGTTAATAGTATGATGGTTGGAGGAATTCCATAGGAAAGGGTTAAAAGTATGATGGTTGGAGGAATTCCATTGGAAAGGGTTACTAGTATGATGGTTGGAGGAATTCAATGGGATAAGGGTTAAAAGCATGATGGTTGGAGGAATTCCATGGGAAAGGGTTAAGAGTATGATGGTTAGAGGAATTCCATGAGAAAGGGTTAATAGTATGATGGTACGAGGAATTCCATTGGAAAGGGTTAAAAGTATGATGGTTGGAGGAATTCCATTGGAAAGGGTTAAGAGTATGATGGTTGGAGGAATTCCATTGGAAAGGTTAAGAGTATGATGGTTGGAGGAATTCCATGGGAAAGGGTTAATAGTATGATGGTTGGAGGAATTCCATTGGAAAGGGTTAATAGTATGATGGTTGGAGGAATTCCTTGGGATAAGGGTTAAAAGTATGATGGTTGGAGGAATTCCATGGGAAAGGGTTAAAAGTTTGATGGTTTGAGGAATTCCATGGGAAAGGGTTAATAGTATGATGGTTGGAGGAATTCCATGGTATAAGGGTTAGGAGTATGATGGTTTGAGGAATTCCATGGGAAAGGGTTAAGAGTATGATGGTTGGAGAAATTCCATGAGAAAGGGTTAATAGTATGATGGTTGGAGGAATTCCATGGTATAAGGGTTAGGAGTATGATGGTTTGAGGAATTCCATTGAAAAGGGTTAAGAGTATGATGGTTGGAGGAATTCCATGGGATAAGGGTTAAGAGTATGATGGTTGGAGGAATTCCATGAGAAATGGTTAAGAGTATGATGGTTTGAGGAATTCCATGGGAAAGGGTTAAGAGTATGATGGTTGGAGGAAATCCATGAGAAAGGGTTAAGAGTATGATGGTTGGAGGAATTCCATGGGAAAGGGTTAATAGTATGATGGTTGGAGGAATTCCATGGGAAAGGGTTAAGAGTATGATGGTTGGAGGAATTCCATGGGATAAGGGTTAATAGTATGATGGTTGGAGGAATGCCATGAGAAAGGGTTAAGAGTATGATGGTTGGAGGAATTCCATGGTATAAGGGTTAGGAGTATGATGGTTGGAGGAATTCCATGGGAAAGGGTTAAGAGTATGATGGTTGGAGGAATTCCATGGTATAAGGGTTAGGAGTATGATGGTTGGAGGAATTCCATGGGAAAGGGTTAAGAGTATGATGGTTGGAGGAATTCAATGGGAAAGGGTTAAGCATATGATGGTTTGAGGAATTCCATGGGAAAGGGTTATGCGTATGATGGTTGGAGGAATTCCCTGAGAAAGGGTTAAGAGTATGATGGTTGGAGAAATTCCATGGGAAAGGGTTAAGAGTATGATGGTTGGAGGAATTTCATGGAATAGTAGTCTTAAGGTAGAACGCGCCTCTAAAAAAAAAATATGAATTTCCTCACGAAATTTTGCATCACCATAATACAGCATATGCCCAATAAGATTATGTTTTTACTTTTTTCGTGTCTAAAACAGTTTTTAAACTACGAGACCTCAAAGTATACCACTGACGTCACTATTTAGACGTCTCTCAAATGTCCCTCGTTAAAACAACAATAGCTGATAGTTTGGTCAATTTTAGGTTGATAGCTGCGAAATTATATCACGATTTGCATCTTAAGAATACCTTCACGTACATGTAATTTTTTTCTTTGTGTCGTCCGTTTAAAAAAAATAACGCGTCTATAACGTCACTTTTCAGGAGCGAAATGACGTCGCGTTTCGCGTAAGAAAAGGCGCCTTGTTTTCATTTAAAAAAAATCTGTACATTTAATTTTTGATATTTTTTAATCTATTCATTTATAATTTTATTAAAAATCGTTTGATAAAAAGAAAAGGGTACCTTACCGACTTCGTTTTTTCACAATATCAATTGATCTAACCCCTACTGTAGTGCATCACGGAGCGTGAAATGCATTAAAATGACAGGTTTGCCTCGAAAGAAAGTTACCGAAAAACATCAAGCAAATAGAGAACTCTATCATTTACCAAGAAAACGTATTGTGGACATATAACATTTTGTCCAACATTTTGCAAACAGCTGTAAAATTGTGAAAATTATTTAAATATCGTAGATTTTATAAAGGAAAACACTAACTAAGTTACATTTTCGCTGCCGGCATTGTCGCGCTGTGTCTGCTATACATACATGAAACCGATCGAAAGGAAGGAAGGGGTCCTTTACACATAGCATCAAGGCATCCTTCAGCAAGGTAAAGCTTTTTTTATTATCTTACTTCATACATCTTTAAATAAGGATATATGTGCATATAACCATATAGCACAACACTCGTTATAAGAGAAAAATAATAACTTTCGTTGCACATGCACTTTACAGGGAATTAATAATTATATATCGCGGGAGGACATTCCCGAACATCCTTCTCTCAAATTTAATCATGACTGTCTCTCCTATTTGTTAACCACTTCCAACATACAGCAGATAACTTTTGAAAATATTGTGGCAAAAGGTGAAATTGCTCATTATGAAAATGTTCTATATTTCTCACAACAGTTTCGCAATATTAAATAATTATTCTTTGTTCTTTGAGGATTTAATGTTGTTTTTTTTTTTTCGAAATGTTTTGAAAGTTTTAAGGAGCATATTTATTATACGTGGGAAAGTGATTTGTAAAGAAATCTAAATACATCCTATAAGTTACTCAATTAAATTCCCAATTGTATCGCCTCGATACATTGCGCCCGGTAAAGTGCAGACTAACATAATTTTCAGTTATAGGTCAACACCTGCTGTTATAAAATTCTTACCATCTTTCAGAAATGTTGACCTATTCACAAGATGACGAATGGCTTCCACCAAATAACTTTTTAAAGAACGGAGCGAATAGTTGGGCCTATTGTAGAGACAAAGGCCCGTGAATCTTGTGAAAGGACGTGCGCTCGAAAACACTTTGATGAGATCGGCTACCCTTTCTACATTTCCAGCGGTAGACGATTCACGTTGTTACTATTATTATTTTTGTTATTATAATTATGATTCCGGTCAAACGAAATTTAAAAACAGGCATGTGTCATTTGCATTACCCCTACCACGAATATGGGCCATGTCCGATATCTGTAACATATTGAAGCGTATAATGCATTAATTGTGTTAAATAATTAGGGTAAAGTAAACCCTTTCCCATTGTAGACGCATTCTGAAGCAAACGAATATTAAAACATTGCATCAAAAGAATAAATTGCTCATCTTCTACTTTTGCCACAGCGTTTTCAATTATATTCAATAATGAGACTTACATTTATAGAGAATATCCATATGTTTTACTAAATGTTTTTAAAGTCGTCTGCTGAAGACATTTTGAACTGAACACTTGCATAATAATGTAAAATGTCCTTCACTATGATGGCTCAAAAATGTTTTATTCTAACGGAAATGTGTTTCACAAAAAAAACAATAGAGCTCCCACTAATAACGTTCTACTTATTCTGTTTTTAGGGATTTCAAAGGAGTGGGGATATTTCTAAAATCAATTCTATATCCGTCGTTGAATAAGTAAATAGGAATTTGTCTTTTGATTATAAAATAATGGTGTAATAAGATATACTGAAAAGACGCTTTTTTTAACAGATGAAGTTGACTTTCTGTACGAAACACCGTTCGAAACACAACAGCCTTCCCAACGTCTTAAAACGCCAATGTAAACTGACACTGCTTAAAAGAAAACTGGTATAGAGCCGGCTTGAACTGATTGGGAACATTACATGCAAGATATGTTTTTAATTAATGTACATGTACATAACAAACAGTTATTTGTACATGTGTCTAATAACATAATTGCTGGCATGAGTGCATGAGAAACGGTACACGTTGACTTTTGGGAACCGTACAGATCAAAATCAGTCAGTGCATCCGGACAGTTTTATCAGGATTCACACTTTGTCAACGTGTGTATATTCTGAAAAGACGGAACAGGCGTACACATTGATCTGAATCCAAACTTTTAAGAAATGCCAACTTATATATTTCACCATGCATTGACACATATAACGTTTGAAATGTTTCAGCTTAATCTTTTTCGATTATAAGGCTGTTCGTACATTAAATATCTAACACTTATACGGTATTTCTGTCATTGATATGTATACGTCGCAGGCCACGACACATTTGAGTCATAGATCAAAAGAAATTGTACGTAGGCTGGCATCGGGTGATTACGATGACGTGAAGCAAAGTAATGCCTACTATTCAAATAAGGTGTCGGTTGTCAATCATCACATTGAAGAATCTGGTAAGATTGCACAATAAAATGGGTGGAGTACTTTGCACTGATGGCCTCGTCCTAAATTCCCTTGAAATGATTCATATAAATCTACGCCAGGGAAGGATTTTGTTGGAGACCGTTACTGCCAGCTAGAATGCAGTTCGGTTTAAGCGGTCGAACAGCCTTACCGGTAAGAAAATGATGACTACTATTTATTCGTTTATTTAATATTAGTTTTGCAATGAATTGAACATAATGTCAGGAAATCCTTTAGCCGTTATGTTCATTCTTTAAATAATGATGCATTTTACCTTAGTATTGTTTTTACGAACTATATTATCTCAATACACAGAAATGATCATTTTACGAATCTATGTCATTATATTTCAGGTTGGGGTCATGTTACAGGGATGCAAATAGTAGTTGGGAAAAGGGGGGGAAGGGGGGGGGTCCAAACCCTCCCAAGTCTCAACTTCCCTCCCAACTTTCCTCCCGGGTCCCAACTTCCCTCCCAAAAGTTTCCTCCCGGTGTTCAACTTCCCTCCCAACTTTCATCCCGGAGGGTTCAAGGTGTTAAACCATCCCAACTTCCCTCTCGGAGGTTCATAACCCTCTCAACTTCCCTCCAAGATGACGGTTTTCATTTCATGTTCAACTTCTAAAGGGTGTATAGTCTATTGATTAACGTCTAAAATGAATAAATCAGAAAAAAGAGACGATTTTGGAAAAGTATTATTTCAATCCTAAAAATGCGGGTGCATATATGGGTCCACAAAGTGTTTATTGAATTGACACCTAACTCAACGCTTTCATTATCAGTTTGAATTAAAAAAGGCGACGTTCGCTTTGAACAAGAAATAACGATTCTAATGTTCATCATATACTAAAGATGTCAGCGATTTTCAACTTCTTAAAACAGTGGTCGCATTTTTATTAGAGAATTCACGTACACATTTATGAAACACCTTTTCACATTTTAAAAATCCCCTATCTTGTTCATGATGACATATTTAACTAAAGAAGTTTATTCTTGTAAACAGAAATATGTTGTTATCATTTTCCTCCCACGCTTTCCAGTTTAAACGAAGTCATTCCGTCGACATTGACATACCCGTAAATAGTCATTTTAATATGATAATTCATATTACCTACGTAAACATATGATGCTGAATTGCTTGAGAAATGTTACTCTTTTTTCTTCTTCTTCTTCTGTTCTATGTGTCTGAAAATGCTGATCTACATCAAATTAAATGTGGAATCCGAAAATACCCCCACGTTTATCATTTTATTCTGTTCTCTCTTTTCGCGATTATAAAGGAAATCATCATGTTTCTCAAATAGGATTCATTACATAAATGTATGAGGAAAGTGGGGTATTAAAATGATTAATGTGTTTGGGTTTTTTTTACGACCGACTCACGATATGATCTTTTGTACTGTAATTCGAAATATATAGATCCATCCGTGACCTATAATGTACCCTTACTCTTTCTGTTGTGTTATTTTTTTTTTTCTTTAACACAAGTCACGTTCAGTCTGTATATAAATACAATATTGTTTAAAAGCTGTTCGCTTTATTTTCCATTTGTCGATTTATACTCTACCTTTTATTAAAATTGCATTCAAATTGTGTTATAATTGGATAGAACTGACCATGGTAATACTTAAGTGTGAGAACACCTTTTCAGCTAAAAGACAAGTTTTAGTCATGTCATGTGGTTTTTATTTCGCAATTCTGGTTCAATAGAACGGATGGATGATTGAACGTGTTCTAGTTTCCTCCCTCCTAAAAAATGAGAGATGGTTACGTGACACGACACAATGTACGTTTATCAACAAATCATTATTAAATACCAAGATCGGTATGCATTTCTTTCTTCTCTTCTGTATACACAATTCAGTCAAATGCTTCTACAGTGGTTAACGTCGCGGATTGAAAACCGGGCGTCCCGGGTTCAATCCCCAGTCGTGTCACAACGGTCATGGTGGAGTGCATTAAGCAATGCACATTTTCTAGCCTAGTACTGGTTTGTTTACTCAGGGATCATAAATAATTGAACTGTCGTCGTGATATAACTGAAATAATGTCGAAGACGGCGTAAAACCCCAATAAAACAAACAAACATATGCTTCTACAACTTTCGCAATAAATGTCAAATTTAAAATAGCTCATAATCTGATCTTATTCTTTAAAACCTTCAGAGCACGCTTTTCATGTGTTGCGCTATCCATTTACGCCCACGTAACTCCAGTTCGAATCATATATATATACGCAGTTTTCGGAAAACGAGTTATAACACGTTCTCACGTAAAAACATTATAACACGTTACACATATTTTATAAGTATGGATAGGGAGGATCATATATTTTTAAATTTTACTGCCGACTAAATAACATAACTGCAACAAGGACCATTGTTCCAGCTTACACATAATGTATATCTAAAATACACTCTTTTTAACGTCATAACTGAATAGGTAAAGGGGTGAGATAAACTGATATTGTGAAAAAACAAAGTCGGTAAGGTATATTTTTCTTGATATCAAACGATTTTTAATAAAATTATAAATGAATAGATTAAAAAAAATCAAAAATTAAATGTACAGATTTTTTTAAAATGAAAACAAGGCGCCTTTTCTTACGCGAAACGCGACGTTATTTCGCTCCTGAAAAGTGACGTTATAGATGCGTTATTCTTTTTAAACGTACGACACAAAGAAAAAGATTACATGTACGTGAAGATATTCTTAAGATGCAAATCGTGATATAATTTCGCAGCTATCAACCTAAAATTGACCAAACTATCAGCTGTTGTTGTTTTAACGAGGGACATTTGAGAGACGTCTAAAAAGTGACGTCAGTGGTATACTTTGAGGTCTCGTAGTTTAAAAATTGTTTTAGATACGAAAAAAGTAAGAACAGAATCTTATTGGGCATATGCTGTAATATGGTGATGCAAAATTCGAATATTTTTTTAGAGGCGCGTTCTACCTTACGTAGGTTTTTGCGACAATTACAGTGTTGTTAAAGAAATCCCCATTACGTCCTCATTTCAATTTGGATTCGGATAAAGTTAACTTTAAACTAAAGAGAATACAATAACCTAGGTGATGATATCAATTCCATACATCTGTCATGACAATTAACGTAACATAAGACGACTTAAAATAGAAATTTCGCTAGAATATTTTAACAGTAATTTGATTATTTCTAATTTATTTAAAATTCGCCCGAGAGATTTTTTTTTAAATAAAATATAACATAGAACACCTATTCATCTACCATTTGCTAAACTTTCAACCAAATCTATCGTGTCGATTTTTAATAAATCACAATGTCGTTAAACCTCTTGTATGCGTCGTAACGTTCACTGCGGAATTAAACATTGAGACGCATCCAGGGTAATTAAAATGAATACTTATTTTTTCCTTATAATTATCAATTTCATTCTAAATTTAAGCTATCCCCTAAAGAATAATTGTAGGTAGTATACATGTGTTTCTATTTAAAGAATTAAAGTAATTACGGTCGTAAATAATTTATCAAAAAAACAACAAAATAATATTTGGAATTGTCATATGTATAAACTGACTCGTTAACTTTCCTGTTCAACTGTTGTTCTATATATGAAATATAATTATCACAAATATTATATGTCACCCTTGTTTTTTTGTATCGTATTTGAGATAACAGTATATACATATTGTTCTCAATATGCAATTTTGAGAATTTCGAAGTCTATACCTTCTTGGTATTCTATCCGTGATAATATAGTTGTCGTTTGCGGCAAGTTTTTGATTAAATTGCAATTTGTGTTTACACAGCTGCGCAGTTAAGTGTGATTAAAGGAATGACCATTACTATCTCATCTTATATTAACATCGATTTGAAGCGAATAATATAAACTCCACCATGATATATAGTTCACAATTTTTCCTTAAATAATGTTAAAGCAAAACTTGGTTTATTTAACGAACTCGCTGACTAATAATACAGTTATTACCTTACGTCTAATTTACTAACAACAAAATGCCCTAGATATTTCTTTTAAAAGAAATCATTATAATTCAGAACACCATTATTTCTCCAATTTACTCAAATTTGTTAGAAATATATCGGGCGGACTTTTAGTAAAACGCTATGCCGTAATACTTCTGACGTGCGCCGGTACGCGCATTGTGGTGAAAATGAAACACAGCCACACACCCCTTCTTCTATCTTTCTTTTTTTACTCCATAAGTCCCCGTTATTTTAAAACTACCGGTACTTTGTTTTGTCTTGAGAAGTGTTTTTTACCCTTAACCCAAATTTCAAGACAAACTATCGGGTTGATTTTAAGTAAATCACAATGCCATAACACCGTAGAAGATCACACTTTTGGTCACATGTTCGTATCTAATTACTTGTGTTGTCGATACACTTACAATTATAAAACAAAATGTATCATTACCCGACTATAAACTGTCTACAATTTCTAGACACCTTTGCAATGACATCGAAGACTCACTACATAGTGCAGACAGCGATGTGATAGCACTCAACGGGGTATGTATGTAGACAATAATAGTGGGTTATTTACCCAAACTATACAGGAAAATATTGTCAATAAACTAAACACCTGTATTCAAACAGCTCTAGGTTGAATTGAACTGCGGAACTGTGTGAATACAATCAAGTCAAAACTTTCATAAAATCTTGTACATAAGGTTTTCCAAAGGGAAGAAAGTCAGATAGTTCTTCTCGATGTTTTATCATATAAAGTGTTTCCTTAAATAAAAAAGCATGATCACGGATGGAATAGATAGAAAGCTTTGCATGACAGTGATAATCTTTTAATTTCTGAAACTTGCTTTTTGCCTGATTAAGAGAAACTCATTCTGTATTTAATGTTATCTGAAGATACATTACAAAATACCTAAAGTTACAAATAGGAAAGTAATAATTAAATATATTAACAATTTCTTCCATGATAATTCTGACGATGCTCTTGTTTGAAGAATTTCGTATCAGAAATGTTGGGTTATGTAAAATCATGAAACTTCATGTTATATCGAATTACTATTTGATGTTCCCGTATCATTTTGTTTATGTAAATGTATGCACATGTATGTAAATGACGAATTACATGTATTCGAATAAGTGAAATAAAATCTATCTATAAGAACTGCAAGCGACGGTTTGAGACTAATACTAATACTAATACATGGAATGTGAAAAAATGATTTAACAGATAAACAGCGAAATAGACAAGTCAGTTTATATAAAACATATTTAATATTTAAAGGAGTATAACAGATACAATTTACCACTTTCGTAAAAGAATAAAATTGATTATTTTTATGAAAAATCGGGAGTTCATTTTAATAACCCTGGGTACGTTTCAATTTAAATTCCGCAGTGTACGGTTTGTCGCGTGACAGAGCTTTAACGTCATTGCGATTTACTAAAGATCTACACGATAGATTATCTTGAAACTTTGGTAAATGGTAGACAAAATGTTGTTCTAAATTATATAAGTTTTTAAAAAAAATCTCTCGGGCGAATTTTTTATAAATTTGAAATAACCAAATAACTGTTAAAATATTTTAGCGAAAAGTTTCATTTTTACTCCCATTATGTTACGTTTATTGTCTTGGCAGTTTAATGGAACTTACATCACTACGTAGGTAATTTTATTCTCTTCGGTCTGGTGTTAACTCTTTCCAAATACCACTTCAAACGAGAAAGTCATGATGATTTCTTTAACAACACTGTCATTGTCGCAAAAAACGTACTTTTTGACGTCAAAACGACGTTATTTCAAAGGTATGATTCCACCTTAACTCAACATCTACAACAGGCTCTGATGATGCAACCTCAAATATTATAAACGTTAATTTAGGTAGAACGCGCCTCTAAAAAAATATTCGAATTTCCTCACGAAATTTTGCATCACCATAATACAGCATATGCCCAATAACATTCTGTTCTTACTTTTTTCGTATCTAAAACAGTTTTTAAACTACGAGACCTCAAAGTATACCACTGACGTCACTTTTTAGACGTCTCTCAAATGTCCTTCGTTAAAACAACAACAGCTGATAGTTTGGTCAGTTTTAGGTTGATAGCTGCGAAATTATATTACAATTTGCATCTTAAGAATACCTTCACGTACATGTAATTTTCTTCTTTGAAACAGGACAGACAGTCATGATTAAATTTGAGAGAATGCTGTTCGGGAATGTCCTCCCGCGATACCCGGAAAAGTGCATGTGCAACGAAAATTATTATTTTTCTCTCATAAAGAGTGTGTTATATGCACATATATCCTTATTTAAAAATGTATAAAGTAAAATAATAAAAAAAGCTTTACCTTGCTGAAGGATGCCTTGGTATTATTTGTAAAGGACCCCTTCCTTCCTTTCTATAGGTTTCATGTATGTATTGCAGACACTGCGTGGCAATGCCGACAGCGAAATTATAACTTAGTTAAAAAGTCTAAATGTGTTATCCTTTACAAAATCTACGATATTCAAATGATTTTCACAACTTTGACAGCTTTTTGCAAAATGCTGGACAAAATGTTGTATATCCACAATACGTTTTCTTGGTAAATGATCTAGTTCTCTATTTGCTTGATGTTTCTCGGTAACTTTCTTCAAGTAATGTGATCTCTGATGAGTAGCTTTCGAGGCAAACCTGTCGTTTTAATGCTTTTAACGCTCCGTTATGCACTACAGTAGGGGTAAGATAAATTGATATTGTGAAAAAACGAACTCGGTAAGGTATACTTGTCTTGATATCAAACGATTTGTAATAAAATTATAAATGAATAGTTTAAAGAAAATCAAAATTTAAATGTACAGATTTTTTTTAAATGAAAGAAAGGCGCCTTTTTTTACGCGTAACGCGACGGCATTTCGCTCCTGAAAAGTGACGTTATAGACGCGTTATTCTTTTTAAACGTACGTCACAAAGAAGAAAATTACATGTACGTGAAGTTATTCTTAAGATACAAATCGTGATACAATTTCTCAGCTATCAACCTAACATTGACCAAACTATCAGCTGTTGTTGTTATAACGAGGGACATTTGGGAGACGTCCAAAAAGTGACGTCAGTGGTATACTTTGAGGTCTCGTAGTTTAAAAACTGTTTTAGATACGGAAAAAGTAAGAACAGAATGTTATTGGGCATATGCTGTATTATGGTGATGCAAACTTTCGTGAGGAAATTCGAATATTTTTTTAGAGGCGCGTTCTACCTTGATACAAGTTTATCATACCAGTAGACATGTAAACAAAAGGTTTATCATACCAGCTGGTGTCATACGTCACGTAATCTGCTCATTGCATGATAAAAACCTATATTGTCGAAAAAACGATGTCGGTAAGGTATACTTTTCTTGATATCAAACGATTTGTAATAAAAAATAAACAGATTTTGTTTAAATGAAAGAAAGGCGCCTTTTCTTACGCGTAACGCAACGTCATTTTGCTCCTGAAAAGAAACGTTATAGACGCGTTATTCTTTTCAAACGTACGACACAAAGAAGAAAATTACATGTACGTGAAGGTATTCTTAAGATGCAAATCCTGATATAATTTCGCAGCTATCAACCTAAAATTTACCAAACAATCAGCTGTTGTTGTTTTAACGAGGGATATTTGAGAGACGTATACGAAGTGATGTTAGTGGTATACTTTGAGGTCTTGAAGTTTAAAAACTGTTTTAGATACGAAAACAGTAAGACCAGAATCGTATTGGGCATATGCTGTATTATGGTGAAGCAAAATTTCGTGAGGAAATTCAAATATGTTTTTAGAGGCGCGTTCTACCTAAATTAACGTTTATAATATTTCTATATAAAATGAACCAGTTTTGCCGCCAAAGTGACTAACGTTGACGTCATTTTCATAGTGATTAGGTCATGTTATATTACACATGTTACATATAAAGAAATACGTAATGGGTATATTACATCGCATACAAGCATTGTCATGTAATGAACTAAAATAGTATATATTCTAAAATAACACACTTTCTTATTCATGGTTTAACCAATTAGAAATTGTGTTTCTGTTTTTGTTATGAGAAAGATTTACTTTTAAAGACTGATGACCTCGGGCCTAGGTTAGTCATTGATTTAAAAGTCACGAGGGTCGTTTTTCAAAAGGCGTGAACCATCTGGGTCCTTTAACCTGGATGAAAGACCTACTTTCGATAAGGTTCGACTTGTCGTAGAATAAGTTCGCTTTTCTGTCTCAACAGACACTGACCGTACATTTTCAACTGCGAAACAAGCCTCCACTTAACACTTGTCACATGACAACCATAAATATTGAAGTCAGATTACTGAAACAGACATGTTTTGATGCCTGTGCAGCTGACGAACTTTGGAATCATTGTGGGGAAAGGAGAAATTCCTTTTGTCGAAATAACACATGTTATGTTTTAGAAATGAGACCGTTTAGATTGTGCTTTTAAAAGGAGTTCTACAAATATCATATGAGCAATACAATACAATACAATACAATACAATACAATACAATATATGTATTCGTAATATAAGGCCGCCGGTTATGTAATAAGTACATACTCTTAATAAGGGTTAAGAGTATGAGTAAACTCAGGTGTGATGGTTGGAGGAACTCTATGGGATAAGGGTTAAGAGTGTGATGGTTGGAGGAATTCTATGGGATAAGGGTTAAGAGTGTGATGGTTGGAGGAACTCTATGGGATAAGGGTTAAGAGTGTGATGGTTGGAGGAATTCTATGGGATAAGGGTTAAGAGTGTGATGGTTGGAGGAATTCTATGGGATAAGGGTTAAGAGTATGCTGGTTGGAGGAATTCTATGGGATAAGGGTTAAGAGTGTGATGGTTGGAGGAATTCTATGGGATAAGGGTTAAGAGTATGCTGGTTGGAGGAATTCTATGGGATAAGGGTTAAGAGTATGATGGTTGGAGGAATTCTATGGGATAAGGGTTAAGAGTGTGATGGTTGGAGGAATTCTATGGGATAAGGGTTAAGAGTATGCTGGTTGGAGGAATTCTATGGGATAAGGGTTAAGAGTGTGATGGTTTGAGGATGTCTATGGGATAAGGGTTAAGAGTGTGATGGTTGGAGGATGTCTATGGGATAAGGGTTAAGAGTGTGATGGTTGGAGGAATTCTATGGGATAAGGGTTAAGAGTGTGATGGTTGGAGGAATTCTATGGGATAAGGGTTAAGAGTGTGATGGTTGGAGGAATTCTATGGGATAAGGGTTAAGAGTGTGATGGTTGGAGGAATTCTATGGGATAAGGGTTAAGAGTGTGATGGTTGGAGGAATTCTATGGGATAAGGGTTAAGAGTGTGATGGTTGGAGGAATTCTATGGGATAAGGGTTAAGAGTATGAGTAAACTCAGGTGTGATGGTTGGAGGAATTCTATGGGATAAGGGTTAAGAACATGATGGTTGGAGGAATTCCATGGGATAAGGGTTAAGAGTGTGATGGTTGGAGGATGTCTATGGGATAAGGGTTAAGAGTGTGATGGTTGGAGGAATTCTATGGGATAAGGGTTAAGAGTGTGATGGTTGGAGGAATTCTATGGGATAAGGGTTAAGAGTGTGATGGTTGGAGGAATTCTATGGGATAAGGGTTAAGAGTGTGATGGTTGGAGGAATTCTATGGGATAAGGGTTAAGAGTGTGATGGTTGGAGGAATTCTATGGGATAAGGGTTAAGAGTATGAGTAAACTCAGGTGTGATGGTTGGAGGAATTCTATGGGATAAGGGTTAAGAACATGATGGTTGGAGGAATTCCATGGGATAAGGGTAAAGAGTATGAGTAAACTCAGGTGTGATGGTTGGAGGAATTCCATGGGATAAGGGTTAAGAGTATGAGTAAACTCAGGTGTAATGGTTGGAGGAACTCCATGGGATAAGGGTGCATACATAAACTAATAACAAGGAACTATATTTTGGTCCAGTCGTCTTAACATTCTCACTATGAGTGTATATCCCTTTCCCACATACAATTAATATGGAGCAGATGATCTTGAAATCATGTAAGCTAAGATATGGAATATTTTTATACATAACAGGTTATTTGTTTAAAATATTTTAAAACACTATGAGCTATTTTTCCTTTTGTCGCAAAGTGGTTTCTTTTTAAAAATCTACTGCAGATGCGTCAAAATCTGCCTCATATGTGAGAACCTGATTATGAAAATCCGAACTATGCATCACTCATGTACAGTCTGATCTCTATCTAAAACAGTCTCAAATATTGATGAACGCTGCTTTCAATAGAATGAAATGTTGGTCTTAACCTGATAATGATTTCTGTTCGCGGTGGGGTCAATGTTCGTCATTCCATTTGGGTGTTCTAAATGTTGGTCTTAGCCTGATAAGGATTTCTGTTCGCAGTGGGGTCAACGTTCGACTTCGAGAACCGAAGATACAATTATGACATAGTGTCTATAAACAGAACAGAATACGATTGAATCTCACGATGTTGTAACGAGACAGTCTGGTCATTCCCACAATGGGGCAGATTTAAGTAAGTGTTCTATCATAGTTTTGAAATGTAAACCGGTAAATATTTATACACAGGTTCTTTCCTTTGGAATCCTAGGTTTACGATCTAATCCAATCGCCCCGGTGCTGTAGTTTGGAAGCCTAGGTTTACGATCTAATCTCATCGCCCCGGTGCTGTAGTTTGAAATCCTAGGTTTACGATCTAATCCAATCGCCCCGGTGCTGTAGTTTGAAATCCTAGGTTTTCGATCTAACCCTATCGCCTCGGTACTGTAGTTTGGAATCCTAGGTTTACGATCTAATCCAATCGCCCCGGTGCTGTAGTTTGAAATCCTAGGTTTTCGATCTAATCCCATCGTCCCGGTGCTGTAGTTTGGAATCCTAAGTGATCGATCTTATCCCACCGCCCCGGTGCTGTAGTTTGGAATCCTAGGTTTACGATCTAATCTCATCGCCCCGGTGCTGTAGTTTGGAATCCTAGGTTTTCGATCTAATCCCATCGCCCCGGTACTGTAGTTTGGAATCCTAGGTTTACGATCTAATCCAATCGCCACGGTGCTGTAGTTTGGAATCCTAGGTTTTCGATCTAATCCCATCGCCCCGGTACTGTAGTTTGGAATCCTAGGTTTACGATCTAATCCCATCGCCCCGGTACTGTAGTTTGGAATCCTAGGTTTACGATCTAATCCAATCGCCCCGGTGCTGTAGTTTGGAATCCTAGGTTTTCGATCTAATCCCATCGCCCCGGTACTGTAGTTTGGAATCCTAGGTTTACGATCTAATCCAATCGCCCCGGTGATGTAGTTTGGAATCCTAGGTTTTCGATCTAATCCAATCGCCCCGGTACTGTAGTTTGGAATCCTAGGTGTTCGATCTAATTCCAACGTCCCGGTGCTGTAGTTTGGAATCATAGGTTTTCGATCTAATCTCATCGCCCCGGTGCTGTAGTTTGGAATCCTAAGTGTTCGATCTTATCCCACCGCCCCGGTATTGTAGTTTGGAATCCTAGGTTTACGATCTAATCTCATCGCCCCGGTGCTGTAGTTTGGAATCGTAAGTGTTCGATCTTATCCCACCGCCCCGGTGCTGTAGTTTGGAATCCTAGGTTTACGATCTAATCTCATCGCCCCGGTGCTGTAGTTTGGAATCCTAAGTGTTCGATTTTATCCCACCGCCCCGGTGCTGTAGTTTGGAATCCTAGGTTTACGATCTAATCTCATCGCCCCGGTGCTGTAGTTTGTAATCCTAGGTTTTCGATCTAATCTCATCGCACAGGTGCTGTAGTTTGAAATCCTAGGTTTACGATCTAATCTCATCGCCCCGGTGCTGTAGTTTGGAATCCTAGGTTTACGATCTAATCCCATCGTCCCGGTGCTGTAGTTTGGAATCCTAGGTGTTCGATCTAATCCCATCGCCCAGGTGCTGTAGTTTGGAATCCTAGGTTTTCGATCTAATCTTATCGCTATGGTGCTGTAGTTTGGAATCCTAGGTTTTCGATCTAATCCCATCGTCCCGGTACTGTAGTTTGAAATCCTAGGGTTTCGATCTAATCCTATCGCCACGGTGCTGTAGTTTGGAATCCTAGGTTTTCGATATAATCCCATCACCCAGGTGGTGTAGTTTTTTTAGAGCAACCGCCTCAGGAGCGGGTAGCAAGGATTCGATCCCCTGTATAGTCATACCAAATACTTTGAAAAATGTCAATAGTGGTTTCCCCCCTTTGCGTTCAGTGCACATGTGTCCGAATTTTCAAATGAGATAAATATGGAAAAAAACCACATAAAGTACCTCGTTCAGATACTACAAATAGTGGCTCTATATGGTCCTTCATTCTGTAATAATAATGACTGTAATGCTCGGGGAATCCCACACAGGACCGTGTTACTATAAATAGCCCTATGTGGTATTAAATTAATATTTTCTTTAAACATAGAAGGGGTAAAATAACAAATGAAAATATTTTGAATATACAATTCTAATTTGTCCTTAAAAAAGCGAAGAAGCCTTTTACATACGAACAATAAATTTATGTCAATACATCCTTAAGACAACTTTATACTACTGTATTTTATAAGTTATAATCAAACTGCATAACATTGCATTTTAATATTACTAACCAACCGTCTGTCAACAAATAGTATTCTTTATCTTTACTGATAAATCTCAACTGATTTAAATCTATAACATAGATTAAACAGGAAATCATACGTGATACATGATGAAGCTATGAACATAATATGCATACATAATAATCTTAATGATAACTATGAAATAATGTACAACAAACATGAAACAAATAATGAAAAACAATTCATATAAGAAAATAATAAATGTTGTTTTTAATCAAATGTGTTGAGGCGTGGAAGCCATGCAATATTTATATATTAGCTCGTTATCCATGTGTCGTTAATGTTCAGTGACTTTCTATGTAATCAGTTCGATGGGGACAGTCCCAGCAGAGGTTATATAATCCACCTGTCATTTCTGTCCTGTGACATTATATATTATAAGCTCGATGGGGATATGTCCCAGCACAGGTTATGTAATCCACCTGTCGTTGGTGTCCAGTGACTTTATCTACCATTAGCTAATTAAGGATATGTCCCAGCAGAGTTATGCTATCCACCTTTCGATAATGTCCAGTGACTTTATGTATCATAGAGCTAGATAGGGAACTGTCTCAGTAGAGGTGATGTTATACACCTGTCATTAGTATCCAGTGACTATGCTTCATTAGCTCGATAGGGACATGTCCCAGTAGAGGTTATGTAATCCACCTGTCGTTAATGTCCAGTTAATGTGTATCATTAGCTCGATACGGGCATGTCCCAGGAGAGGTTAGGTTGTCCACCTGTCGTTAATGTCCAGTTACTATGTTGCATTAGCTTGATACACCTGTCATTAGTATCCAGTGACTATGTTTCATTAGCTCGATAGGGACATGTCCCAGTAGAGGTTATGTTGTCCACCTGTCATTAATGTCCAGTTACTGTGTATCATTAGCTCGATACGGGCATGTCCCAGGAGACTTTATGTATGACTAGCTCATAAAGTCGGACCCACTTCCAAAGGAATCGAACTAAAAACCTAGATCATGAAGCCTGCACTCTACATCTGAGTCACTAGGTCTTCTCTTTCGCGAGTAGCTTTGTTGTCATGTACATGTATACGGATATAGAATACTGACAAAATATACATCGAAGACTAAATTACATGTAGACGGACATTGAAGATTGTAACAAAATATACATCGAGGACTAAATTACATGCAGGCGGACATAAAAGACTCTAACAACAAATACATCGAGGACTAAGTTGCATGTAGAAGGACATTGAAGACTGTGACAAAACATACATCGAGGACTAAATTACATGTAGTCGGACATTAAAAACTGAAAAAGCATACATCGAGGACTGAATTACATGCAGACGGACATTAAAGACTGTGACAAAACTTACATTAAGGACTAAATTATGTAGATGGACATAGAAGACAATGACAAAACATACATCGAGGACTAAATTACATGTAGACGGACATTGAAGATTCTGACAAAATATGCATCGAGTACTATATTACATGTAGAGAGACATTGAAGACTGTGATAAAACATACATCGAGGACTTAATTACATGTAGAGGTACATCGATTTATTTGAAGACTGTGATAAAACATACATCGAGGACTACATTACATGTAGACAGACATTAAGGACTGTGACAAAACATACATCGAGGATTAAATTACATGTAGACGGACATTAAGGACTGTGACAAAACATGCATCGAGGACTAACTTACATGTAGACGGACATTGAAGACTGTGACGACTCATACATCGAGGAATACATTACATGTTGACGGGCATTGAAGACTGTGACAAAACATGCATCGAGGAATACATTACATGTTGACGGGCATTGAAGACTGTGACAAAACATGCATCGAGGAATACATTACATGTTGACGGGCATTGAAGACTGTGACAAAACATGCATCGAGGAATACATTACATGTTGACGGACATTGAAGACTGTGACAAAACATGCATCGAGGAATACATTACATGTTGACGGGCATTGAAGACTGTGACAAAACATGCATCGAGGAATACATTACATGTTGACGGGCATTGAAGACTGTGACAAAACATGCATCGAGGAATACATTACATGTTGACGGACATTGAAGACTGTGACAAAACATGCATCGAGGAATACATTACATGTTGACGGGCATTGAAGACTGTGACAAAACATGCATCGAGGAATACATTACATGTTGACGGACATTGAAGACTGTGACAAAACATGCATCGAGGACTAAATTACACGAAGACAGACATTAAAAACTCTAACAAAACATGCATTTAGGACTAAATTACATGAAGACAGACATTAAAAACTCTAACAAAACATACATCGAGGACTAAATTATATGACGACAGACATTAAAGACTCTAACAAAACATACATCGAGGACTAAATTACATGTAGATAGTCATTGAAGACTGTGATAAAACATATATCTGGATGTGTATCAGAGCTCTAGAAAAGGGATATTTTTCATTTTCTATAATCCTTATATGACATTCAAACCCTATGTTGTGGGTACTTAAATGAATCGTCTCATGAGACAATTCTTTTGCCACAACATGGAATTTGGTTGAGTAATAAGATAAATATTGTGGGGAAAAGACCTGTTCACTCCGTCTTATCTAGTCCTCTGGTGTATGTGTGTCCATATGCTCAGATCTAGTCACAATACTACTCGGAGTTTCTTTAAATCCTATGAGACTGATTTGGCTAGTTTGAAATGCGGGGATGCGCTTGGTGATCCGAACTTACACTTTGACTCCAATTCTCTCAAATTGTGTTTCAAATGTTACTAAATGTACTGCGAATTCAAACGATTTACTTAGAAATGTCTTTCATTTACAGATAAGTATATACTAATAGTGAAAATCATGGCCGCCAGGGGGCAGAGCTTATTTTCCTTATATGTGCATTGTTAAAACTTTAAAAACCTTCTTGTCCAAAAGTACTGGCCCGATTTGAAAGTTATTTTGCACGAATGTTCCTTGGGGCACCCTTTACCAAGATTGTTCAAATATTTCCCATCCGTTGAAAAATATGGCCGCCAGGGGTGGAGCTTGTTTTCCTTATATGTGCAATGTTAAAACTTTAACCATCTTCTTGTCCAAAAGTACTGGCCCGATTTGAACATTATTTTGCACAAATGATCCTTAGGGCACCTTTTACCAAGATTGTTCAAATATTTCGGATCCATTGAAAAACATGGCCGCAAGGGGGCGGAGCTTGTTTTCCTTATATGTGCACTGTTAAAACTTTAAAAATCTTCTTGTCCAAAAGTACTGGCCCGATTTGAAAATTATTTTTTCACAAATGTTCCTTGGGCTATGTTTGTCTCAAATATGTTATTGTGCTTGACATAGCCAATCACAACAAATAAATCAGGTGAGCGATCTAGGGCCATCTTGGCCCTCTTGTCTTTTATATACCTCTACTCCCCTGAGACGCTACTTCCTCAGGGAACGGCTCGTTTAAGTTCGAGATTGGGTATGTTTAGTCTGTAAGGTTCGTAAGGTTCGTAAGTATGTCAGTCGGTTAACCCTTTTCCATATACAGACGCTTTCTGGCGCCTCCGCTGCAGAACTTTCTCAAAACGATAAGGGTTAAAGCCTATGTGAATGCCAACTCCATTCTAGTATTCGAAAAAAGTTATTTTTATTGTTGTAGTTTACCCACTACGGTCTGGTGTCTATTCCGATCTACTGGACTCATCTCATGTGGTCTACGTCTGTGTTATCTGGTGTTATTCCACGTGGACATTTAAACTATAACCGTCAAAACAGATACGTTATCAAGTATTTGGGTATACTTATGATTGCCTAATTGCTTGGAGTTTAACGCCGTTTTTTCAACGGTATCTCAGTTATAGCACGGCAGACATTTCAACTAACGTATGTGTCCATGCTCGTTTCACCTTTTTCTTCATATAACGTTCAACCCTGGTAACTGGCTGTCTTTCCACTTATACTTTCATGTCAATTACCGAAAGGAATTAATGGCCGAACCTGGGTTCGAACTCACGACCCCTGAATTGATATCCCTCGACGAGAGCTTAGCTGTCCGAAGTTGAAACTGAGAGGCTTTTATTTAACCCTTTCCCACATACATACGTTTTCTGTAGCTTCCGCAGCAGACAACTTTTTAAAACATTGTGGCAAAAGAAGAAATTAATTGTTCAACTTTGTGTTCAATATGTTTGCCTTCATCTATAGACAGTTCGAACCCCAGTGCGTCCAACAACTTTTCCGACGTTTGAAAAAAGTCAATGCTACAAACGGCATTCGACTTTCACAAAAATGGTCTTATATGTATAAGTGGAAAAGCAGCCAGTTACTCGGAAAGACTACTGCGTGGAGTATTAGTGTGTTTAAATTTTCTCACGTACTGCAAATCTGCAGCTGACGACTTTGAACGCATCTGGGCAAAACTTTGGTAAACAACTATAAAGTTAGTTTAATTTGCTCCTTTTCCGACAATGTTTTCGAAAGTCGTCTGCTGCAGATGCGTCGAAAGCGTATGTAAGTAAAGTAAGTAAGTAAGTAAATATTGTATTAAAGTGACATGTGTACATGTAACATGGTATACAATTATAGCATTTTAAACAAAACACCCGGCCTATTGGACCTATAAGTCACCTATACAACAGTAAGTAATATCATTTTCACGTGAAATTATTTTGGCATTCCTAACATCATCAATACATACATAATAAATGTCAAACAATGAGACTAGTTATATCTGGGCAAAACTTTGTTACCAACTATAAAGTTAGTTTAATTTGCTCCATTTCCCACAATGTTTTCGAAAGTCGTCTGCTGCAGAGGCGTCAGAAAGCGTATGTATGCTGTTAATGGTTCAAGCCAGGACACACATGAGTATGTGAACCGTAATATGACTGAAACATTATTGAAAACGACGTTAAATCCCTATCATTCAATTATTCAATAGTTGAATATATGAGCCGTTCAACGAGAAAACCAACATTGTGGACTCTGCGTAAAGTATCGATCCGGATCCGCTAAAGTATGCCGCGCAGGCTAACCCGGACAGACACTTCTCGCCTCCTGTGGATTTTCTGTTTCAAGAATCAATACTCTATACCTCTATCCCCCTAAGACAGAATGTGTCGACCCGGATTAGCCTGCGCGGACTGCACAGGCTGATCTGGGTCGGTACATTACGCATAGTCCATAATGTTGGATTTCTCGTGGATATTTTTCCAAAGAAGATTAGAGCTGTTAAGTTATCAGGGTCCAATACCACCAACTTTACTTAGCGCTAAGTAATACTTAAATACTAATAAGCATATTTCATTATTTGTGTTTCCCATATATTTTGTAAAATAGTATTAGTAGAATGTATTGAAGTAAATGACTAAATTTTTTATTAGGAAATCAGAATTGATGAAATACGCTCTTAAGTAGTTAAGTATTTAAGTATTAGGTATCGTTGGTGTTGTTGGAGCCCGTTGAAGTGAAGTGTTAGACATAGGTAGCCGCGCGTACGTTTAAAAGACGTTTAGCACGATGGAATTGGAGCCACTTGAAGGACAGTATTCGACATAGGTAGCCGCGCGTACGTTTAAAAGACTGTTACCACTGTGGAATTGGAGCCACTTGAAGGACAGTATTCGACATAGGTAGCCGCGCGTACGTTTCAAAGACTTTTAGCACGATGGAATTGGAGCCACTTGAAGGACAGTATTCGACATAGGTAGCCGCGCGAACGTTTAAAAGACGTTTACCACGATGGAATTGGAGCCACTTGAAGGACAGCATTCGACATAGGTAGCCGCGCGAACGTTTAAAAGACGTTTACCACGATGGAATTGGAGCCACTTGAAGGACAGTATTCGACATAGGTAGCCACGCGTACGTTTCAAAGACTTTTATTACGATGGAATTGGAGCCACTTGAAGGACAGTATTCGACATAGGTAGCCGCGCGTACGTTTCAAAGACTTTTAGCACGATGGAATGGGATAACATGCCAGGGTCCGATTCCACCAACCTTACTTAGCGCTAAGTAAAACTTAAAAACCTTTAAACTATATTTCATCAGTGTTGGTCCCTTAATATGTCGTAAAACATGATGGGTGGAATGTATTTAAGTAAATGACTCACTTGATATAAATAGTTATCTTTCTGACTAAAGATTATTACTCATAATATGAGTATAGGTGCTACCGATTTAGGGTAAACATTTATCAACTTTTGTGGTCGGTAAATAATTCCCCGTGAACTGCAGCTAGTTAGCCCCTTGCTTGCAGCACGATCAGTTATTTACGAGTCCTACTGACCTAAGCAAAGAAAATAAAAATCATCATCAGGTTAAGCATATATTTAACTTTAAAATATGGGTAAGATTTTAAATCCATGAAATTATGGTGACAGGTACAACAAATAATCAACTTGCCCTTCATAAAGTACTTCAAATGAAACGATTTCATAATTTACGGAACGACATTTGTGACGAGTCAAACTATCCTTTATATCATTTCTGTCGTTTTTATTTGTTTGGAACAAACAAATTTAGTAGCTGCAATTCTGAAGCCGTTCGTCTTATTTAAAATTCCATGAATTTCATACGCGTGAAAGTAGTACTCAATACTTGCTCTTACTTTTCAAATGTATCACGATTTTTGAAATAATGATATATTTATATCGTCTTTGTTTTCTTATGTGGTTCTTATATTCAAAGAGAATTACGAAATAAAATGAAACATTGTATTTTAAAACATGAATGCGGAGAGATTTATAAATCTCAATGAGTGAACTGCTACAGGGAGAACTATTTCCGATTTAAGCTCCAGATACGGTATTTGAATTTTCAATCACGCATTGAAAATGTAGATAAAAACAGAATTGAAAATATTTTCTTTGTGCCTTATCGGCCATATAAATATAGTATAAAGAATTAAAAAAACAAATATGTGCGTCATAAAATGCATTTAAAATGAGAGTAACACATTTGCAGAGAAATCGTGATCGTCGAATTCTATTTATAAATACAACGGTATGGGGGGAGGGTCTAAAGTGCGGACGCGATCTGCGGACAAATACATTAGGTGGCATAACACAGTTGAAAGCTGATTTTCTGTTTCCTGGGACACTCCAACTTTTATTCTCTCATTATTTCTCATAATATCCATACTGGTTTGATAAAAAGAGTTTTCCTGTATCAAGGAGTGCCAGAATTGTAGGAAAATGACTGGAAGTCACACTCTCAGTCCATATTATGGAAAGAATTGACCAGAAAAGTGGTCTGAAACAAGGTGAAAAAAGTAGGGCAGAAAGATCAATTTGACCCTTTATTCCAAAAATCACCCAACAAAAACGCAGGGGTTTAGTGTAAAATTGAAGAGCTGATAATTCTCTCAAAACAGTAGGCAATCTGTGGATGCAGTCAGAAATACCACGTTACCAGCTCCTTTTCAAGCAATTTTGGACGCGAAAGCTGGTATTCAAATTTACCTCTAAATTCACGCCTAGCTCTGCAACCAGTGTTGTCAAACAGGAAGGAGAAGTGGGTTCAACTTAAAAATTCAATCCCATGCTTAGAGCTTACTTTTCACTTTTATAAACATTAAAATCAACCATTTACCCAAAAATGTACCCAAAACTTACTATTTGTCATTATTTCTATTTTTGACCCTGGCCAAAATCCGAATATCCCGAAAGCTAGTGTTATGTGTCACCTTATAGAGGGAAAATGCGGACAAATGCAATATAGAGGGAAAATGCCGACGCAATAGAATATAGAGCAAATCTGCGGACGCTATGATTTGTTGTAAAAAATGTTTAATTAAAGATGGGCAACTGTGTATAATTTGTTACATATGATCATATCCGGGGTTTTCTTTGTAAATATATAATGTGTTTGATTGCTTTTATCAGTGATATAGAATAAACCAAAAATCGAGATCATGCTGAAATGGAATCTCTTTGTAAAGTGTTTTAACGACTTTCCTCTTTATATCATATCTATAGATATCAATAAAGAGAATTGATGGATTGATTTTCCGACAAGTAAATGTCTTTTGACGCATCTGCAGCGGACGAAATTTGAAAACATTGCAAGAATAGAATAGGTTGCTAGTAACTAGCCATAGGTTTTGCTTCAATTATATCCTCTCCTTTACACTCGATTGAAGGGTCATGAGTTCTAGTTATTGTTGGGCCTCTTCATTTTCTACTTTGTAACTTTTAACAGTTTTCCATGTGCCATACTACGAGGCAAATGAGACATGCAACATTCTATTCTGTAGGGTACTTGGAAGGGGCAGAACAATTTAAATAACAAATAAACAATAAGTATATATATATATACAACACTTTAAATCTTAATTTATTTCTAGTAATTATATATATATGCAACTATAATACTAATCTATAACAAATAAGTTAAATGTTTTTTTCTTGCTGTGTAAACAGTAAAAAGCAACATATATTGAAAACATTGTGGGAAAAGGAAAATTTGCTTATTTAAACAATTTCTTAATTCCAATAACCTTTCTTTACCGTCGTATAAACCAAATTTGGATTTGAAGGCTGTTATAAGTAAAAAACTTAAATGTTGCCAATTTAATCACATATCTTATCATTATAATAGCCAAATAATTAACAAAAGTTACAATTAAAGTCCACATCTGTTGTCGAAATATCCACAGGTGCATTAACACAAGATTTGTGAAACCAATTTGTGCATATATCACATTGTACCATGACGGTATCGACACATCCCGGCAAGTTACAAATACATACATGTATATGATAGGTTTATTGGGAAAAGGGGTTACATTTATAATTTGTTTGGAATGACACTCGTAAACAATGGTAATTAACAGTGTATGTTCACGCATCCTTAATTGATTTGGCAAGCTTAAACACCCTTTAAAGGAAACAGCGGCCAGCTTAGGTGTATACTGTAGAGTAAAATTCGGACGGCACAGGTATTGGTTTTCTCTGGAGCATTTAATCCTTTTATAATGCATGATTTCAATTACTCTTTCATTTGGATAGATGTTTCTTTTTTAGCTCACCTGAGCACGAAGTAAATAACCAACGCTAAATGTCGCAAAATCTTCTTACGTTATATGTCGCATCTGTAACGCCAAATGTCGCAAAAAATTGTGCTGCCGCTATATGTCGCAACATCAACGCTAAATGTCGCACTCTTTTATAAGCACTCTTTTGTAGTATTACTGTTTCACAATGTACATATTACAATGTTTCATCTGACTCTGTCCCTTCTTTTTTTAGTTATGGCTCCTGAGGTAGTCATTTTTTGCGACAATTAGCGTCAGCCTTGCGACATATAACGTCAAGTGAGACATATAGTCAAAATATATATGCACTGTCGTACTATCGATATGGATTCGCACTCTTACGATAAGGACTCTCACACAAGCGATATGCACTCTTGTACTACTGATATGGATTCGCTCACTTACGATATTGATTTATACACTAACGATATGGACTCTCACAAAAACTATATGCACTCTCGTTCTAACGATAATGACTCGCACACTAACGATATGGACTCTAGTAATAGTGGTTCATTAGAATAACAGATTGTGAGAAATGATACATTTAAAACGGAAACCGAAACACGTTCATCAAAAGCACCATGTAGAACTACCACAGTTGATTTGGTATATTATTGTTAACCTTGGTTCGAAACAAAATCCTTCGTCGCGATACTCCCTTCAACGGGTGAATAGATTGTTCAAAGACATTGTGAGCAAGACACAACCGCCTCGGTTGTATCTCAACCCTTGCCGGTTCTGTGATATATCTGTGTCGCCTTTTAGTGTTAGAAGAATTATATGAATAGCAGGACCTGGCTGTTGGTTAGTGCAGGCAATCCGTGATGTGTTAACACATTTCTCGCGGGCCAATGCCTGGCTCTACTCTATCTGCGGATAGCCACATTTGGTGGCTAGTATACAATAGATGGAATATGGTATAAACGTTCAAGGTATCAGTTACGGGATGTTAAAGTGCTACATTTATAAACTTTTTTATAAGTAGGTTAAGGAATGGCAACAAAAAGCATGTTACTTATTCCGTGTCAGTTTTTATTCCAGTATTAGCTTATACAGTTTGTGACAAGAGAGACAATTGTATACCAGTTACAATATGTGGCTATCCATAGGATGCATTAACATTTTGAAAACACATGTACACGGACATACACTGTTACATTACGTTATAACATGTACAATTTTCTTTAATTTTACAGTTTTAAAAAACTTAAGAAAATTGTACATGTTATAACGTTATGTCACAGTGTATGTCCGTGTACATGTGTTTACAAAAAAAATGTCTTGGACGTTTATACCATATTCCATCTATTGTATACCAGCCACAAAATGTGGCTATCCGCAGAAAGAGCCAGTCATTGGCCCGCAAGGAATGTATAAACACAAAGCGCAATCTGTTATTCTGATGAACCACTATTACTAGAGTCCATATCGTTAGTGTGCGAGTCATTATCGTTAGTACGAGAGTGCATACAGCTTTTGTGAGAGTCTATATCGTAAGTGTATGAATCAATATCGTTAGTGAGCGAATCCATATCGTTAGTACAAGAGTGCATATCGCTTGTGTGAGAGTCCTTATCGTAAGTGTGCGAATCCATATCGATAGTACGAGAGTGCATATATATCTTGTATATATGTCAAAAAAAGAAGGGACAGAGTGAGATGAAACATTGTAATTTGTACATTGTGAAACAGTAATACTACAAAAGAGTGCTTATAAAGGAGTGAGACATTTAGCGTTGATGTTGCGACATATAGCGGCAGTACCTTGTTTTGCGACATTTGGCGTTACAGATGCGACATATAACGTCAGAAGGTTTTGCGACATTTAGCGTTGGTTGCGACGTTTAGCGTCAGCCTTGTGACATAAAACGTCAAGTGTGACATTTAGCGTTGGTGCGACATTTAACGTTGCTACAGTGTTCCTTGGCCGCCAGGGAGCGGGGCTTTTTTGCCTTATATGGCTATAGTGTAAACTCAAAAAAATCTTCTCCTCCAAAAGTGTCAGGCCGATTTTCAAATAATTTTGTAGAAATGTTCCTAGGGTGACCCTCTATCAGATTCCTTCCAGCCAAGTTGATTGGTCGAAAAACATGGCCGCCAGCGGTCGGGGCTTTTTTGCCTAATATGGCTATAGTAAAAACTTGAAAAATCTTCTCATCCGAAAGTTTTTGGCCAATTTTCAATTCTTTTTGTAGAAATGTTCATTGGGAGACCATCTATCAGATTCCTCCAAGCCATGTTGATTGGTCGAAAAACATGGCCGCCAGGGGGGCAGGGCTATTTGGCCTTATATGGCTATAGTGAAAACTTGAAAAATCTCTTGTTAAGCAGGAAGCTTTTGAGTAAGATTTTAGAAAACCCTTGGTCAATGGTGATTTTTTTTGTAACAAAAATTATTAAATACTTAGATGAGTGAGTCGGGGCCATAATGGTTATCCATTTGTTTTACATGTCTTTTGAAACTTGGACATTAAATATAATATTCACATGTATGTCTCATGATTTATTTTTATAGACAACTAAAATGGCATTTAATTTTAACGGATGCGTCATTTATTCTTTTACCCGAAATTGTAATATTTATAAACAATGCATAGTTTATAAATCACACATCTATGCAAAGGCAAATGTTTGAACAGTTTTATGTACCCAAACAAATTCAGTGCCTTCAGCGCTTTGATTCTTTTGGTTATGTATTCATCATTTGCGTTACGCTAATAGAATGTCGTCATATTACAGGAATCCCTTATGATTTTTTTTTTTTTTTAACTCGTTTTAGAAATAGACGACGAGTGTTATTTACGCAAATGAACATGTACTCGTTCCTTCATCGAGTTTAATTATTTCCTCTAGAAGTTTTTTTGGTTTCGATATTTTCTTTTGATCCTATCAAAACGAACGAGTATCGTCACTGCATCGAAAAATCCACTCTGGACACAATTTTTGGATCAAAGTTCATACACATTACCTATTGACGGGAAAAAAATTGTCGATTTGTTTACCCGTATTATGTATATATATAGTCTGTGTACATTCAACTGTCGTAGGATGAATACATTACAAGGTCAATTTACATAGTAATATATATAGTCTGTGTACATTCAACTGTCGTATGATGAATACATTACAAGGTCAATTTACATAGTAAAATATATAGTCTGTGTAATTTCAACTGTCGTACGATGAATACATTACAAGGTCAATTTACATAGTAATATATATAGTCTGTGTAATTTCAACTGTCGTATGATGAATACATTACAAGGTCAATTTACATAGTAATATATATAGTCTGTGTAATTTCAACTGTCGTATGATGAATACACAAGGTCAATTTACATAGTAATATATATAGTCTGTGTAATTTCAACTGTCGTATGATGAATACATTACAAGGTTAATTTACATATAAATATATATCAGGGGCGTAGCTTTGCAATAATCAATGTGTAGGCCGTCTCGTGAGAAAATCAACAATGTGGACTCTGCGTAAAGTATCGACCCGGATCAGCCTAAGCATGCCACACAGGCCTACCCGAAAAGACACTTTTCGCCTCCTATATGTCGGCCTGATCAGTCTGCGCGGACAGCGAATGCTGATCTGGTCGATACATTAGGCAGATGTCTATCGCCGCAGCTGCATTTTGGGGTATTTTGAGAAAAAATGTGTAGGCACGTGCCTACAGTGTCTAAAGGGAGCTATGCCCCTGTATATAGTCTGTGTAAATTCAACTGTCGTATGATGAATACGTAACAAGGTCAGTTTACATAGAAATATATACTTATAGTCTGGGTAAATTCAATTATCAACATCTGATGCTACTTGTCGCCAAAACCAACGGGGATTAGGGACATTGACTGTGCTACTTGTCGCCAAAACCAACGGGGATTAGGGACATTGACTGTGCTACTTGTCACCAAAACCGACGGGGATTAGGGACATTTACTGTGCTACTTGTCGCCAATACCAACGGGGATTAGGGACATTGACTGTGCTACTTGTCACCAAAACCAACGGGGATTAGGGACATTGACTGTGCTACTTGTCGCCAAAACCAACGGGGATTAGGGACATTGACTGTGCTACTTGTCGCAAAAACCAACGGAGATTAGGGACATTGACTGTGCTACTTGTCGCCAAAACCAACGGGGATTAGGGACACTCTGACGATGCTTCTTGTATTTACTTGCCGTAAAAAAGGGGTTCAAAAAGTTCTGATAATAGTTTTCATTTTTATCTCTTAGAAACCTTTGACAGACCGAGTTTTATAATTATTCTTCTATGATAATTACGCTAAGGTTCATTTTCCCGGAGCTACGAAGAACAATGTAAGAGTTTTTCGAAGTTAGAGTTTGGTATTTTATTAGTTCATGATTAAAGTATAATATTCAATCCATAAAGTTGATAATTTAGACGGAGGCTGTGGTGGTCACGTCTGGTGTCAGGTTATATCTGTTGACAAGAGCTTGGAACCTGAAAGTAAAATACAAATGAGCTTGGTCAATGGCGACCCATGTCTATTTAAATTAACCTGCGCGTCTACCTAGTCTGATCTAGATGTAACTTGCTCGTGATTGGATTATAGGACGCTCTCAAGAAACGCCTGATAAATAAACACACTGTGTGAATAATACTACAGTAACTATGGACTAGCATGGAATAACAGCACTTATAAAAATTCCCGACCGTTGCAGCATATCAATTCACCGTTTCCTACTTGCAGCTGTAATTTGACAAGTTTGCATTCGCCTAACAGACTGATCAAAGTCAACACTGTTAGCATATTACTTTCATAAGCTTGGAAGAAGCTGCTGTGTAGATTTAAATAGCGATCTGAGCCTTGACTGTTCTTAATCTTAATCTTCACTATTCTAAAATGTCAACTTGTGTAAATGCTGATCTGAGCCTTAACTGTTCACAAATGTCAACTTCTGTAAATGTTGATCTGATCCTGAACTGTTCACAAATGCCAATTTTTGTAGATGTAAATAGTGATCTGAGCCTTAACTGTTCACAAATGTCAACTTGTGTTGATGTAAATAGTGATCTGAGTCTTAACATTTCACAAATGTCAACTTGTGTAGATGTAAATAGTGATGTGAGACTTAACTGTTCATACATGTCAACTTGTGTAGATGTAAATAGTGATCTTAGCATTAAATATTCACAAATGTCAACTTGTGTAAATGTAAATAGTGATCTGAGTCTTAACTGTTCACAAATGTCAACTTGTGTAAATGTAAATAGTGATCTGAGTCTTAACTGTTCACAAATGTCAACTTGTGTCAATGTAAATAGTGATCTGAGTCTTAACTGTTCACACATGTAAACTTGTGTAGATGTAAATAGTGATCTGAGACTTAAATGTTCACAAATGTCAACTTGTGTAAATGTAAATAGTGATCTGAGCCTTAACTGTTCACAAATGTAAACTTGTGTAGATGTAAATAGTGATCTGAGACTTAACTGTTTACAAATGTCAACTTGTGTAGATGTAAATAGAGATCTGAGACTTAAATGTTCACAAATGTCAACTTGTGTAAATGTAAATAGTGATCTGAGACTTAAATGTTCACAAATGGCAACTTGTGTAGATGTAAATAGTGATCTTAGCATTAAATGTATACAAATGTCAACTTGTGTAGAAGTAAATAGTGATCTGAGCCTTAACTGTTCACAAATGTAAACTTGTGTAAATGTAAATAGTGATCTGAGTCTTAACTGTTTACAAATGTAAACTTGTGTAAATGTAAATAGTGATCTGAGTCTTAACTGTTCACAAATTTCAACTTGTGTAAATGTAAATAGTGATCTGAGTCTTAACTGTTTACAAATTTCAACTTGTGTAAATGTAAATAGTGATCTGAGTCTTAACTGTTTACAAATGTAAACTTGTGTAAATGTAAATAGTGATCTGAGTCTTAACTTTTTCAAATGTAAACTTGTGTAAATGTAAATACTGATCTGAGTATTAACTGTTTACAAATTTCAACTTGTGTAAATGTAAATAGTGATATGAGTCTTAACTGTTTACAAATGTTAACTTGTGTAAATGTAAATACTGATCTGAGTATTAACTGTTTACAAATTTCAACTTGTGTAAATGTAAATAGTGATCTGAGTTTTAACTGTTTACAAATGTAAACTTGTGTAAATGTAAATAGTGATCTGAGTCTTAACTGTTTACAAATGTAAACTTGTGTAAATGTAAATACTGATCTGAGTATTAACTGTTTACAAATTTCAACTTGTGTTAGTGTAAATAATGATCTGAGTCTTAACTGTTTACAAATGTAAACTTGTGTAAATGTAAATAGTGATCTGAGTCTTAACTGTTTACAAATGTAAACTTGTGTAAATGTAAATAGTGATCTGAGTATTAACTGTTTACAAATTTCAACTTGTGTAAATGTAAATAGTGATCTGAGTCTTAACTGTTTACAAATTTCAACCTGTGTAAATGTAAATAGTGATCTGAGTCTTAACTGTTTACAAATTTCAACTTGTGTAAATGTAAATAGTGATCTGAGTCTTAACTGTTTACAAATTTCAACTTGTGTAAATGTAAATAGTGATCCGCGTCTTAACTGTTTACAAATTTCAACTTGTGTAAATGTAAATAGTGATCTGAGTCTTAACTGTTGGCAAATGTTAACTTGTGTAAAATGTAATTACTGATCTGAGTCTTAACTGTTCACAAATGTCATGTTGAGTTACATGTGTGAAGGCGGTTTTTCAATCGCTCTTGTTTATTTTTGGATTACTTGTGCATAAAGTGAATAAATATGGACTATTTTATATCACATTATAGATGAAGATCAGACGCACAAGTTGAGTACATGTTTATCAAATTACTATATTTAATTAAAAAGTTTTTGACAAAAATACCCAGAATAATAGAATCTAATTATATATTGATGCCAGAGGCAATGCAGATAGATACCGCCCGGAATGTACACTGAACAGATTTAACATAACGGCATATTTACAATACAAGAGACTTAGCTGGTTCCAAACATAGTTCACGCTAAGTCAACATGGATACTACAATACAGGGAAACAGTGAGAGTTTAACAGAACTTGAGCCCTTAACCCTAGATGATAACACGAGCGTTAAATACCCTTCTCGGCTGACACTTCAACTCCTATGTTCAATTCCAACAAAGTCTTATCATGTGAAAGTGAGTTACAAGTAGATCATATATATACTGACGTCGTTGAATTCAACAGGCTACTAACTCTAACAAAAGATCTACCTAGCGATTTGTTCATTGATCAAATATTGATAGATTATGAATACTCTCCAGAAAAACTGGAAAAAAACTAGAAACATGCTTTTCGAAACACTGCGGGGTAATGACGATTTCCCGTTTGGTGATAGTTGTGAACTGAAACGACGTGTGATGACTCGATCTAAAAGTGGTGAATCTGTTGCGGTAAAACTTACAACTGATATACATGCTTTAATGATATGTCTAGAAGGGGGGACTTTCTTCCTATCAAAGATATGATCAGTACGTCAAAGAAATTAGTGCGATCCGCATCGGTATCAAAATCAACGGCTACATGCCAGTGTATTACGGAACTATCAATGATGAGAGACACTGTAAGTGGACTGAAAGCAAATATTTTGTAATAAAACAGAGACAAGCTGCATCAGAAAACATTCGAAAAACGACTACAGATCAGACACAGGAATCTATAGTTTCGATTCGCACCGAAATAAATACAGTAGTTAAAAAGTTTAAAACCGATCTGTGTCAGTCTATAAATAAACAATCCGATTTAGGCACTACGGTTAAAAAATTACAAGAATCGGTATCTACCTTATGTACTAGCTTTACTAATGTACATGATTCCCTCACTAAAGTTAAAATAGATATCGGAAACCTTTGCAAACCCGTAGAAACAGTATCAGTGCCTATGCCCAACGCTCTGGAAACGACCAAACGTACCAGCTCAAACATAATCGAGTGTGGCCTATCTCATAGATCAAGCTATAATACATCAAATACACAAACAACTACGTTGAGTACAACCAACTCTAATGAAGAAAACAACTTCATCATCCAAGTAGATAATAACAGACAACAACCTGAACAATCTCAAATTCAAAACCACAATATAGAAACGGAGATTGTTCCTAATGTGATAATAACATTTGACAAAAATGACATGGAACAGGACTTCACCTTCGGTAACATGAAGATTCCAACAGTGATAACAAACAGAGAAACAGCTAATAAAACGCGACAAGAACGCTACGCCCCTCATAAGAAGATGGGGGAAAACCTTTATTGGAAACAAGGTGAATTTCTCGATAATAAATCAAGAAATGGAAACTGCTAAAAGCCTCAGAAATACTAAAACCCGTTACAACGAAGGCTATTCGCCACCAGACGAAGTACTCCATCATAATGAAAATGACTTTGAAAACCACATAAAGCGAAGAACAAAACACTACTTCATAGGGGGGTTTATGCCCTCAATAACTGAAGAGCACATATCAAGTTGTGTCGCTGACCGAGGTGTTAATGCTAGAAAAATAATTATATTCCGTAACTACAACTACAATAATGCCAGCGTACGCTTAGAAGTAGAAAACGACGGAAATACAGACTGCCTAACAGACGATCCATACTTCTGGCCCTGGGGTATTGTGTGTCGCCCGTGGCAACCGAGAAATAAAAGAAGCAACTACCACGCATGAATCGAAAAACAGACCCTACCCAGACTCCTACGAGAATGAACGGGCTGCAGAAAGCAACTATCACAACCGTTACACTCCACTGAGTGGGTGTAAAGATGTTGATTAAACTGTGTTCATTTACAACGGTGATCAAATCACAAGTGATATTTGAAAGAAAAAATATAAGAAATATTCAAAGAAGTTGTAAAAATGAAGATTACAATGTTTTCAGAATCATGTGAAGAATCAGATTAATCTGTTATATATATAAATACAGTGCAAAATAACGTCGAATCAAAATATACGATTTACAACATGGAACGCGACTGGTATAATGTCGAGTTCGAGTTATCTAAGTGATTTTCTCATGGACAATGACGTAGATTTCTGTGGTCTGAGTGAGCATTGGCTATTTAAACATAATTTACATTTCCTAAATTCGATAAGTAAAAATTTCACGAGTTATGCAATATCAGATCCTGATTTGGATGTTGTTGGTAATCGAAAGATTGGAAAAGGTGGCCTTTGTATATTGTGGAAAAAATCACTATCGAATAGGGTTACACCTCTACCTTTAAACTTTGACAGTATTATCGGTGTTCAATTTATGTGTAGTCCAGGATCTTATTACTATATATTCCAGGTATACGTACCATGTGAAATTCATTCTATACATGCATAATATATCTAAAGGTGCTAACTATTTACGAAAAAACACTTAAAATTAAACAGCATAATTTGGCAATTACAGTTGATTTTTATATTATTTGACTAGACGGGGGTCGTTGGGTAATTTCTTCCTTTCAGCCCTTTTCTGATGTTACCTGTCGACTACCTTTTAAAACCGGTCTGAAAGGCTGGTACAAATATTGTAGGGGGTCACATTTCTGTTTAATTCTATCCCTAAAACAGACGATTATTCCAGCCCTTTTCTGATGCCACTTGGTGACTACCCGTTTCACCCAATCAATATGTCTTGAACCATTTTGTAGAGGGTCACCTATAGAACATCTTGGAATTCGAAGAAGCGGATTCACAGGAGAACAATTTTTAAAGTTTTGCAATTTCCACTCCATTCTGAAACCGCAGCAAACCAATTTATAGGTATAATATAAATTGTTGAACAATTTTTAATGAGGGTCACCAAAGTAACATTCATGTCAAGTTTGGTTAATATCGCATCAGCAGTTTCAGAGAATATTTGACCGTCTGACGTACGCCGTACAGTGAGTGATCACAATGGAACACCTTGAGCCTTTGGTTTGAAATTGATCTTTAAACAAGAGGGCCATTATGGCCCTAGATCGCTCACCTGAATGATTTCTAATGTAAAACACATCAAGACAATTATTCTGACAAAGATTTAAAATTCAACCTCTAGTTAACAAGATGTTCCTGTATTTGGCCTCTTGACCTATTTTTTGTTTTACTTGATATGACCCATATTCGAACATGGACTAGATATCATCAAGACAATCCTTCTGACAAAGTTTCAACTTGCTCATAGTAGAAATGCGGCCTCCAGAGTTTTAACAACTTTTTCCTTCAATTTGGCCTAGTGACCTAGTTTTTGATCAGGCATGACTCATATTCGACCTTGACCTAGATATTATTCAGAGAAACATTCTGACAAAATTTGAAGATGCTGAAGCAAAATTCGGCTTCTACAGTGTTAACTCGATTTTCCTTCAATTGTCCTAGTGACCTAGTTTTTAAAAAAGACATGACCAATATTTGAAATAGGGAATACTACATATCATCAAGACAAACATCTGAAAAGGTTTGAACATGCTCAAGTTAAAAATGCAGCATCTAGAGTGTTAACACGATTTCCTTTCAATTTGGCCTAGTGACCTAGTTTCTGACCCAATATGACCCATATTCTAACTTGTCCAAGATCTGATAGAGATAAATGTTCTGATATATTTTCATGAAGATCTGATGCAAAACGTACCCTGTAGAGTGTTAACAAGGCAATTGTTGACGACGGACAGACGCAGGACAAAATGTGATCACAATTGCTCACATTGAGCACTTCGTGCACAAGTGAGCTGAAAAGTAAAAGTTTAACATTAAAGCTCAAATCTTAACTTTAATTGTTGTAGATATTGTGAAAGAAAATATTTTACACACAAAGCTTTGAAAAATAACCTAATATTTATGATAAAATGGCATAAGAGAAGCATTTATTAACCCATTTTCACATACAAGGAATTTGAAGGTGATTACTAAAATCTTAGTTGGAAAATAAAAAATATTCATAATGAAAAATTTATGTGTTCATGTCATTGGATACATCAGAAGTAGTCTGTAAGTGGTTAAGGATTAATCTTTTTCGACATGTAGATGCTTTCTGCCACCTCTGCATAAGAACATTTTTGAAAAACATTGTGACAAAAGGACATATTGTTCATGATCAAAATTTCCCCCTTTATCACAATTTGTTTACTCTATCAAATAATTACACTTTCCTATTAATACATTTTCCAAAATAAAACCAAAATGTTTTCAAAGTGCTTTGCTGCAGATTTGTTCCAGGTTGGAAAGGGTTAAGTAAAGAGAAAGTACTATATGGTATATATGTACATGTATAATTAACAAGAGGACCATAATGGTCCTATATTGCTCACCTGATTTAGTCAAACTTAAAAAGTTTTCAGTGTTTTTTCCCCTATATGAGTCTATGAAAAACAATAGACCCCAGGGGAGGGGTCATTTTGACCCCAGGGCTATAATTTGAACAATCTTGGTAGAAGTCCACTAGACAATGCTACATACCCAATATCAAAGGCCTGGGCCCTCTACTTTTAGACAAGAAGATTTTTAAAGTTTTTTCCCTATATGAGTCTATGAAAAAGCAAGTGACCCCCCGGAAATTTGAACAATCTTGGTAGAGGTTCACTAGATGATGCTACATCTCCAAATATCAAAGGCATGGGCCTTCTAATTTCAGACAAGAATATTTTTTAAGTTTTGGTTAATTTCCCCTTTTTTTGTTGCCGTGGCAACCAAAGTTCTGCATGGAATAAAATTCTTTGAACAAGTTTGAAAGAGATCCACCCAAGGAACATTCCTGTAAAATTATTTTGAATTTGGTTAATTGGTTTAGGAGGAGAAGTCGTTTGTAGGAAAACGGACAGACGACGGATGGTGAGCGATCACAAAAGCTCACCTTGCACTTCATGCATAGGTGGGCTAAAAATACTGAAAATCTCAATTAATTTAATAGAGATGAAAACATTGTGGCAAAAGGATAAGTTGCCAATTTTGAGCAATTTCTCCATTTGCAATAATGTTTTCAAAATTTGTCTGCTGCAGAGGCGTCAGAAAGCATCTACATGTAGAAAATGTTTAACCCTTTACCACTAACGGACTATTTCTGATGTAGCGTCTGTATGTGGGAAAGGATAACTAAGAAAGAATCTAAAAATAATTTACATGCACAAAATTTACTTTAATGTAACAGGTTTAATTAAAATGCTCAAAACTTGTAATGCTTGGCTGTGGAAGAGTAGCAGACAACTTCTTGAATAATTGTAGGGAAGGAGAAATTGCTCCTATTAGAAAAAATTCTTCCATCCTTAAAAAGTTTTCTATGGACAGATATTATATTAGGAGATGCATTCCAATTTTTGCTGATAATGATGAAAATATTTTCTTTTCAGGAATAACATCAAATTATCATTTGTCACAATATAAAATGTTTTTTCCCAAAGCTATATGTTCAAGCATGTATAAGTGTTTAACCCTGTCCCACATGCAGATGACTTAAAATGATGAAGTTATAACTTTAATTAACATTGTTGTAAAATCAGAAAATCCTGACAAGTAATTTCTCTTTTTTTCATAATGTTTTCTATTGTATACAATTATTACATGGCTTTTGATAGATGTTGCAAAGGTTTTTGCAGAGTTGTTTTCAAATAGGTCTGCTGTAGTCTGATTTATGTGAGAAAATGCTAAATATGCTACAATTATTTTACAGTTTATTTGCTTCATGTGTTTAATGATAACAGCTATGATTGGATTTATTTCATATGATTATGAGTCCATGAATAACTAGCTAGAACTATCATTGAAGATGATAAATACGCCCAAAACAGCACCTTGATTCAAAATATGGCTTCCGACCGACCAACAAAAGGGCCATAACTCTGTAAAATAACATGCAATTGTAAGGAGATGTTCCTCTTGGTATAGAAGCTTCATGTAAAATTTTATTGAATTCCACCCAGTGGTTTGTAAGAAATAGGTGGGACAAAATATGGCTTACTTAATAAGTAAAAGGGCCATAACTCTGTAAAATAACATGCAATTGTAACCCCTTTAGGATATGCACATCTCCTCTTGGTATAGAAGCTTCATGTAAATTTTTTATTGAATTCCACCCAGTGGTTTGTAAGAAATAGGCCGGACAAAATATGGCTTACTTAATAAGTAAAAGGGCCCTAACTCTGTAAAATAACATGCAATTGTAACCCCTTTAGGATATGCACATCTCCTCTTGGTATAGAAGCTTCATTTAAAATTTATTGAATTGCACCCAGTGGTTTGTAAGAAATAGGCCGGACAAAATATGGCTTACTTAACAAGAAAAAGTAACAAAGGGCAATAACTCTGTAATTATGTAAATTAGAGTTATGGTTCTTGTACACTGAACTTCCTCTGATTATGCTCTACCATTGTATGCAGTTTTATTAGATTCCATCTGTTAGTTATTAAGTAATTCTCCGGACAAGAAAAAGTAACAAAGGGCAATAACTCTGTTTTTAGATTAAATAGAGTTATGGTTTCTGTACACTGCACTTCCTCTCAATGTGTTGTATCATCCTATGAAGTTTCGTTCAAATCCTATGTTGCATTGTTAAGATATGGTCCGGACAAAATATGGCTCCGACCGACCGACCGACTGACACAGTGACTCCTATATACCCCCCCAAAACTTTGTTTTTTGGGGGTATAAAAAACGAAACACTTTCAGTGTTAATCAGAATTATCTTATCTAAAGTGTCCTCTTCAATCATTGATTCTCTGAATACTGCTGTCCTTAAAACAATAGTATTTATTCTTTCCAATGACTATTATGCCAAGCTCTGTTTTCAGAGTTTTTTAATCACAAATTTACCAGCACTACATGAATATGCTCCGACAGTAGCTGTCAGATCCATCAAGTTTCTATTGTCTCTGCTTATGAAAGTTGTTTCCTTCCCTTCATGAAATCTAGAATGTTAGCACAAAAATCACCAGCTATAGTAAAACAACTCACAGCCATGATTTTATCACCCAGCAAAAACTAATTTAGAAATTTCTGAATTCTTAGTAATGTGTATATAAGTGGTCACTAAACGAGGTCCAATGTAGCCTGTGTAGGACAGGTTTGACTCATTATCGCATTCCATGATGGGAATTAACGCCTCTTCATCTTTTTCTGTATCGAGCTGTACAGGGACATTGAGTTCAATTGCCCGTCTTACAAGAGGTCTTCTTGCTGGTGTTGTCTACTATTTAAAATAACCCATATCAGGGACAGGAAATTGGTTTTTCTTGCTTGGTCGAACACAAATTAAGTGGCCTGAATATACCTGAAATATAAATAAAAAACATAGCTAGAAACAAATGTTTGTCATTTTGGCACAAGTATAATAAGTTTCCTGTGTGATTACACAACGTTGAATCATATCTTACATAATCAGAAAAATATTAATATCTATCCATTGAAATACCACACTCATGTGAAGTTGGGAACAATTCACAAGCCCCTTGATGGATTTTAATACATAAAGAATGTGACATGAGAGAAATTGTTGATTTACCTATCATATACTCAATTGTTGAAAATAAGTTTCAAATGTAAATAGATATATTACTAATAGACAATTTATAAAAAAGCTTGACGATAACACGGTCTCCCTCTCTCAATACTCCCTCGAAATAGCAATACACCAGTATTTACACTAGGATTTTGTTAACTGGATCAACCAGTTTAATAATAGCTTTTAATAGCACATGACCTAGTGTTCGGTTAGTTAGTTTAATATGAATACAGCCATGGTCTTTGTCAAAAAATACTTTTCATTTGGTTTTTGCTTCTTAATGTACTGCTGTAGACTCACGCGATAGCTAATTTAGCTATTTTGAACAATTGGTTAGCGGAATCTAGATTACTACCGCCTGTTCACGGACATTGACAAGGTACTTACTCGATGTTTTAATAAGCTTCTGGTGCATTTACCTTAAAAGTTTACTAAGGCTTTAACCGTTTCCCTCATGTAGACGCTTTCTGACGCCTCTGAAGCAGACAACTTTTGAAATCATAGTGGCAAATGGATAAATTGCTCATGATGAGCAATTTCTCCATTTGTCACAATGATTAAACTCTATTCAATATTCATACTATCATTTTGAGATTTTCCATCTTTCGGACTTGATATCTTCAAAGTCACTGCAGCTTTATTGTATGTGGGAAAGGGTAAATCAAAATAAACAACAGGCTGGGTATGCATTGTGAGCAATGACCATAATATGCATGTATCTGATTCTGAAAAATCTCAAGGCTTTAGTTTATAGGATATTTAAACCAGTACTAACCAGAATTATTTTTTTCTTTTTTGTTGTTGTCTTGTTTATACAAATGGTCAAAGGGAAGTAAATCGGATCGGCTTGCCGGGCAGACAATTTTGTCCAGGGAATTTCAGATGAATATACAAGACTGATGTTGGCTCCCATTGGACAATAATGATTTTGTTGAAAGTTGAAAGTGATTTTCATAAAGTTGAATAACCTCTGACTGATTTATAACCAAAATAGTGTTTGCTTTTAGCTATGTTGACACTCTAATAGCCATTTTCAAAACATGCTGTATTTTCTGAAATTGAAAGTAAAATTCAGTGCGGGATAAGGGTGACCTTTGATTCGACCTCCTAGCTCTTTCCATAAACGGTGAACATGTGAGTTTGTTTTGCTTTTCTGGTAGTTCTAAGAATGAACTTTAGTTTGATACAGGTATATATGTTAATCCATTTGCTAGTAACGAACCATAACCCATAATGCTATAATGGTCGCCTATGGAAAATGATTTACTTCCCTTTGACCTAAAGCAAGAATTCTGTTTTGGTAGTATTTTTTCATTGTCGCTACTTTTGGGTTAGGTACTTCGGCCGTTAGCGGACGAAATTTTCAGACAAGCTCATTTAACCTGTCAGCAATGAAATACTGTGTGAAAACATAGAAACCAACCCCAAAAAACCTCTCAGAGGCTCAGAGCAAGTATGGAGGGCTTCAATCAATGAAGGTATTGTTTTTGTTCTCTGTCAGACTGGGGGTAGAATGCTAAAACAATAACCTGGGAATCTTGTGATGTGAACCAAGCCACATATTCAGCAACATATATGACCAGGTACTTCACCTTTCTCTCAAATACATGCCATGTCATGCACCTTCAGCCAATGACCTGTGGGAACATTTTGGAAAAAGGGGTATAAATTCTTATTTATGAGCAATTTCATTTTGTTCACATCAATTTATTTTTACTAAAACCTGGGTTTTGGTCTATTTTTGTCATATTCTTGATTGATTCCAACAGATATACATGCAAAGGAATACTTGCATAACCTAAGTCTATCATTTAGAGTGTTCAAAGGCTCAAAACAGCTGTAGATTTGGACTGAACCATAACACTATTTCAGTTACCTCCCTTTTATGATTTCCAAATTCGACAAAAATCACAGTTTTATCATATTACTTTGGCCTGATGAGGTCAAATTGAAGCGTTTTCAAGTGAAAATGTCTTGCATATTCTTGTTCGAGTATAAGATACATTATTTTAGGACTGCGTGGCAGGAAAAAAAGGGCCATAGGATATCTGCGACAAATGTAAAATCCTCCGCTACGTCCATTTGGATTAAAATCTTCCGTGTTCATTGCATCCTGAAAACTTCCATGTCTGCGAGCGGTGGGTTGCCCCATTAAGCAGTAGAAATGAATTGGATCCACGCAATTTTGCACCTTTTCCAATACCCCTTTTCCTGTGTCATTTCTGAAAAATCAGCCAGATTTTTGTGTTGAAACCCTAATTTTGCCAAAAAATGGGATTTTTTTGTGCACATTGCTGTGTTTTCAATGCTTGAATGTGTCCTAGATGCTTCCTTACTATCAAATGAGGTAAAAAATGCTGCAATAGAAACAATCTTTTCTTTCCAGGTTATTACAGCAAAGCACGCTTATATTGGCATATTTAAGGATTTTTAACTTCGCACCCTTGACTTTTATAGTCATAAAAAATAAGGGATAAAGGTGTTCAGTTTTGTATATCAGTGTTATTTCAATGTTATTTAGTGGCATGAAACAGTTCTGCTTCCATGTGAAACAAAATCATGCCAAAACAGAATTTTATTTGAGAAATATCATCAAAATGTTGTTTTTTCAAGCAGAAAAAAGGGGTCATGCCATTAAATTTTCATAAAACATAAGAAAGATTGAAATTGTATATCAAATCAATTCATTGACATGTTGAATACACCCTTACAAAGTGAAAACCATCATAAACTACTATCTAGCATGATCTTTTATGACTAAAATTAAACACTGGAAACATTCAATTTTAACACAAGAAAGGTATCCATTTGTGAGCTAAAAGCACAGTATAGGGTAAAGGGTAATTGCCATATTTGCCTAACTGTTGAACCGAATCAATCGAGAATTTTGTACATTATTCCGCAATAGGCATTCGTAAACTAAAATGTTATCATCATGCGATTTATCGAAAAAAGTCGTCTTATTTAGGTCAAAGGGAAGTAAATCGGATCGGCTTGCCGGGCAGACAATTTTGTCCAGGGAATTTCAGATGAATATACAAGACTGATGTTGGCTCCCATTGGACAATAATGATTTTGTTGAAAGTTGAAAGTGATTTTCATAAAGTTGAATAACCTCTGACTGATTTATAACCAAAATAGTGTTTGCTTTTAGCTATGTTGACACTCTAATAGCCATTTTCAAAACATGCTGTATTTTCTGAAATTGAAAGTAAAATTCAGTGCGGGATAAGGGTGACCTTTGATTCGACCTCCTAGCTCTTTCCATAAACGGTGAACATGTGAGTTTGTTTTGCTTTTCTGGTAGTTCTAAGAATGAACTTTAGTTTGATACAGGTATATATGTTAATCCATTTGCTAGTAACGAACCATAACCCATAATGCTATAATGGTCGCCTATGGAAAATGATTTACTTCCCTTTGACCTAAAGCAAGAATTCTGTTTTGGTAGTATTTTTTCATTGTCGCTACTTTTGGGTTAGGTACTTCGGCCGTTAGCGGACGAAATTTTCAGACAAGCTCATTTAACCTGTCAGCAATGAAATACTGTGTGAAAACATAGAAACCAACCCCAAAAAAACCTCTCAGAGGCTCAGAGCAAGTATGGAGGGCTTCAATCAATGAAGGTATTGTTTTTGTTCTCTGTCAGACTGGGGGTAGAATGCTAAAACAATAACCTGGGAATCTTGTGATGTGAACCAAGCCACATATTCAGCAACATATATGACCAGGTACTTCACCTTTCTCTCAAATACATGCCATGTCATGCACCTTCAGCCAATGACCTGTGGGAACATTTTGGAAAAAGGGGTATAAATTCCTATTTATGAGCAATTTCATTTTGTTCACATCAATTTATTTTTACTAAAACCTGGGTTTTGGTCTATTTTTGTCATATTCTTGATTGATTCCAACAGATATACATGCAAAGGAATACTTGCATAACCTAAGTCTATCATTTAGAGTGTTCAAAGGCTCAAAACAGCTGTAGATTTGGACTGAACCATAACACTATTTCAGTTACCTCCCTTTTATGATTTCCAAATTCGACAAAAATCACAGTTTTATCATATTACTTTGGCCTGATGAGGTCAAATTGAAGCGTTTTCAAGTGAAAATGTCTTGCATATTCTTGTTCGAGTATAAGATACATTATTTTAGGACTGCGCGGCAGGAAAAAAAGGGCCATAGGATATCTGCGACAAATGTAAAATCCTCCGCTACGTCCATTTGGATTAAAATCTTCCGTGTTCATTGCATCCTGAAAACTTCCATGTCTGCGAGCGGTGGGTTGCCCCATTAAGCAGTAGAAATGAATTGGATCCACGCAATTTTGCACCTTTTCCAATACCCCTTTTCCTGTGTCATTTCTGAAAAATCAGCCAGATTTTTGTGTTGAAACCCTAATTTTGCCAAAAAATGGGATTTTTTTGTGCACATTGCTGTGTTTTCAATGCTTGAATGTGTCCTAGATGCTTCCTTACTATCAAATGAGGTAAAAAATGCTGCAATAGAAACAATCTTTTCTTTCCAGGTTATTACAGCAAAGCACGCTTATATTGGCATATTTAAGGATTTTTAACTTCGCACCCTTGACTTTTATAGTCATAAAAAATAAGGGATAAAGGTGTTCAGTTTTGTATATCAGTGTTATTTCAATGTTATTTAGTGGCATGAAACAGTTCTGCTTCCATGTGAAACAAAATCATGCCAAAACAGAATTTTATTTGAGAAATATCATCAAAATGTTGTTTTTTCAAGCAGAAAAAAGGGGTCATGCCATTAAATTTTCATAAAACATAAGAAAGATTGAAATTGTATATCAAATCAATTCATTGACATGTTGAATACACCCTTACAAAGTGAAAACCATCATAAACTACTATCTAGCATGATCTTTTATGACTAAAATTAAACACTGGAAACATTCAATTTTAACACAAGAAAGGTATCCATTTGTGAGCTAAAAGCACAGTATAGGGTAAAGGGTAATTGCCATATTTGCCTAACTGTTGAACCGAATCAATCGAGAATTTTGTACATTATTCCGCAATAGGCATTCGTAAACTAAAATGTTATCATCATGCGATTTATCGAAAAAAGTCGTCTTATTTAGGTCAAAGGGAAGTAAATCGGATCGGCTTGCCGGGCAGACAATTTTGTCCAGGGAATTTCAGATGAATATACAAGACTGATGTTGGCTCCCATTGGACAATAATGATTTTGTTGAAAGTTGAAAGTGATTTTCATAAAGTTGAATAACCTCTGACTGATTTATAACCAAAATAGTGTTTGCTTTTAGCTATGTTGACACTCTAATAGCCATTTTCAAAACATGCTGTATTTTCTGAAATTGAAAGTAAAATTCAGTGCGGGATAAGGGTGACCTTTGATTCGACCTCCTAGCTCTTTCCATAAACGGTGAACATGTGAGTTTGTTTTGCTTTTCTGGTAGTTCTAAGAATGAACTTTAGTTTGATACAGGTATATATGTTAATCCATTTGCTAGTAACGAACCATAACCCATAATGCTATAATGGTCGCCTATGGAAAATGATTTACTTCCCTTTGACCTAAAGCAAGAATTCTGTTTTGGTAGTATTTTTTCATTGTCGCTACTTTTGGGTTAGGTACTTCGGCCGTTAGCGGACGAAATTTTCAGACAAGCTCATTTAACCTGTCAGCAATGAAATACTGTGTGAAAACATAGAAACCAACCCCAAAAAACCTCTCAGAGGCTCAGAGCAAGTATGGAGGGCTTCAATCAATGAAGGTATTGTTTTTGTTCTCTGTCAGACTGGGGGTAGAATGCTAAAACAATAACCTGGGAATCTTGTGATGTGAACCAAGCCACATATTCAGCAACATATATGACCAGGTACTTCACCTTTCTCTCAAATACATGCCATGTCATGCACCTTCAGCCAATGACCTGTGGGAACATTTTGGAAAAAGGGGTATAAATTCCTATTTATGAGCAATTTCATTTTGTTCACATCAATTTATTTTTACTAAAACCTGGGTTTTGGTCTATTTTTGTCATATTCTTGATTGATTCCAACAGATATACATGCAAAGGAATACTTGCATAACCTAAGTCTATCATTTAGAGTGTTCAAAGGCTCAAAACAGCTGTAGATTTGGACTGAACCATAACACTATTTCAGTTACCTCCCTTTTATGATTTCCAAATTCGACAAAAATCACAGTTTTATCATATTACTTTGGCCTGATGAGGTCAAATTGAAGCGTTTTCAAGTGAAAATGTCTTGCATATTCTTGTTCGAGTATAAGATACATTATTTTAGGACTGCGCGGCAGGAAAAAAAGGGCCATAGGATATCTGCGACAAATGTAAAATCCTCCGCTACGTCCATTTGGATTAAAATCTTCCGTGTTCATTGCATCCTGAAAACTTCCATGTCTGCGAGCGGTGGGTTGCCCCATTAAGCAGTAGAAATGAATTGGATCCACGCAATTTTGCACCTTTTCCAATACCCCTTTTCCTGTGTCATTTCTGAAAAATCAGCCAGATTTTTGTGTTGAAACCCTAATTTTGCCAAAAAATGGGATTTTTTTTGTGCACATTGCTGTGTTTTCAATGCTTGAATGTGTCCTAGATGCTTCCTTACTATCAAATGAGGTAAAAAATGCTGCAATAGAAACAATCTTTTCTTTCCAGGTTATTACAGCAAAGCACGCTTATATTGGCATATTTAAGGATTTTTAACTTCGCACCCTTGACTTTTATAGTCATAAAAAATAAGGGATAAAGGTGTTCCGTTTTGTATATCAGTGTTATTTCAATGTTATTTAGTGGCATGAAACAGTTCTGCTTCCATGTGAAACAAAATCATGCCAAAACAGAATTTTATTTGAGAAATATCATCAAAATGTTGTTTTTTCAAGCAGAAAAAAGGGGTCATGCCATTAAATTTTCATAAAACATAAGAAAGATTGAAATTGTATATCAAATCAATTCATTGACATGTTGAATACACCCTTACAAAGTGAAAACCATCATAAACTACTATCTAGCATGATCTTTTATGACTAAAATTAAACACTGGAAACATTCAATTTTAACACAAGAAAGGTATCCATTTGTGAGCTAAAAGCACAGTATAGGGTAAAGGGTAATTGCCATATTTGCCTAACTGTTGAACCGAATCAATCGAGAATTTTGTACATTATTCCGCAATAGGCATTCGTAAACTAAAATGTTATCATCATGCGATTTATCGAAAAAAGTCGTCTTATTTAGGTCAAAGGGAAGTAAATCGGATCGGCTTGCCGGGCAGACAATTTTGTCCAGGGAATTTCAGATGAATATACAAGACTGATGTTGGCTCCCATTGGACAATAATGATTTTGTTGAAAGTTGAAAGTGATTTTCATAAAGTTGAATAACCTCTGACTGATTTATAACCAAAATAGTGTTTGCTTTTAGCTATGTTGACACTCTAATAGCCATTTTCAAAACATGCTGTATTTTCTGAAATTGAAAGTAAAATTCAGTGCGGGATAAGGGTGACCTTTGATTCGACCTCCTAGCTCTTTCCATAAACGGTGAACATGTGAGTTTGTTTTGCTTTTCTGGTAGTTCTAAGAATGAACTTTAGTTTGATACAGGTATATATGTTAATCCATTTGCTAGTAACGAACCATAACCCATAATGCTATAATGGTCGCCTATGGAAAATGATTTACTTCCCTTTGACCTAAAGCAAGAATTCTGTTTTGGTAGTATTTTTTCATTGTCGCTACTTTTGGGTTAGGTACTTCGGCCGTTAGCGGACGAAATTTTCAGACAAGCTCATTTAACCTGTCAGCAATGAAATACTGTGTGAAAACATAGAAACCAACCCCAAAAAACCTCTCAGAGGCTCAGAGCAAGTATGGAGGGCTTCAATCAATGAAGGTATTGTTTTTGTTCTCTGTCAGACTGGGGGTAGAATGCTAAAACAATAACCTGGGAATCTTGTGATGTGAACCAAGCCACATATTCAGCAACATATATGACCAGGTACTTCACCTTTCTCTCAAATACATGCCATGTCATGCACCTTCAGCCAATGACCTGTGGGAACATTTTGGAAAAAGGGGTATAAATTCCTATTTATGAGCAATTTCATTTTGTTCACATCAATTTATTTTTACTAAAACCTGGGTTTTGGTCTATTTTTGTCATATTCTTGATTGATTCCAACAGATATACATGCAAAGGAATACTTGCATAACCTAAGTCTATCATTTAGAGTGTTCAAAGGCTCAAAACAGCTGTAGATTTGGACTGAACCATAACACTATTTCAGTTACCTCCCTTTTATGATTTCCAAATTCGACAAAAATCACAGTTTTATCATATTACTTTGGCCTGATGAGGTCAAATTGAAGCGTTTTCAAGTGAAAATGTCTTGCATATTCTTGTTCGAGTATAAGATACATTATTTTAGGACTGCGCGGCAGGAAAAAAAGGGCCATAGGATATCTGCGACAAATGTAAAATCCTCCGCTACGTCCATTTGGATTAAAATCTTCCGTGTTCATTGCATCCTGAAAACTTCCATGTCTGCGAGCGGTGGGTTGCCCCATTAAGCAGTAGAAATGAATTGGATCCACGCAATTTTGCACCTTTTCCAATACCCCTTTTCCTGTGTCATTTCTGAAAAATCAGCCAGATTTTTGTGTTGAAACCCTAATTTTGCCAAAATATGGGATTTTTTTGTGCACATTGCTGTGTTTTCAATGCTTGAATGTGTCCTAGATGCTTCCTTACTATCAAATGAGGTAAAAAATGCTGCAATAGAAACAATCTTTTCTTTCCAGGTTATTACAGCAAAGCACGCTTATATTGGCATATTTAAGGATTTTTAACTTCGCACCCTTGACTTTTATAGTCATAAAAAATAAGGGATAAAGGTGTTCAGTTTTGTATATCAGTGTTATTTCAATGTTATTTAGTGGCATGAAACAGTTCTGCTTCCATGTGAAACAAAATCATGCCAAAACAGAATTTTATTTGAGAAATATCATCAAAATGTTGTTTTTTCAAGCAGAAAAAAGGGGTCATGCCATTAAATTTTCATAAAACATAAGAAAGATTGAAATTGTATATCAAATCAATTCATTGACATGTTGAATACACCCTTACAAAGTGAAAACCATCATAAACTACTATCTAGCATGATCTTTTATGACTAAAATTAAACACTGGAAACATTCAATTTTAACACAAGAAAGGTATCCATTTGTGAGCTAAAAGCACAGTATAGGGTAAAGGGTAATTGCCATATTTGCCTAACTGTTGAACCGAATCAATCGAGAATTTTGTACATTATTCCGCAATAGGCATTCGTAAACTAAAATGTTATCATCATGCGATTTATCGAAAAAAGTCGTCTTATTTATAAAGGTCAAAGGGAAGTAAATCGGATCGGCTTGCCGGGCAGACAATTTTGTCCAGGGAATTTCAGATGAATATACAAGACTGATGTTGGCTCCCATTGGACAATAATGATTTTGTTGAAAGTTGAAAGTGATTTTCATAAAGTTGAATAACCTCTGACTGATTTATAACCAAAATAGTGTTTGCTTTTAGCTATGTTGACACTCTAATAGCCATTTTCAAAACATGCTGTATTTTCTGAAATTGAAAGTAAAATTCAGTGCGGGATAAGGGTGACCTTTGATTCGACCTCCTAGCTCTTTCCATAAACGGTGAACATGTGAGTTTGTTTTGCTTTTCTGGTAGTTCTAAGAATGAACTTTAGTTTGATACAGGTATATATGTTAATCCATTTGCTAGTAACGAACCATAACCCATAATGCTATAATGGTCGCCTATGGAAAATGATTTACTTCCCTTTGACCTAAAGCAAGAATTCTGTTTTGGTAGTATTTTTTCATTGTCGCTACTTTTGGGTTAGGTACTTCGGCCGTTAGCGGACGAAATTTTCAGACAAGCTCATTTAACCTGTCAGCAATGAAATACTGTGTGAAAACATAGAAACCAACCCCAAAAAACCTCTCAGAGGCTCAGAGCAAGTATGGAGGGCTTCAATCAATGAAGGTATTGTTTTTGTTCTCTGTCAGACTGGGGGTAGAATGCTAAAACAATAACCTGGGAATCTTGTGATGTGAACCAAGCCACATATTCAGCAACATATATGACCAGGTACTTCACCTTTCTCTCAAATACATGCCATGTCATGCACCTTCAGCCAATGACCTGTGGGAACATTTTGGAAAAAGGGGTATAAATTCCTATTTATGAGCAATTTCATTTTGTTCACATCAATTTATTTTTACTAAAACCTGGGTTTTGGTCTATTTTTGTCATATTCTTGATTGATTCCAACAGATATACATGCAAAGGAATACTTGCATAACCTAAGTCTATCATTTAGAGTGTTCAAAGGCTCAAAACAGCTGTAGATTTGGACTGAACCATAACACTATTTCAGTTACCTCCCTTTTATGATTTCCAAATTCGACAAAAATCACAGTTTTATCATATTACTTTGGCCTGATGAGGTCAAATTGAAGCGTTTTCAAGTGAAAATGTCTTGCATATTCTTGTTCGAGTATAAGATACATTATTTTAGGACTGCGCGGCAGGAAAAAAAGGGCCATAGGATATCTGCGACAAATGTAAAATCCTCCGCTACGTCCATTTGGATTAAAATCTTCCGTGTTCATTGCATCCTGAAAACTTCCATGTCTGCGAGCGGTGGGTTGCCCCATTAAGCAGTAGAAATGAATTGGATCCACGCAATTTTGCACCTTTTCCAATACCCCTTTTCCTGTGTCATTTCTGAAAAATCAGCCAGATTTTTGTGTTGAAACCCTAATTTTGCCAAAAAATGGGATTTTTTTGTGCACATTGCTGTGTTTTCAATGCTTGAATGTGTCCTAGATGCTTCCTTACTATCAAATGAGGTAAAAAATGCTGCAATAGAAACAATCTTTTCTTTCCAGGTTATTACAGCAAAGCACGCTTATATTGGCATATTTAAGGATTTTTAACTTCGCACCCTTGACTTTTATAGTCATAAAAAATAAGGGATAAAGGTGTTCAGTTTTGTATATCAGTGTTATTTCAATGTTATTTAGTGGCATGAAACAGTTCTGCTTCCATGTGAAACAAAATCATGCCAAAACAGAATTTTATTTGAGAAATATCATCAAAATGTTGTTTTTTCAAGCAGAAAAAAGGGGTCATGCCATTAAATTTTCATAAAACATAAGAAAGATTGAAATTGTATATCAAATCAATTCATTGACATGTTGAATACACCCTTACAAAGTGAAAACCATCATAAACTACTATCTAGCATGATCTTTTATGACTAAAATTAAACACTGGAAACATTCAATTTTAACACAAGAAAGGTATCCATTTGTGAGCTAAAAGCACAGTATAGGGTAAAGGGTAATTGCCATATTTGCCTAACTGTTGAACCGAATCAATCGAGAATTTTGTACATTATTCCGCAATAGGCATTCGTAAACTAAAATGTTATCATCATGCGATTTATCGAAAAAAGTCGTCTTATTTAGGTCAAAGGGAAGTAAATCGGATCGGCTTGCCGGGCAGACAATTTTGTCCAGGGAATTTCAGATGAATATACAAGACTGATGTTGGCTCCCATTGGACAATAATGATTTTGTTGAAAGTTGAAAGTGATTTTCATAAAGTTGAATAACCTCTGACTGATTTATAACCAAAATAGTGTTTGCTTTTAGCTATGTTGACACTCTAATAGCCATTTTCAAAACATGCTGTATTTTCTGAAATTGAAAGTAAAATTCAGTGCGGGATAAGGGTGACCTTTGATTCGACCTCCTAGCTCTTTCCATAAACGGTGAACATGTGAGTTTGTTTTGCTTTTCTGGTAGTTCTAAGAATGAACTTTAGTTTGATACAGGTATATATGTTAATCCATTTGCTAGTAACGAACCATAACCCATAATGCTATAATGGTCGCCTATGGAAAATGATTTACTTCCCTTTGACCTAAAGCAAGAATTCTGTTTTGGTAGTATTTTTTCATTGTCGCTACTTTTGGGTTAGGTACTTCGGCCGTTAGCGGACGAAATTTTCAGACAAGCTCATTTAACCTGTCAGCAATGAAATACTGTGTGAAAACATAGAAACCAACCCCAAAAAACCTCTCAGAGGCTCAGAGCAAGTATGGAGGGCTTCAATCAATGAAGGTATTGTTTTTGTTCTCTGTCAGACTGGGGGTAGAATGCTAAAACAATAACCTGGGAATCTTGTGATGTGAACCAAGCCACATATTCAGCAACATATATGACCAGGTACTTCACCTTTCTCTCAAATACATGCCATGTCATGCACCTTCAGCCAATGACCTGTGGGAACATTTTGGAAAAAGGGGTATAAATTCCTATTTATGAGCAATTTCATTTTGTTCACATCAATTTATTTTTACTAAAACCTGGGTTTTGGTCTATTTTTGTCATATTCTTGATTGATTCCAACAGATATACATGCAAAGGAATACTTGCATAACCTAAGTCTATCATTTAGAGTGTTCAAAGGCTCAAAACAGCTGTAGATTTGGACTGAACCATAACACTATTTCAGTTACCTCCCTTTTATGATTTCCAAATTCGACAAAAATCACAGTTTTATCATATTACTTTGGCCTGATGAGGTCAAATTGAAGCGTTTTCAAGTGAAAATGTCTTGCATATTCTTGTTCGAGTATAAGATACATTATTTTAGGACTGCGCGGCAGGAAAAAAAGGGCCATAGGATATCTGCGACAAATGTAAAATCCTCCGCTACGTCCATTTGGATTAAAATCTTCCGTGTTCATTGCATCCTGAAAACTTCCATGTCTGCGAGCGGTGGGTTGCCCCATTAAGCAGTAGAAATGAATTGGATCCACGCAATTTTGCACCTTTTCCAATACCCCTTTTCCTGTGTCATTTCTGAAAAATCAGCCAGATTTTTGTGTTGAAACCCTAATTTTGCCAAAAAATGGGATTTTTTTGTGCACATTGCTGTGTTTTCAATGCTTGAATGTGTCCTAGATGCTTCCTTACTATCAAATGAGGTAAAAAATGCTGCAATAGAAACAATCTTTTCTTTCCAGGTTATTACAGCAAAGCACGCTTATATTGGCATATTTAAGGATTTTTAACTTCGCACCCTTGACTTTTATAGTCATAAAAAATAAGGGATAAAGGTGTTCAGTTTTGTATATCAGTGTTATTTCAATGTTATTTAGTGGCATGAAACAGTTCTGCTTCCATGTGAAACAAAATCATGCCAAAACAGAATTTTATTTGAGAAATATCATCAAAATGTTGTTTTTTCAAGCAGAAAAAAGGGGTCATGCCATTAAATTTTCATAAAACATAAGAAAGATTGAAATTGTATATCAAATCAATTCATTGACATGTTGAATACACCCTTACAAAGTGAAAACCATCATAAACTACTATCTAGCATGATCTTTTATGACTAAAATTAAACACTGGAAACATTCAATTTTAACACAAGAAAGGTATCCATTTGTGAGCTAAAAGCACAGTATAGGGTAAAGGGTAATTGCCATATTTGCCTAACTGTTGAACCGAATCAATCGAGAATTTTGTACATTATTCCGCAATAGGCATTCGTAAACTAAAATGTTATCATCATGCGATTTATCGAAAAAAGTCGTCTTATTTATAAAGGTCAAAGGGAAGTAAATCGGATCGGCTTGCCGGGCAGACAATTTTGTCCAGGGAATTTCAGATGAATATACAAGACTGATGTTGGCTCCCATTGGACAATAATGATTTTGTTGAAAGTTGAAAGTGATTTTCATAAAGTTGAATAACCTCTGACTGATTTATAACCAAAATAGTGTTTGCTTTTAGCTATGTTGACACTCTAATAGCCATTTTCAAAACATGCTGTATTTTCTGAAATTGAAAGTAAAATTCAGTGCGGGATAAGGGTGACCTTTGATTCGACCTCCTAGCTCTTTCCATAAACGGTGAACATGTGAGTTTGTTTTGCTTTTCTGGTAGTTCTAAGAATGAACTTTAGTTTGATACAGGTATATATGTTAATCCATTTGCTAGTAACGAACCATAACCCATAATGCTATAATGGTCGCCTATGGAAAATGATTTACTTCCCTTTGACCTAAAGCAAGAATTCTGTTTTGGTAGTATTTTTTCATTGTCGCTACTTTTGGGTTAGGTACTTCGGCCGTTAGCGGACGAAATTTTCAGACAAGCTCATTTAACCTGTCAGCAATGAAATACTGTGTGAAAACATAGAAACCAACCCCAAAAAACCTCTCAGAGGCTCAGAGCAAGTATGGAGGGCTTCAATCAATGAAGGTATTGTTTTTGTTCTCTGTCAGACTGGGGGTAGAATGCTAAAACAATAACCTGGGAATCTTGTGATGTGAACCAAGCCACATATTCAGCAACATATATGACCAGGTACTTCACCTTTCTCTCAAATACATGCCATGTCATGCACCTTCAGCCAATGACCTGTGGGAACATTTTGGAAAAAGGGGTATAAATTCCTATTTATGAGCAATTTCATTTTGTTCACATCAATTTATTTTTACTAAAACCTGGGTTTTGGTCTATTTTTGTCATATTCTTGATTGATTCCAACAGATATACATGCAAAGGAATACTTGCATAACCTAAGTCTATCATTTAGAGTGTTCAAAGGCTCAAAACAGCTGTAGATTTGGACTGAACCATAACACTATTTCAGTTACCTCCCTTTTATGATTTCCAAATTCGACAAAAATCACAGTTTTATCATATTACTTTGGCCTGATGAGGTCAAATTGAAGCGTTTTCAAGTGAAAATGTCTTGCATATTCTTGTTCGAGTATAAGATACATTATTTTAGGACTGCGCGGCAGGAAAAAAAGGGCCATAGGATATCTGCGACAAATGTAAAATCCTCCGCTACGTCCATTTGGATTAAAATCTTCCGTGTTCATTGCATCCTGAAAACTTCCATGTCTGCGAGCGGTGGGTTGCCCCATTAAGCAGTAGAAATGAATTGGATCCACGCAATTTTGCACCTTTTCCAATACCCCTTTTCCTGTGTCATTTCTGAAAAATCAGCCAGATTTTTGTGTTGAAACCCTAATTTTGCCAAAAAATGGGATTTTTTTGTGCACATTGCTGTGTTTTCAATGCTTGAATGTGTCCTAGATGCTTCCTTACTATCAAATGAGGTAAAAAATGCTGCAATAGAAACAATCTTTTCTTTCCAGGTTATTACAGC
>JASEVX010000004.1:125796825-125887976 GCA_031761405.1 Serripes groenlandicus | reverse complement strand
CACAGGTTCACGTCATATGCGAACACTGCAGACAAGTTCTCCGACACTTTCATATGACTAACATCAATCATGACGTTTTCTCTAGGTTATTTACCAGACCGAGATAATAAAAAAAGTCCATGCTACCCACATGTGTGGGTGCACCGTGTTTTTTAATACGGCGTTATTATTAATCAAATAAATGTATATAATATCTGAGCTGCGTCAAGCGAGTATGAGACTTAATGACATTTCGCTTTGACATATCTCCAAAACAAATAGGCATAAAACAATTTGGGATAGACGTCTATGGCAAGCCAATTGTCCAATAATTACGTGAACCTAGGTTTACGGTCGAAAAACTAGGATTAACGATCGATAAACTAGGTTTTTCGAACGTAAAACCATGTTAACCTATACTTTCGAGCGAAAACATAGGATAACGTCGTAAACCATAGTTCACGCTCGTAAACGTAGGTTCACGCTCGTAAACCCAAGTTCACGGTCGTAAACATAAGTTCACGTTCGTAAACTATGGTTCACGCTCGTAAACATAGGTTCACGCTCGTGAACCCCGGTTCACGCACGTAAACATAGGATAACGACCGAAATTCGTAGTTCAATCGAGAAACCTAGTTTATCAAACGTAAACCATGGTTTACGGTCGATAAACTAGGATTATCAAATCAACTTTGAATTTCGGGCGTGAACCTAGGTTTACGACCGTGAACCTATGTTTACGAGCGAGAACCATAGTTTACGAACGTGAACCTATCTTTACGACCGTGAACCTAGGTTCACGTTCGTAAACTATGGTTCACGCTCATGAACCCAGATTCACGCCCGTAAACATAGGTTCACGCTCGTGAACTTAGGATAACGACCGAAATTCTTAGTTCAATCGAGAAACCTAGTTTATCGAGCGTGAACATGGGTTCACGAGCGTAAACTATGGTTTACGCCCGTTATCCTATGTTTTCGCTCGAAAATATAAGTTAGTATTCGATAAACCTGGTTTTACGTTCGAAAAACCTAGTTTATCGATCGTTAATCCTAGTTTTTCGAACGTGAACCTGGGTTCACGTAATTATTGGACAATAATTACGTGAACCTAGGTTTACGGTCGAAAAACTAGGATTAACGATCGATAAACTAGGTTTTTCGAACGTAAAAGCATGTTAACCTATACTTTCGAGCGCGAAAACATAGGATAACGTCGTAAACTATAGTTCACGCTCGTAAACGTAGGTTCACGCTCGTAAACCCAAGTTCACGGTTGTAAACATAAGTTCACGTTCGTAAACTATGGTTCACGCTCGTAAACATAGGTTCACGCTCGTGAACCCCGGTTCACGCACGTAAACATAGGATAACGACCGAAATTCGTAGTTCAATCGAGAAACCTAGTTTATCAAACGTAAACCATGGTTTACGGTCGATAAACTAGGATTATCAAATCAACTATGAATTTCGGGCGTGAACCTAGGTTTACGACCGTGAACCTATGTTTACGAGTGAGAACCATAGTTTACGAACGTGAACCTATCTTTACGACCGTGAACCTAGGTTCACGTTCGTAAACTATGGTTCACGCTCATGAATCCAGATTCACGCCCGTAAACATAGGTTCACGCTCGTGAACTTAGGATAACGACCGAAATTCTTAGTTCAATCGAGAAACCTAGTTTATCGAGCGTGAACATGGGTTCACGAGCGTAAACTATGGTTTACGCCCGTTATCCTATGTTTTCGCTCGAAAATATAAGTTAGTATTCGATAAACCTGGTTTTACGTTCGAAAAACCTAGTTTATTGATCGTTAATCCTAGTTTTTCGAACGTGAACCTGGGTTCACGTAATTATTGGACAATTGGCTTGCCATAGACGTCTAGTTCTATTACAGTTAGGCATTTGGTTATGTATAAAATATATGGGCCGTTCCGGGAGAAAACCAACATTTTGGAGTCTGCGTAAATATTGCCCCCGGATCAGCCTAAACATGTCGCGAAGGCTAACCGGGCCAGACACGTTTAGCCTCCTGTGGAATTTCTGTTTCAGGAATCAATCCTCTTTACCTCTATCCCCCAAGACGAAATGTGTCGGCCCGGATAAGTCTGCGCAGGGTGATCTGGATAGATACATTACGCATAGTCCACAATGTTGGTTTTCTAGTGGAACGGCTGAATTATGCGGACAGTGGATACTCTGACGAGACTAAGCGGAAGTAAAGGTTTGTCTGAGTCTGCACTATACGCGGATGTATTCAGACCCCATATCGCGCAGCTCAAATATATAGGTAGTCCAATTAAGTCTGGCCGAGCCCCGGTAGCTCAAACGGTAGCACAAGGTTTGTGAGTTCGAATCCAAGCTCGGCCAACATTCTTTCCGACGTTTGACAAAAGTCATTGTGACCTGCGTTATTTGTCTTTCACCAATGGGCTGTTTAATAATCTATGCGGAAAAGCAGCCAGTTGCTTGGAAAATATGTTGTGTGGTGTACTGGTGTGGGAAAACCAGGAAACGCATGAGTAAGTGAACTGGTCGCCGTGCTATAACTGAAAAATTGTTGAAAACGGCGTTAAACCCCAATCAATCAATCAACACATTTAGTCTGATGTACATTAATGCACTTGAAAACTCATACTCCTCTTGCACACAAACTTTAACACAAGATACATATATGTTTTTTGGCGAAGCGGTTTAACTCGTCGACCGTTTATTTCACCTTACTATAATAAAGACACATCTTTAATATGTAACTAATTCAACAACAACAACTTCAACCCACTGTCTCAATGGGAAAGGCATTCGCCTTGATGATAACCATATATCGCCAGGAATATTTAAAGCAGCCACGCCTGTAACAGGAAGATATATGATATAGGGAATTGAATCTGCCTTTTTACTATACAGCATATCGAATACTCCAATAATTATAAAGGCGGCCACGCCTGTAACAGACAGATATATGCTATAGGGAATTGACTCTGTTTTCTTACTATTCAGCATATCAAATATTCCAGTAATTATAAAGGCGGCCATGCCTGTAACAGGAAGATATATTCTATAGGGAATCGAATCTGCCTTCTTACTATACAGCATATCGAATATTCCAGTAATTATAAAGGCGGCCACGCCTGTAACAGGAAGATATATGCTATAGGGAATTGAATCTGTATTCTTCCTATACAGCATATTGAATATTCCAGTAATTATAAAGGCGGCCATGCCTATAACAGGAAGCTATATGCTATAGGGAATTGAATCTGTATTCTTACTAAACGGCATATCGAATATTCCAGTAATTATAAAGGCGTCCACGCCTGTAACAAGAACATATATGCTATAGGGAATTGAATCTACCTTCTAACTAAACAGCATATTGAATATTCCAGTAATTATAAAGGCGGCCACGCCTGTAACGGGAAGATATATGCTATAGGGAATTGAATCTGCCTTCTTACTATACAGCATATTGAATATTCCAGTAAGTATAAAGGCGGCCATGCCTATAACAGGAAGCTATATGCTATAGGGAATTGAATCTGTATTCTTACTAAACAGCATATCGAATATTCCAGTAATTATAAAGGCGTCCACGCCTGTAACAAGAACATATATGCTATAGGGAATTGAATCTGCCTTCTTACTAAACAGCATATTGAATATTCCAGTAATTATAAAGGCGGCCATGCCTATAACAGGAAGCTATATGCTATAGGGAATTGAATCTGTATTCTTACTAAACAGCATATCGAATATTCCAGTAATTATAAAGGCGTCCACGCCTGTAACAAGAACATATATGCTATAGGGAATTGAATCTGCCTTCTTATTAAACAGCATATGGAATATTCCAGTAATTATAAAGGCGGCTACGCCTGTAACAGGAAGATATATGCTATAGGGAATTGAATCTGCCTTCTTACTAAACAGCATATTGAATATTCCAGTAATCATAAAGGCGGCTACGCCTGTAACAGGAAGATATATGCTATAGGGAATTGAATCCGTTTTCGTACTATACACCATATTGAATATTCCAGTAAATATAAAGGCGGCCACGCCTGTAACAGGAAGATATATTCTATAGGGAATTTAATATGCCTTCTTACTATACAGCATATCGAATATTCAAGTAATTATAAAGGCGGCTACGCCTGTAACAGGATGATATATGCTATAGGGAATTGAATCCGTCTTCTTACTATACAGCATATTGAATATTCCAGTAATTATAAAGGCGGCCACGTCTGTAACAGGAAGAGATATGATATAGGGAATTGAATCCGTCTTCTTACTATACAGCATATTGAATATTCCAGTAATTATAAAGGCGGCCACGCCTGTAACAGGAGGATATATGCTATAGATAATTGAATCCGTCTTCTTACTATACAGCATATTGAATATTCCAGTAATTATAAAGGCGGCCACGCCTGTAACAGGAGGATATATGCTATAGATAATTGAATCCGTCTTCTTACTTTACAGCATATTGAATATTCCAGTAATTATAAAGGCAGCCACACCCTTAACTCGTATCTATCACTAGAACGTTCTGTAAAGCAGGGTCATTTTATTTTAACCTTTAATCCAAGTATCCTGACATACAAGTTAATACCAATGATAGCACGTGCTATATATATATATATATATATATATATATATATATATATATCTTGGAATCGTAATTGAGCGACAGTGTTTAACAAACACTCTTAAGCATATATCATCTTTTACTTACATACATTCGACACCAATCAATATAATCAAAAACAAATATCAAATGTTAGAAGCCAATGAACTATACATGTATGAGAAATTAAAAGCAATATTGCTGGAAAAATGTTGATCGTTCCGGTTTTTGAAATATAAACCCATGCACCTTCCCGGTACTTATCCGTTTTACATGATTAAATAAAAGCGACATATAAATATCATATCATATAACATTATTTTTTGTAAGGATGAGTAAATCTGCACACCTTAAAAAAAAAACAGCAAATGAGCCGTCCTACGAGAAAACCAACATTGTGGTTTCTGCGTAAAGTATCGACCCGGATCAGCGGCATGCTTACCCGGATAGACACTTTTCGCCTTCTGTGGATTTTCTGTTTCAGAAATCATTACTCTATACCTATATCTCCCCGAGACGGAATGTGTTGGCCCGGATCAGTCTGCACGGACTGAGCAGGCTGATCTGGATCGATACATTACGCAGCGGCCATAATGTTGGTATCCTCGCGGGATGGCTCAAATGTAAGATTTCTAGTGTCATAGAATCTTTCTTATTTCGGTTTTCCCAAAACGTGTTGAACCATACACGAGTTTGTGAGAAACAATTTATTCTATAACAAGCATTCACAATCGGACTACGGGTGTTGCATGATTGAATTAAAGTTGCGAGATAGAGAGTGACATGGAATGAGGCAATGTATCCCAAACACTCAACCCATATATAATGGTACACTAACGCCATCGTTGAAATCCATCCTCGTAAGTTGAAGAAGTATTGCTGGCCCTCGACTGGTGTAATAACTTTGGTAGTGAAAGACCCCTAGTCTGCCAACGCCTCAGGTAACTTCAATTCTTTCAGTTCTTTATTATGTTTCTGCAAAAAACAACAACATATGTATCAAACATAAATATAGTTAACATATCATTTCAACTGATAAAGGAATTTCCTTATGAATAAACATAAGAATACAGATCTTCTAGCGATAAGTCAAACCAAATAAATCAAAATATTAATGCTCATACTACAAAAGCAAGGGAGATAACGAGTGTTCGATATTTGTATTTTCATAACAATTACTCTCCCTTACCTAGCATTTTTTCCCCTCACTTTTCCACTATAGTCGATATATAAAGCTAACATTGTGAATCTCAAGTTTTCAGCACCAAACATATTACCTTCTCCATTTTTACATTTGGTATAAAATTCTTTTGAAGTAGGCATGGATATAAAATCTTGAATAAATAACGAAAAGTGTGCCTCCAAAGAACATAACATTGGCCAAAAAACAGCCGATGTCCATTCCGGGACTACTAACACTCCCCGCGCATAGGCAACCGTCATCTTCCCCGGCACTCTGGGTATTCAAGTGATGGGTGAGAAAAAAATCAACATCCTTTACTCCTGTCATAAGTAAATGCATCCACTCCTGACGTTCCGTTAAACCAAAATCTAGAGTAGAAATGAGGCAATTTTGCATTGTACTCTGACGCAAAGTAATCAATGTCTAACCAGCCCCATCTCCGATTTGAAATGCCAATTATATCTTGAGCTATGCCCTAATCATTCTTTCTATTATCTTGGATAGATAATCAGCTTTTCCGTTTTCATTCCTAGGCAACCATTCAACTTCCAAGGGATTACACTTTTCAGTACAAAACTCAAATATTTTATAATCTAAGTCTTGTAAGTCCATTTTCTAGAACCCTTTTGTACAATGGTTTCACAGATTAGCATTATCAGAGACAATTTTAACCCCATTGACTATTAAGCACATCTCCAAGGGCAAGAAATACTCTGTACACTGCACAAAGGTCCCTACATAGGGAGGATTTATTAGATTCCAAAGAATCCAAAGTTCCATGAACTATCCCTTCCCGAGTATCTACCTCATAACCACTAAATCCTGTACTACTAGCATCACTATATATACTATCATAGAACATTTATTTGCCGAATAAATTAACCGACTATTCAAGGAAGTATGATTTTTATCCGAAATGCTAGCTGATACTTACGTTCCTCAGTCAATCTGATATAAGAACGCCAAGATTGTTTTCGGGCTATTAATATTATATTGTTTAACTTCTAGTCATAATCTGTGAAACAGGGCCTAAAACTATATTCATCATTATGATTAGACCATCAAAGCATGTTCCTGACAGGTAACCATGGTAACAATCATACCTACATTAAATCTCGAACTTTTTCTGAACTCTATTCATATGAATATTTGACAAATTATTCATTCGAATTCAGCAATACACCAAGCCACTGTAATTTATAATGTGTTATCCAACATGATTTATTGGCCTTGGGTTTGAAACCAGCGGGCAATAAATTACCCTTAACATCTGTCCCCATATTTTCGGTTGTCAAATACATAGTAGAGCCAAAACTATCATCTAAAAACATCACACAATTGTTACCTTCTCCTCTACATTTAGCTATCAATGGTCTAGTTAACTTAGTATGTATATACGGGGCTGGAGACAGACCGAAATAAAGAATTAGGAAACGGACATAGTAAACTGTACCATCTTCCATAAACCACGAAAACCCCAGAAATTCTGTATGTGGAGGAAATATATCAATACAATGATAAACAGAATGAATATTAATCTTAATCATCCAGTAATATTTCTGTAAACACGGCAACGCTATTCTGAGATTTTCGTACGTCACGGTCTGCTTCCAAACATGCACATTAACTAATCTCAAGTCAAGAATTAACCCCATTGTTTTGAATTGAGACCATCAAAAGATTAACAACAATTGGTATTTGTTTACATTGGGCTATCAAACTCCGTCCAACAAATCCCTTATTGCATTTTTAATAAAACGTCTCTCCCTTAGCGACGACTTATTCTGTTTACTAAAAGATTTGCTTGGTAATTAATAGAAAGAGATCTTGTATCCATACATGATGGTATCTAGAATAAATTCAACCGTGCCAATCCTTTTCCAAATTTGAATATGTTCCTTTAACATTTTCTTCACAATAATTACCTTTTCACCTGGCTCAATATGTTCCCTTAACCTTTTCTTCACAATAATTTCCTTTTGACCTGGCTCAATATGTTCCCTTAACCTTTTCTTCACAATAATTTCCTTTTGACCAGTCAAATTTGTTTCGCCATATTGACAACATGTCCATACGTACCAACGCGAAACCCCGTTATCCCGACTTTCAAAGACTACTATATTTTATTTCAAAAAATAAATATTCTTCGAAATTACGACACATCATAAGTGTTAGTCATAATAAAAAGAAAATCCTACATGCTCTGACAGAAAACATGTTGTTGTTTTTGTCTTTCACATTTGAACATTTTGTCTATTAATTAGCTGCTAGTCATTCTGGCATTTATTGCAAAATCTGACCCAAATACCAATAAATAGTTATGCCGTCATGCAACAATATGTCATCAATATGGTCGACTGTTTAAAGGTTTTTATCTAACCAGTTTTCGCGAAGGTTTACAAAGCCATTCTTGTGGTGATTCCTACACATTTACAGGAGTTTTGGAACAATATACTTATTATACAAATGGTATATTACAACGCGTAACCTCGCTGTTGTGTAATGAAATACATGTACACTCGTGTAGCTCCTATGACACAAAAGCGGGTCAAATAACATGTATCTATTGTTTGTGTATAGTTAACATGACACGTAATTCTAACTCGTTTAAAACAGACTTGATTCAACAAACCAAATTAATTCCAGATTAAAATCATACTCTTTTTTTAAACTATGCATTAATCCAAAACATCACTGCTAGCACACTTTCGACGCTTTGTTACAAGAAAACAAAACATGGACATTTTAAATTTTACGTGTACCTGTGTATTCATGCGCGACAGTAACTTCACTTGAGCGTGGATTCTGGTGTAATGGCTCTTCCCAATTCTACCGCTAAATTAGATTTTTCCATCATTTCAAAAAAGATTGAAGGTATATAATAAACAGATTAATAACCTGTATTCCGATGATACTAAAAATATTTCACTCGAATGGGTGTTATCGGGCAGAGACATATGTGTTTATATGTATCTGTATCGGGTGAAAAAATCCTTCCTTTCAGGAACTCGTTTTTTCACTCGATAACACAAATTCTCGTGACATATTTTTTTTATTACATGCCTGTACATTTTCCGGTGGAAATACATGCAGATTGACATGCGCAAATACACCACGACAGATTGAAATTCCGTATCTACATACGGTGTAAATACAAGATTGTGACGTCAGACAGTGCGAGGACTACTTTCAGCGAGGTTCCCGTTTTTAATCTGGGCTACGTAGTAAAATATGCAGACAACCAGTACTATTTAGGAAAATTGTTTTTATTGTATGTATCGAAAACCTAGCGTCAAATTTAATAAACCCCCGCAAGTAAAGATTATGTTGTCATTTTCACCCACAAAACAATGGAAATTTAATTTGATAATGTTATTGGGCGGGACTTACATATAAGCATACTTTTTAGGGGCGTGGCCTAAGTAGCGTAGTAAATATTCACCCGCCATTCATCTTTTTTATTTCAAGATTACAAAATTGTATCCCCAATAAAAAATATATTGAATCTGTATATTTGTTAGTGTTTCGCTCTTCATAGATCGTAGGTATATAATAAAAGGAATATTACGTTGCGGGAGCGATAAATGTGTTCGTATTGCACGACTCGTAGCGTGGGAAAGTCCATATCTTACTCGACCTTCGGTCTCGTAAGATATCGATTTTTCCACGCTACTTGTAGTGCAATACAAACCCTTTTATCGCTCCCGCAACGTAATTTTCCGTATATATACGTTTGTAATATAACATGACCTAATACTAGGAAAATAACGTCACGTCAGCGTTTTGACGTAATACGTTAGTCACTTTGGCGCCAAAACCCGTAAATTTCATCTAGAATTATTGTAAACGTTAAGTACATGTTTATCGAAATACGCCTCATAAGTCACTTTAGGTGATATATATAATATCTGATGAGTGTTATATATTATTACTTTATTAAAATAGCTTTGGAAAACCCGATTTTCTTTGTGTGTTTCGTCATGTGATAAAAAGAATCTGACATTCGTTGTCATTTCATAAACAGTTGTATTAAACTCGTCCAAGATATGTGTTATTAAGCTCGCCACAGGCTCGCTAAATAACAAAAACTCGTTTTATAAAACTTTTTATTTAATGCTAAGTGATGAAATACTGTGTTCTATCAGTGAAATATAAAATCCTTATTCCACACTGTGGAATATGAATAAATGACGTCAAAGGGACTAACGTTATGACGTCAAACCGCTGACGTGACGTCATTTTCCTAGTATTCGGTCATGTTATACTACACAAGTTATATATAAAGAAATACATAATGGGTATATTATTTGTTTTTCATCAATTTGTCATTAAATAAAAAGAAAATTTGTTTGTTTTGAGTGGATATGGAATATATTTCAACTCGAAGTGATACAATTTAAACATTTTCTACGCGCGAGTGAAAATATTCAATTGTATCACGTCTCGATGAGGTATATTCCATATCCACTCAAAACAAACAAATATCCTCTATATATGAAATGACAACTCATGTCAGATCCTATATATATATATCAGACAGATAAATACATAGAGAATAACTAACTGCATGTTTTGGATATAGAATTTATGTCACAAGGGAAAAAAGGGGTAATTTGGTCAAATTCACGAAACCGTAGGTTGAGTGATTTTACAACAAATTACCCCTTTGTTCCCGAGAGACATAAATTCGATATCAAAAACATGCAGTTAGTTATTCTATTTATTATATATCTGGAATAAATCTCCCCTTTATTTTAAAGAAGCATATAAAAAAAAAAATGACTTGGCCTTAGGCGTATGAATGTTACGTAACCAAATACTGCTGCTTCTATTTGGCGCCAAATGACTAGCGTTATGACGTCAAAACCGCTGACGTGACGTCATTTTCCTAGTATTCGGTCTCAGGTTTTTTTAAATTCCTAGTATTAAACCCACTTTCAATTCCAAAGATGTTCCAAATCTAAAAAAAGTAGTTCCGGCAAAAATGATATCATCACTAGTGATGATATAAAAAAAACTAAAAGTGTTATCGTCACAGTGTTAGTTATCATTTTTTAAAAAATTGATATTCATTTTATGTCACTTAAATTTCAATGCAAAATTTGGATAGGTATGTAATAAAGGTAATTAATCTCTATATATGAAATGACAACTCATGTCAGATCCTATATTTATGACATAAAGTCCACTGTGGGAGTGTCAAAATCCCATTACATAAATATCATTGGATACTAGTTTTGTTTCCTGTCTTACGCTCAAGTCTTTGTTAAAACGCGGAAACCAAACTATGAAAATGACGTCACTTCCGCGGTTTGAAGTCATAACGTTAGTCACGTTGGCGCCAAAACTGGCAATTTTCTTGAAGAAATATGGTAAACGTTACTTACATTTTTTCGAAATTCGACTCATAAAATAAATAAACATAAAAAGACATATATCCTTTATTTATTTTTTTAAAAATGCCTAACGTCAACATTTTGTTGTCTGGAATATATTTGTTATACTGCTATTTTTTGCGTACGATATTTGTACAGCCAATTTGCCCAGGGTATTATATATTTTATGAAATGTACACGTTTGCATTCCCGAACAGTATAGATCCAGATCACATTGAGTAGTCAGCTTGAATTCGCACAGCTTGAACCGAGCCTTAACTGTCTGTCTACATATTATTTAGTCATAGGTGCATACTTTGACAAGTTTTTCAAGTTTTTATTCGCAAATCGGCATAAATGGTGATATGATCAAGACACAAACGTTTATTCACATTTATTGCAATGTAATAAACAAAATATAGAGTTAACATACCTATGTAAATATATAACCTAACATTAAGGTAAGAAGTATTAGAGCTGTAGTCCTTTTAATTTGACACAAATTCACCAAAATGCACCTTCATTATGGTCCCGTTATCTGCCACAGAGAAGTCACAAATAATAATAATAATAATAATAATTTTAATAATAAAAAGTAAAATAAATAAATGATAATAATAATAATAATAATTTATTTTAAATAGGTGACCCATTTAGTTAGTTAACACTTATCTCCAATGATTCTTGTGTCTGTATTAGGGAAGGGTTAATTCAAAGGAAAATTCGAGACAAAGTTATAAATGCGATAGCAACCGATGCTTGAAATGGCATTGTGTAAAGCTTTTCCTTAACCCATTCTCTCATAAAGACGCTTTCTGACGCCTCTGCAGCAGACAGCCCAGCATAAATAGAAGAAATTTCTCAATACGAGCAATTTCTCCTTTTGTCACCATGTTTTCAACTCTTATTCATTTATTGAACCTTCATTTACAGGAAGTTTCTAAATGTCTTCGGATGTGTTTTCAAATACGTCTACTGTATATTTATTGTATGTGGGAAAGGGTTAAACATTTTCCCAGATAAAGTCAACATGTGACACCCAATGCAGCAGACAACTGTTAAAAACGTTGTTGGAAAATGAGATATTGCGTAAAGCAAGTGAGATTTCATTTTGCCTCACCTTTTAGGACAATGTTTAGGACATTCCCATGCAATGTTTTTCTCATATAATTTCAATAATAACTAGAGATTGTAACTGTAGCAACAGTTACGAACGAGTCCCTTGCAATTTTATTGAACAAGGGGATATAACTTTGCAACCAAGTGGCCCAGAGTTCTTGCAAGCTGCACAACTTCACTGGTCGTTATTGAGTAATACAAGTCCGAAATATCGAAGCGAGTATTCGGTAATGCACAAATACACGTGAGAAAGTAGTATCACTTGATTGGGAACACATGTACTAGGTTTCAAGTCTCTATCACTTTTCGTTATCGAGTTATACAAGTTCAAAAAATCAACCAATCAGAGCGCAGAAGGGGGGATAATTTTGCAACAAAGTGGCCCAGAGTTATAATTCTTACAAGGTGCACAACTTCACATTGCCATCTATCTATGTTCCAAGTTTCAATCAATGTCATCAAGTAGTTTATGAGTTCTGCTCTGGACAAAGTTTACACTATTAAAATATTGAACAAGGGGAGATAACTTTTCAACAAAGTGGCCCAGAGTTATAATTATTGCAAGGTGCACAATTTCACATTACCATCTATCTATGTTCCATGTTTCAATATTATCTGACCATTCGTTCACAAGATATCGCTCGGACAACAAATAAAAAACAGTAAAAAAAACAATACGATTCCCAACCAAAGGTTGGTGAACCGTAATCATAAGAGAACTGTCTTTTCTTTAAATCAAAACGTAGGAATATCAATGATTGTGCTTTAAACCTTATTAAATACATGCCATGACGGTATACACATTGCCTATAGACGGGGAAAATAACCGCATTTACAGCAGTCGCCTTTTGAAAACAGTATGTCAAAGCGAAGGAGCCTTTTACCGCAATTGTTTCAAATATGTTCATTCATTTTACTTTTCAGTATTTATATATTTTCAATATATGTGAGCTCAGCGTAATAATAACTTCTGGCATTCCTCCGTTGTCAGTAAATAGCCTGGTAGGGGATCGCACCGTTCAATAATGTCGATACATTGATGGATGTAAACGTTTTAGATAAAACAATGATATTGTACGGTGTACAGTTTAGGTCATCTTTATTTGTCCATCTCTAATTTATATTACATCCTACATTTCATTCCCATTACATCGATTTTAGTTCTGTCAAATTATTTTATATCATTTAATTCAATACAATATATTTGATTTTTGAATATTATTAATTCTCATTTTGTATTGGATATGTATATGCACGCTAAATGACCTAAGTTGTGGATGGGCCATAAAACACTATACATTCTTTCATTGGTGCATTATTTGCCACATTGACTTATAGGTTTGGTAAGGTTAATTAATGATGAATTTATTTTGGTTTAAATCACCTTTACGATAGTATTTCAATCATATCACAGCGACTATTTGAGCCAGTGCATGACTATGGACAGGCTGATCTGGATCTAAATTGTTCACAAAAGCCAACTATTACCTTTTCCAAGCACTGACTCATACTTTTAACCAATGCGTATCTCTGCGTTACAGTTATTGAAGAAATAATCTAAGCCGTTCCACGAGAAAACCAACATTATCGACTAATCCGGGCCGACACATTCCGTCTGATGTGGTAAAGGTATAGAGAAATGATTCCTGAAACAGTGTCTGGTGAGATACTTTATGCAGTGTCCACAATGTTTGTTTTCGCGTGGAACGGCTTATTTATTTTCAGAGAATGACGTACTTAAGCTACAACTAATCGTCTGTTTGACCCGCACCATTTGTCCATACACTATTATGTCCGGACAAATACACGTCTACCTTCCCATAGTTTTGGTTTGATGTTGAACTGTATCCCATGTGTGCTAAACGGACTAATGACAGTGGTCACAATGGCTAACGTCGATCGTCGGGTTCGAAAGCACGACCGTTAAATTGACGTCTTTCGTCGTTACATTCATAGGTTTATTGCGAGGACTATAATTTGTAAAATGAAATAGCATGATGAGATTAGGTAGCTGATATCTTTCAATTCACCATCAACAGATTTTTTTAAAAACAAATCTGCAGCTGATAACCGTGAAATTATCGTGGAATAAATATTTACAATCTATATAAATATATTTTTTTAAATGTGAAAAAAAATGTGGTAAAAGGAGAAATTTCTCATAATGTTTTAAAAGTTGTCTGGTGCAGAGGGGTGGGGGAGGTTTGGATAAATCCAAATACACTCCTAACAAATGATGCATATTTTCCCAAATTCAACAACTCTGAATACACTCCTAACAAATGATGCATATTTTCCCTGATTCAACAACTCTGAATACACTCCTAACAAATGATGCATATTTTCCCTGATTCAACAACTCTGAATACACTCCTAACAAATGATGCATATTTTCCCTGATTCAACAACTCTGAATACACTCCTAACAAATGATGCATATTTTCCCTGATTCAACAACTCTGAATACACTCCTAACAAATGATGCATATTTTCCCTGATTCAACAACTCTGAATACACTCCTAACAAATGATGCATATTTCCCTGATTCAACAACTCTGAATACACTCCTAACAAATGATGCATATTTTCCCTGATTCAACAACTCTGAATACACTCCTAACAAATGATGCATATTTTCCCTGATTCAACAACTCTGAATACACTCCTAACAAATGATGCATATTTTCCCTGATTCAACAACTCTGAATACACTCCTAACAAATGATGCATATTTTCCCTGATTCAACAACTCTGAATACACTCCTAACAAATGATGCATATTTTCCCTGATTCAACAACTCTGAATACACTCCTAACAAATGATGCATATTTTCCCTGATTCGGAGAAGATACTTGTGCAATATCCTTCTCGATGTCTACTTTCTTAAATAGCCGAGCTGTATCGATTGGTTGCAGTGTTCTATTCGGAATAACCCGGATGAGATCCTTATTGTACAGCTAACAAAATGTAGAGATCTTAATGATAAACATCCTTCGAGTGAGCCTCGCCTAAACATCGGGTGCTTTTTAATAAACTTAAAACTTAAACCTTCCGTATTTGTTGACACACGATGAGCCGACTTTAACGTAAATATTTCTCATCGACTTATCACAGCCATCCCTCTCTTATTTAGTATATCGACACACGAAAACTCTTCTTCGGAACTTTGCGACCAGCGTCGGTCTGAATCGGCGTGCGTCTTCGTACAGTTTAATCTGAATATGAGCCGTCCCGCGATAAAACCAACATTATGGCCTCTGCGTAATGTATCGATCCAGATCAGCCGGCGCAATCCACGCAGATTGATCTGGAACGACACATTCCATCTCAGGGGGATAGAGGTATAGAGTAATGATACCTGAAACAGAACATCCACAGGAGGCGAAAAGTGTCTATCCGGGTAAGCCTGCGCGGCATGCTTAGGCTGATCCGGGTTTGTTTTCTCGCGGCACGGACCATATTTCCTTTTCGAAATGTAGTCATATAGCAACCATAACAATTCATAGAGCGGTGCTCTGCGGAGACCAACCAACATCTTCCATGCATAAGGAACCAAGTAGTAACTGCTTATTAGAAGCTCCTTTAAACCTTGTGTGACTCATTGTCGAACATGACAGAGTCATAAAAGACTGCGCGGATGCACTGGCTGATGATGAACTACACTGGTCGCAAATACCTAACGGTTGGTTCAATGTCGCTCAATCAAACAAGTGTAATATTCAAATGGATCGTAATTGCAATTAATTTCAAAATTCCTGGATGTCGATTTTAAGTAACATGGCTGTACAACCGTTAGTTTAAACCCCGGCGCTGCCAACAATATTTCCGATTATTTCAAATAGTCAATGTGCATGTTGTCTTTCGTCATCAACCAATGGACCGAATAGTCTATATGGGAAGGTAGCCAGGTGTTTGAAAAGAAGACTGTCTGGTCTACAGGTGCTTGAAAAGAATACTTCGTGGTCTACAGGTGCTTGAAAAGAATACTGTGTGGTTTACAGGTGTTTGAAAAGAGACTGTGTGGTCTACATGTGCTTGAAAAGAAGACTGTGTGGTCTACCGGTGCTTGAAAAGAATATTGTGTGGTATACAGGTGCTTGAAAAGAAGACTATGTGGTCTACAGGTGCTTGAAAAGAAGACTGTGTGGTCTACAGGTGCTTGAAAAGAAGACTGTGTGGTCTACAGGTACTTGAAAAGAAGACTGTGTGGTCTACAGGTGCTCAAAAAGAAGGCTGTGTGGTATACAGGTGCTATAAAAGAATACTGTATGGTCTACATGTGCTTGAAAAAAAGACTGTGTGATATACAAGTGCTTGAAAAGGAGACTGCGTGGTCTACAGGTGCTCAAAAAGAAACTGTTAGATCTACAGGTGCTTGAAAAGAAGACTGTGTGGTCTACAGGTGCTCAAAAAGAAGACTGTGTGATATACAGGTGCTATAAAAAAATACTGTATGGTCTACATGTGCTTGAAAAGAAGACTGTGTGATATACAGGTGCTCAAAAAGAAGACTGTGTGATATACAGGTGCTATAAAAGAATACTGTGTGGTCTACAGGTGCTTGAAAAGAGGACTGTGTGGTCTACAGGTGCTTGAAAAGAAGACTGTGTGGTCTACATGTGTTGAAAAGAATACTGTGTGGTCTACAGGTGCTTAAAAAGAATACTGTATGGTCTACATGTGCTTGAAAAGAAGACTGTGTGATATACAGGTGCTTGAAAAGAAGACTAGCTGGTCTACATGTGCTTGAAAAGAAGAGTGTGTGGTCTACAGGTGCTTGAAAAGAAGACTGTTTCGTCTACAGGTGCTTGAAAAGAAGACTGTGTGGTCTACAGGTGCTTGAATATAAGACTGTGTGGTCTACAGGTGCTTGAAAAGAAGACTGTGTGGTCTACAGGTGCAAGAAAATAATACTGTGTGGTTTACAGATGATTGTAAAGAAGAATGTGTGATCTACATGTGCTTGAAAAGAATACTGTGGGATCTACAGGTGCGAGAAAGCCTGGAAATACACGTCAGTTGAACACTCCATCGGGATATAACCCAAATACCATTGAAAACGGCGTAAACCTCAGAACAATCAATCGAAATGATATTCGTATTGGTAGCCTCATCTCTTCGTTTGAAATAAATTCGTCGACTCGGTGAAAGTCCTATGGTCTTAACACGCTACTATATATGTAAAAAAAGTGACAAATTAGTTCCTGGTTTATCTTATCAAGTTTTCAATATTTATGTTGATCACGTCGGGTGAAAATCGACAACTTTCGAAGATTATCGCTATTTAAATTTAATTACACAGTTGTCTATTCAAAGTCGGTTATTGGTCATAAAGGTACTCCAGTGGTTTCATTGTTGCCGTAAGACTTTAAACACGGTAGTAATGGCTCCTTAGCACTCAGGGTTGCGGGGTTAGCATTACGACTGACTGGCTGTTTTCAGGATAATTTGATAAATAGTACTGGAAACTTACCCCAACAACGTCGATATTACTGAAATTTTGTTGAAAACGGCGTAAAACACCAAACAATAATCAATGATTAAAAGTTACCATTACAACAATATGGTTTACAAGGAAGATCCGGATCAGAATGCCCGGATGTACAGCTTTGCCTGGATCTTCGTCGGTCGCCAGGTCCTGAAGGCAGGTTTTCGTGTGGCGTTGTCTTTATTACAATACACACAGGTACAGTGACATTGCAACCTTTAACAACTCGTCCAATCATTTACATTCAGTGTTTTATAAGTATTAAACTGGAGTGGAGAAATCGACAATGATATTATACACGGAATTCATAATTGTGATCATATTGTTGGCCGTCATGGGGTTAGGTGGTAAAGTGTTACTTTTCTTTCACCGAATGTAAATTATAAAGTTCCTGAATGTCCTATGTATGTTGATTAAATATGGTGTTCGCCAAATCTCATTAAAATCAGACCGAAGATCAATCAATCCAGACATCAAGTATAATGGCCTATTGAAGAAAGTACACAAATCAATTGCAATTTACTAATTAAATGTACAAGCGAAAGCGATAAATATGGGGAGGTAATTTACTAGACAACGCCGGCTATTAGACTACCAATGTTCTCAATCCAAATATATGTCATTTTTAATGCAATAACAAAGGTATGATACCATAACGGTACGAACATATAAAGTCCATAATATCTTCACGATAACATGTTTCTCTTCCAATTTAAAGCCATTGTGATTTGCATCATTAGGCTCTCGTTAATGATTTAAATAAAACATGTGGAAATGCGGCCAGTTGTACGGGAATATGTTAACGGAGTATAAGTAGTCAAAGCTGTTACTACAGTCATGCTTTTTTAGGGGAAAATCAGAATCAGTGAGGCGTAACGCATCGTCTAATACGTTTACGACAGCGGATAAAACCAGTTAAGTTATGTTTGACCTTTGCGCAGTATACAGGTAGCAGTCGACATCATTTATTTACATGTATAGGTGTATACAGTGCACAGTGCGTTGCCCAGTGTTGTGCAATACTCCTCAGCTTGAGGTCAATTGGACGGAACAAGAACAGTAATGTACGTATAGAGGAATCAGTGAGTTGTATAATGCTGATAGTGTATCTAAATTTATATGTAAAGCGGACGGTCAAGTTATAGAGCTGTACATATTGCAATGCATGTTGTATGAATCATGCTACCATTCTTTAAAGCAGGGCCAATTTTGTTTAATGTTGAGGTCACACGCTGTTTACATTTAAAGTGTCAAATCATGTTGGCATACGTATATAGGTTCACATAAGAACGGTTTCAGCATTGCAGATGAGCGCTTTTAATAGGGACCGCACTCAAGTTCCCTCAAATTACTGACAGGCCTCAAAAGCATAACTAATCTGTGCTTTTATTTCACTTAAATCATCATCATATATGAGGCCTGTCAGCCATTTGAGGGAACCTGAGTGCGGGCCCTACTAAAAGCGCTCATCTGGAGTACATGTGTGAAAAGAATACGCGTTAGGTGAATTAGAGCCGAATTGAAATACCGTCAGAGATGCCGTCAAACTCCAATTTATCCATCCGCTTCCCTTCTACATATTACATTATTTGGTTCTATATCACGTGTTCATTACATAATGTAGATGCAGTCCTAGTCAAGAACAATTCTGTGGTACTTTATCCTGCTCTAATCTTTGGTCTACATTTACCTCTGGTCCTGCTTTTTACAATGGGTGTCTACATTGCAACCTACCTTAAGAGAAAAAGGAGTACACCAGCGGTCCCTGTACAGCCGCCAAGCACACCGGTACAAACTAATCAATCCCGGCCAATGACGCCAGAGATCACCGGCAGTAATGTTAAAGGTATGTTATGTTTTGTCTTATTTCCCAACCAATGCCAATGCCAAAGACCCTAGTAAATCAAGCGTGGCATACAACCCCATTTTAGCCTTTTAGCTTTGTTCCTAGTGCCTGAAATGCTCCATTTATAATTTAATAGTAAACATTCTGGTTGTCAATAGTGCATTTACTAAGAGTAATGAAGGCGCCGGTTTGGTGTCATGGACTGCGCATGCGCGGACGCCATTTTATTCAACGTCTGATACTTAGTAGCAGTAAAGGCGCCGGTTTGGTGTTATGGACTGCGCATGCGCGGGCACCATTTTATTGACCTATTCATAGTATCTCATTTGCATATAAGGATTGACACAAGAGAGGGCGCCATTCTATTTACCTTGTTATTTGCATATAATGACTGCACATGCGTGGCGGCCATCTTATCTTTTGAATGACACTACGAGTCTATTTTTAAAAAGCTAGCACCCTTCAGGCGAGACCACCAACGATTTGTCTCCAGCCTTCTATTAATAGATTCTAGCGGGCATGTTGTTGGAACCCTCGAATAAAATGGCGGAGAAATTCGACCGAACCTTTGCTACATTGTTTCGGGAAACCTTACATGAGACATCCATACGACACGATATATCCCTTTTGTATGTCGTTTAGTCGAGCCAAAGCACGCAGTCAAACATGTATGGCAAAGCAAAAAGAATTAACGTGTTACCTCTAGAACATCCAGATTTCGAATGACAGATGCGGATGTCCTGATACTTTATCTATTTTTAGTCTCGTTATTTCACAATTACCATCGGATATTTAATCAGAAACATGTCCAACGTCTGTTGATTTAAAACCTGAAACGTGGACAATGCCCCATTGAAATGTCAAAAATGAGTCGCCTTTAAAAGTGCCATACTGACTGACACACCAGGTGTGCGTACAATAGCGCATTGAAATGTCAAAATTAATCTTCTTTAAAGGCGTCATATTGTCTGCGTCTGAACACCTGCTTGCCTGTGTATAACCCTTTACATTGCTGTTCAAAAAGTTATTATTCATGATGAAAGTTTTCTTATGTCTAAATTTGCACTTGAAAAGTGTCACTGTAGTTATACACGACTTTACTAATTTGATCAGATTTTAAATATACGGGTAAAAGGTGCCCATTAAAGCCGTCAAATCCGTTTTTGATGATATGTGCAACATTTTACGCTTTAACTGTTTCTCTTTATGCTATCAAATGATAGAGGAAACCAAAACCTTTCATTTGAAACCAGGGGTTGTTGATAAAGTTTTCAGCCGTTTTCGAGTTATGTAATATGAGCGATTTTAAACCCAAAAAGAAAGATATATTATTCGAAAGATCTCGTTGCGCCCTTTTCAATTCTGAAAAAAAATGATGGCCCTGTGAGAAGCTGTTCTCTAGTTATCGCAGTTTAAAGTGAGTTAGTTAGTGCTTTAAAGCAGTTACGTTTTAGATAAATCTCTCTAGCACTAAAATCTTAAAACGATGAAAAGTGTTTTGTAAACTCTATCGATTGAATGTGTATGTAAACCGGAAGTAAATCAACAGACGCTGGACACTGTGGCGCCTTTAAAGAAGATTAATTGTTTGCATTTCAAACGGCTGTTATCCTATGGTGATTGTGAAATAACGAGACTAAAAATAGATCAGGTATCAGGACATGCGCATCTGTCATTTGATATCTGGACGTTCTAGAGGTAAGATGTTAATTTATTTTTGCTTTGCTATACATGTTTGACTGCTTGCTTCAGCTTGACTATACGACACATAAGATATATCGTGTCGTATGGATGTCTCATGTCAGGTTTCCTGAAACAATGTAGCAAAGGTTCGGTCGAATTTCTCCGCCATTATATTCTAGGATTCCAACAACATGCCCGCTAGAATATATTGGTAGAAGGCTGGAGACAAATCGTTGGTGGTCTCGCCTGGAGGGTGCTTCAGAACACTTGCTCAATTGTTAAAGCTTTTAATAAAAGACTCGTAGTGTAATTCAAAATATAAGATGGCCGCCACGCATGCGCAGTCATTATATGCAAATAACAAGGTCAACACAATGGCGCCCTCTCTTGTGTCAATCCTTATATGTAAATGAGATACTATAAATAGGTCAATAAAATGGTGCCCGCGCATGCGCAGTCCATAATACCAAACCGGCGCCTTTACTGCTACTAAGTATCAGACGTTGAATAAGAAATTGCCCGCATTGTTGTTTTATCGGTATACAACAGTAATGGTGGCTTGTGGAGCAAGCAAAACCTTTTAGTCGTTTGAGAGACACGCTTTCTCTGTACACACGTTTTAAAACTCCGTACTTTGAGTTTGCTTCTTTGCTTATATATTGACTCCTAACATCAGGTTGTATCGGTCCGCAATAGAGTGCGACATTTAATTGTATATTTACAAGCCAGGTAACACACTCATGTCTGATGTACTAATTTACTATAGAACATCAGGTATCAGATACACTGCAAGTCACCAAGTTTGTTCCATGCCAGACGAATGTTTGGTTGTACATGTATATTTGAACTTGTCCATGGGAAAAGGTACAAGTCATCCACACAGTTTGATTAAGATGTGTAATGTTACTTGCATAACGTTGTTAGAATCTTCTGTAAACTTGTGTAGCTTTTGATAAGACTGATCAGATATACAGGGCGATCTGAACTACTCAGTTCAGAAATGCCAACGTGTACCTTTTCCAAAAGACGGGTTCATTATATATTTCCAAACATACCATCTTTAACTTATTTTCAGTACCACGTTACTGGTCCCGGGGCTCTCGTGATGTAGATTTCGTCGATTTAACAACATCTGAGTCCCGACCCATAAAGATATTGGTATACTCATTATGGGAACTAGGGAAAGTCGGTATAGGTAGGGATGCACAATCTCTTCGAAAAAAAAATATTCGTATTTTCAAAGTGCAACGGATACAAAATAAAGGTTTGTATAAAAAGTACATGGGTTTCAAGAAAATGATGGAAAGGAAAGAAAATTACATCGATTATTTCAAAGATTTGACTGAAGTGGCAAAAAGAGACAAACCTATTCAGATAACAGAACTGATTAAGAACACACCTGAATTAGCCCAGTCCTATCTTGAGAAAGACGTGGACCATACACTTAACGAGCACTACTTGTTTCATGGAACTAAATCTGAGAATGCCGAGTCTATTTGTCGACAAGGTTTAAGTCCGTTCTACGCAAGGGCTGGTTTATTTGGTAAAGGAGTGTACATGGCTGAAAATCCGACGAAATCAGATCAGTACACAGGTATGTTTTGAATATAAAATATGGTTGTTTTGGGTTTATTCGACCAACTATAAATTAGATTCGTGTTTGCTTGCATTATCATAACACTACATTAACAAGAAGCTTTATCAGACGTGAGATGGCAATGTATAAAGTTAATGTTTTGGATAATCCAACTAATATCGATTTATTCATAAAAGTACCTTGAAAATCTACCATTAAAATATGTATTTAGTGTCTTTTTGTAAACACAAAATATACATCAATAGTATCAGTCCATTTAGCCGAAGAATGATTCATTAATATATGAAAATGAAAATTTACTTTTTTTTATTTCATTTTTTTCAAAAGTGTATACTAACACTATCTCCGTTAAATCACAAAATGAATGAAAGTCCATAATCAAATAAATTTAGGTTTAAACGTGTCGCTGCCATAACAACTAGCCATATCGGCATCATTGTTTTTCTTTTAATCATTTAATCTCTGAAATGTGTGTTCGGGTAGGTTTGTCCATTTCATGATAGTATCAAGTGATAGTTAATGATGTTGTGAATGGTTCATTACCATCCTCTCTTACAAATCCATATCTGTCCACTGGGGTTAACGTATGGACATTTTGCTGGTAATTGGACAATACAGATAGCATTTGCTGCAAGCATATTCTGCTTTTTCTTAGCCGACATTCGGGGGCCATTATCTTGTACCAATGCCAATACGATTTGCCATGAAGTGAGATATGAACATAGTCTTGGTGATATCATCATGGTATATATATATGTCTCTCTGTATTCAAAATACGTTGAATTTAGACAATAGCAATCTCGTTATGCGTCGCCACTCCCATCCACTTCATTGTGAACTCACCATCGACTATAAGACAAATTGGAGTATTGTCCTTTCCATGTCATCTGTGAATGCCATTCTATCGATCGGAGCGCATCATTCGTTTTTATTTCCACACTAAACACGAACCCAAACCCTAAACTTAATGTCCTTTGGACAACTCTAAACATGCATTTTGATGCCTATCAGTGAGAGCAATAATTTCAAAGACTACCCACCAAAGAGATACTCTAGCGACCAACATGCCAACAGATAATGTTCGTTATTCAATACTCATTTTCGCCGTATGCGTTTATGGTTAGGTGTCCAATGAAGCGCAATATCTTAAATATGTAATAAAAGAAATACTTTTTCCTGACACAATGTAATCGGAACTGGTGTCAAAAATAAAAACGAATGTTGTTACATGGCTTGCTATACAATATCTCATACATATTGATCTACATTTATTTATTTATTTATATTAGACAGGGCAGAAAATGCTACTAATACCCTACTGCTTCTTCGTGTCTGTCTTGGGGAAATATTCGTACTAAGAAATACGATCGCCTCGGGAATCTGGGAATCACCGCCATGTAGAACATGCTTTCTCCACGGCTGTTCCGACCACGACAAGTACAAATTCGATTCTGTTGTTACAGATGTGACTGGAATGCGCTTCCGGGAGTTTATAGTATATCGAGATTTCCGGATGTACCCGGAATATATCATTTCCTATGAGCGGGTATCCGATGATTCGGAAATGAAGGAATACATGCCAAGGTATTAAGGGTTGACTATTAAAGGTGTTTTGTGTTTTTTTGTGTTTGTTTTTTTCAATAAGAAACACCGAGAAATTATAAACGCGTACTGGTTAAATACGAAATACAGCCATACACTTTAAAGGTGCTGAACTGTAGAAAATAGTTATAACAGTCAACGTTTTAAAACTGTTCTTACGTTGTCTTTGAATATTAGAATCATAATCCTGGGATAAAATAAGAGTAATAATTTCACTTTCCAGTACCATTTACATCATCGTGAGTTTTATAGTGTTGGTATTGTCGCGGTCTTAACTTGTACACAGTTGGAGATATCATATGTAAGCAGCCCGGTTAGCTCAGCCGGTAGAGTACTTACCCTGAAAGCGAGAGGTCCCGGGTTCGGACTGGTTGCATGCTTTTCTCTCCTTGTGACATTGGCGCCCAGTTAGGGTCCGTTACAGCATTTCTTGGTCAGTTTAATGACATTCTTTGCACTGGATTTCCGAAATTGGAGGACGAATTTCCAGAGGGTTAATCGAATAAGGAGTAAATTAATTTCCCCCTGTTTTAAAGTAATGAACGCTAGGTGGCGTTGTACCAATTGAACTGCACACGAGGAAAGTTCTCGTGTGTAGTCTTCTAGCTTTGGACAGTCGGACTTTGTAGACGTACATGATATACATTTATTGGTTGTTTTATTTGAATTATAACATTCCTAATCACTGTTAGATATATAAATACAACATGATAATTAAATTCGAATGAGGCTCAACATTTCTCGGTTCGACATTTGACAAATGGGCACAGGTTTCTAGGCTTTTGCTAGTTATATCTCTGGTTTTTCCTGGGCGAGTTGGAATATCTGCATATATACATATCTAATCATTTAGTCATGTCATATTTATACTGATTTAATTGAATCATAATTCTCATAGTAGGTGTGTGTAGAACATGATGTCGAATGAACACATGTTCTTGTTCATATTTTATATGGCAAACATGTAATTGCAACATGTAAAATCATATAGATGTGTTAATTAAGAATGTGTTGCTACTGCACATATTTCAGACGACTGACAATATGCTTGTGGCAAATATAGAAAATATATTTGCAATATAAAGTGTTCCTTGTTTCAATTTTCATTAGTAAGTTAATGTCATTAATAAGTCCGTGAATGGCATGGTACATGAGGAAATACATATTAACCCTTTCCCAACTTTAGAAGCACGTCGATGCATCTGCAGTAGACGACTTTTGAAAGCACTATTGCAAGAGGAGAAATGTTCAATTTTTCTCAGCAAGTATACCTACATTTATAGAGATTTTCCAAAAATTTTAGTCAACATTTTTAAAGTCGTCTGCTGCAGCTTTGAGGTATGTGTCACATCGTTGTTCATGTTACATATTAGTATACAGTAAACACCTATTAGTCTAAAAACATTTCAATATCAAAAAGATTGTAAAATAAACGGCTGCCGATAATGGCTGCCAGATAAAGGTTGATCGTCAACGGATTATGCAACTGTTTATAAAGTACAAAAACATGTAAATCAGACTTTAAACGTCGTCGCGAAAAGAGGACAGATGGCCATTTCAACAGTATTCGTGTATACATGTTTCTATTATTATAAGTGCAACCCACCAAACATAACTGACTAGCTACAATATCAGTTACCAACACTTGTCTGTACAATAACTAGTTATAATGTTACGATACATCAAGCTGATTCGTATCGCTTCCGATTGTTTAGCCAATCACCAAAGGCTGTTTATCTTAAATTGATAAATGTCTTCTTTTAATGAACAAAAAAAACACCTCCATTTATATATAATAGAGAATAACCTGCTTTGGATTCTCATATCTCATCGGAGTGTCAGCATTTGCTACTTTTCAAGACGAGGATAGGTTACTAAGATGAACAAGTTCACTGTTCGCCTAACGACAACACTCTACTTAGATAGCAATTCACAAAATAAACCACGTGTATTTAATCGAATCCATAGCCTACTTTAAGATTGAGTTGCCTCTTGAACGACCAGAAGCCAACTGACTCCTTCTGTGTATATTCGCGGTATTTATACTAACCGATGCTTGTTACCGGCATGCGATGGTATCCCGTAAAAAATTAGCGCAAATAAATTCCAAGTCCTGTATGTTCGTACCACTCTAACTTCGCCACACAAGTATACGATTGCAAAAAAAAGTACAGTCGTAGATTTAAAAATAGCACCCCCACCATTTTAAAGAAATAATTCTTATGCCAAAGATATTTAAAATTAGTCACTATAATATTTGAACTGTACTATCTATATGAGTTTGAAGACATTTATTTTCTGGTTTGTAACTAAACTGAATAAAAGAATGTTATATACTTTGAAAAAACAGTTATTCTCTTTGTATCCCGATTAGGCGAATCGTTGCACTTGTATACAGTTGGCAGATATGAGTAATCGTTTATCTTCCGGGTTTATACTGGTATTCAATTACGGTTTCATTTTCTACAGGAGATAAAACTCCGCATGATTTTATTTTCATTCTGAATAAATTGGACCAATGAGCGGTCATTATTGTTAGTTCTTCCTTGACAGTAATTTTGGTGTTGATTTAAACTTTCTTTTATTGAAATAAATAGTAGGTCCAAGCCCAGGAGCCAGTAACAAGCGCGAAATATTACACGTACTGCGAAGAATTATAGACATATCCGGGGGTGACAAAAGTCATAATTTCCTAGTGAGAAATAATTTCCACAGAATGTTATCAGTCATCCAGATGATCTGAAATGATGTCAGGTATAAAGAGACGATATGATCTTTACGCAGAGTCGGCCATGTTGGTTTTGTCGCGGGACGGCTCATAGTACTTCCTTTACGTCCGATATGAACTTGATTTGACAATGTTTAGAGAACTTATACTTATCGAGCCTTTGGAGAGATAATCATCAGTTCTCCAAGCCAAGTCAGGTAAAATACTAGCTGTACGTAAATGATAAAGTTATATAACAAGAAGAAACTCTTTTTGGATATCTAGTTGAAACGGAACTGTTGTATGAAAGAGGAATCCATTGGAAGGTTATGCTGTTCGTGATCCCTTTCTCGGGGTAGAAAACAGACTGACGATAGAACTTCAACCTTTGTCTTCTATCATGGTCGTATTTTAGTGTAACATTACTTGTGGAAACATAGTTAGGCCTCTCAGACAGAACTCACTTAAAAACCTTTTTAAAAAGGTAACCTATGAACTGATCACGGAGGAATAAAAAGGAGGTGTATGTATGCTACAATTTCAACGACATTTCATGAGGTAAGACTTAAAAATGTAGGTTCCGTATGATTTGTAAAGCGAAATTCTTTTCGATTTGTATTTTCATTGTCAAAATTATTGATATGAAATTAATTCAAACAATAGCAAGTTCGTTTCTGTTTTGTATATATATATATGTGTTTGTTTATTGAATTATTGCTGTGACAGCTATACTATCAACATACTTATATTTAGAAAAGTAGTTCCGGCTATCATGTTATTTCTAAAAATAACTGCTGTTCCAAAAGTAACCGGATATGTAAACATATTATTTATTATGCAGACGTTACATATCCGATAAGCTGCTCATTGCAAGATAAATTACGTCACCATGTATGTCACGAAACATGTTTGTAGCATGAAAGCGCCCCCAAAAATAATATAACGCCATTTACGAGAAATGACATATTTGTACAGTAATCGTATATTTTAAAAAATTAATAAAAACCACTTAACGATTCATTACGAGAATTCTTATCTCTCTTGATTTTACCCGCCAATGACAAACTTAGGCAGCCGGCCGCCCATGTTCATTACGATCGTGTTTACTCAGTATATAATTCTCATTTCAAAGGTTCAATGGTAAATCATCTATTTGGTCCTGTGCGTTACTTATTCTGCGATGGTTTATAGAAATATGGGGTGGTGAGAAGGGGTGTGGGGTGGGGGGGGGGGGGGGGGGGGGGGGGGGGGGGGAGAAATGACATGAATTTTGATCGGTGGTAAATCCTTTTTTCTCCAGTAGTAGGTCAGGAGTCTTCGTAGACTGTATAATTTACCTGAAATAATTGTAGAATGAGACATTTGCCCCATTCCATTGATATGTAAAATTAAAAGTAAATATGCCAATACTTACAGGCCCTTAAATGCTTTTTCTTATCAAGTAGTAGGTCAGGAGTCTTCGTAGACTGTATAATTTACCTGAAATTGTGGAATGAGACATTTGCCCCATTCTAGTGATATGTAAAATTAAGACTAAATATGCCAATATATCTATGTCGTTTTCGTGCCGATGACTGCTACGAGGAGGCTGTTCCAATAGTGTATAGCCCTGGGGTAGAACGAATTATGGTAGGCTTTATTTGGCGCAGGTGGTTGCTATAAGCGCATGTCTACTCTCGTTCTCCTGTCATTATGAATCAATAGTGACACCACCTGGGTCCTGTTGAAATAGTTGTTCAAGTCAAATCGTGCTTCCCTTAGTTTGGCTTTCTGCAGATGTCTAATTTCTGATATGGATCCAGTTTTGGGGTGACAAATGCAGAGTATGTTGCCTGCCTGGCTTCCTGGGTGTCATTGTTAAAAGTTCGACTGATGAATTCTAAGGTTTCTGACAGCCTTCAATGATACGTTGTCAATGCGCTTATCTAAGGTAGAGTTCCTTGCTGATGACGACGCCAAGATAGTTCGCACTGTCGACTTTTTCCAGAATATGACCATGTAGTTTGTATGATGCGTCACGCTTGTACATAGGTTTTGTGCAGATACTGACGACTTGGCATTTCTCTGGGTAAAACGTCATCTGTCACCTATGTTTCCAATGGTATCGTGCATGCAGGTCCTCTTAGAGAATCCTTGCATCCTCTGATGTGATATAATAGACAGTCGTTTGCAAACAACCTGATGTCGGAAACTGTAGACTCATGCCGTTGGTGAATGCAAGAACGAGAAGGGGCCCTAGTACTGTACCATTAGGGCCTGAACATAAGTTGAAAACAGTGTGGTAAAAGGATAAATTGCTCTATATGAGCGATTTCTCCCGTTGTCACAGTGTTTTCAAAAATTTGTCTCAGCCTCTTCTGCAGATCATTTAAAATGAGACTACATAAAATCAGGAATCTACATTCCTGATAAAATGCAAATGGATAAAAAGAAGGACTGCACGGACGAATTTGAATCCTCCCCCAAATTTATAACATTTAACGAAATTGTAAGCATAATGAAAATAAGTGGTGACTGGTATGCGTTAAGAAAATCCTATTTGCGATGACCGATCTTCGTCGGCAAAGACAAGAATAAGAACACAAAAAAGAACTACAGGCATGGAAAAATATGAGATTGAAGGGAAGTAACCGCTGCATCATTCAGGTATGCTATAAAATATCACAAAAAGCGTTGTTTTTATGGCGCACCGGTTGCAGATACAAGTCTCGCGAGATTTCAGTGAGTCAGAAAGGGAAAAGTGACAAGCCTTTATCCGAGCTTTTAATCATGTAAACACCGTAAATTCCACCTTTGTTTATTGTGAAGTGCGTGACCCTATGTGTAACAATGACGGTTTTATCGTGCAGTGTCTTTTCTAAGTGAAAGTGTCCGCAAATATGTGAGTATTTCCTGGAAATTAGCGGACCGGCTCTGCCCGCAGTTCAAAATTCATTTTTGAGCTGTTTCGGGGAGGCTAGGTTAGTTTTTTAAATAGACTCTGGATAAAGTATGGGTAATTCTGAAAGTTCACATCAATCTATAAAGCATCACGAACTACGGAACACAAGTATGCCTATTCGTCTACCTATGCCGGATCCAAACGAGTTGGACAGGAGGTTCACCAAAGTGTTGGTAAGTTGTTTCTTCTTACAATAACGGGATTGCACGTTCAAGTTAAAAACTTTTTTTATGTTGAATAGGATGCGAAACAGGCTTTCAGCACATATTTTATCATGCTTGGTGTCTATACACTTGGGCCATTTGTGTCGAATGAGATTAAAGGCAGAACCTGCTTATCATGGGATTCGAACGAGGGTCCTTTGGTATGAAATGCAGACGCTCTTCCACTGAAAATATTCATTAAAATTGACATGTTAACATAATTATAACAATAATTAATTGTGTGGTTGCATCACAGCCCAGTTGTTGACATGAATTGTCACTAATTGAAAACAATTGTAAAAATAGAAATATTCATCAGGGCCTGCTCTGGGTTGAATTTTTCTTTCGCCACCACTTTCGCCAAATTGAAATAAAGTTCACCACTTTTAAATTTTAGGAGCCATTCATTTTCGCCAATCTCATCAATGGGTCCAATAATTGTTTGTACTCGCCCATAATTAAATAGATTTTTCCCAATCAAAAATGACAAACTTACATTGTCATTAAATCATGAAAGGCCTACGTTGATCGTCGAAACTTGCTGTATACACTTGGAGTATACACATTTTGCAACTGTCTTTTAATAGTTTATCATTCTCAGGAAGTGTCACTTAGTAATAAATCAATGATCATGTTTTATTTGCAGACTTCTATGGATCTTCCTCCAGACAAGGCCAAAGTATTAAAAAGTTATGATGATGAAAAGAAGTGGGATCTCATTTGTGATCAGGTAAAACAGTAGTCTGTAGATTTTTACTCTTTTCTTGATACAACAAAGAACACTTGAGGGACACTTCAGGAAAATCAACCTTAACCCATTACTTCACACAGACGACATTTGACGCCTGCTGTTGCAGAATACTTTTGAAAACATTGCAATAAAAGGTGAAATTGCTCAAAACAAGCAATTTCACCTTTTATTACAATATTTTCAACTCTTTATCAATATAATTATTTCAGTTTTCAAGATTATTGAAATTGTTCGTCTGATGATTGTAAAGCAGACAACCTATGAAAAGTCATGTGAAGTAATGGGTTAACCCTTTCCCCAGCGCTCACGTTAATGGACGTATTGGGCGTTTTTACGCCCGAAAATCGATCCCGTACGCCCAAAATTGACAAGGGAGACGTCCAAGTACGTCCAGGAATTAAGGGTATATGCCGACAATCAAAACACAGGACGTATATATGTCCACTAGAAATTGTGTGTAATTATCTAAAGACACTGTGTATTGTGTTTTATGAAGTGTCAATTATGGACAGTGGGAGTTATCAATTGGTAGATTTAAGCCAATCACGATCGAGAATGCGCACCCCACCCACCCCCAGATTTGACACTTGAAAACGACTTCACACCAATCAATTCTATTTTTCATTATAAACAGCGTAGGGGTAATTAATTTCAATAACCCATGTAAAAACATACTAGGATATGATAAAAGAATGTCCCTATATTAATTTAACTGTTTAAAGATTATTATTTTGTTTGCCTGAATCCATAGGAAACACTTTTTAATTGCCGATTTTTTAAAAACAAAGTTGACATGAAGATCTATCAAAATCACAGCCAGCTGTCAAAAAGGACTTGCCTATGAAATAAATTGCATATAAGCCCATTTTAGTTCATAATATTTTTAAAATATAAAAGAAACTGAAGTCTTGAGGTGAAAATACATATTGTAAATTTTGTAATGGGTTTTCGTGCATTTTCTGCATTTTGGAAATCGGAAGTGTCATTCAAGAAAGTATTACTCACACTCATTCTTATTTGTTTTAAAGTTGACTATTATGAAAGTTTAGTGCCCTTAATGTGTGTTTGTAATATGTCTCACTGCAGAACACTTTATTTACTGGTGTATAAAATAAAATCAATAACTCATTAACAGAAATCCATTCCTTTTGCCATACTGAATGTGATTTAAGAACATAATTCATGTTTAATGTGAATGTAATGAATCATGGCCATGCCAATCTTTTGATGAATTTTATGCTGGATAGCTTTTGACACATGACTGGAAAAAAGCATTCTATATCACATAAAAACCTACTGGTTTAAAAGTGTTATGATAGAACCAACAATAACATTGTTGACAAAGGAGCAATATCCACTTTCTGTATTAATTAGCTTCTTTTCCAATAATGTATTTAAAAATAAAACAAAGGGAAACGCAATAGAATGTGCAAGATGCGAAAAAAAGCCAGCGCGTATCACCTGGGACTTCCAAGAATTAGAGCAGGACTTCCAAAATTCAGACCCAGGAAGTCAGGACTTCCTGTTTCAAAAAGTTAGTGCAAGCACTGCCTTTCCCTCATATAGACGCTTTCTGACTCCTCTGCAGCAGACAGCTTTTTTAAAACATAGTGACAAAAGAAGAAATTTTTCAAAGCATGCAATTTCTCCTTTTGCCACAATGTTTTCCACTTTAAGTCATTTATTTATTGTTTGTTTTTATTTACCCAAGCTGTGCAGAATTAACTATTTGGCAAGCAGATAAAGTTGGATACAAGGGAGTCCGGGTGCGATACTTTAACTCTTCCCGAAAAGACCCCTTGCTTCTTTTAGGTCCCCGGTGTATAGCACCGATACACGCAAGGTTATTTTTCCTGGAAGTGACCAGTACTTAACCTCTAGTTGAGTAGGAGACGCCTAAAAGCATCCCTTAAATTTCCAGAACCCGGACCGGGATTTGAACCCCAGACCTCTGGATTGACAGTCACTCTACTTTAAGTCATAGGTTATCATCCATTCAATTATAGAGATTTTCTATGTTTTGACAAAATATGTTCAAAGTTGGCTGCTGCAGAATTGTCTTATGAGGGAAAGGGTTAATCCATTAGCAGAAAACTCTTCTAGATAAGGAGGACTGAACAGAACTTTTCTCAAGAATATTCCTCTTATTTAAGTTATTATGCAAATAAAACCTATATTGTACATTTCGGTACTCAAAAAGTTTCATCTCACTGAGACAATTCTTTTCAGTGCTCAATTATCAATATAGGGTTTGGAGATCCAATAATGACTTCAGTACATGTGATACACCTTATCTATAATCTAGGGCTTTGTATTAGTCTATTACTGCAGTATTAGGAATAAGTGCAGATAAAGATCTGTCTTTGCATCTGTGTTATATTATTCAAATCACTCTCTGCAGAAAGTAACTTTAAAGCTTTTGTAAATCATCAACTAACAGTACAGCTCCAGATTAAACTGCATGGAAGTTGTTCTCGATCTAGATCTACACCATTCCCATATGCCTTGAGGTTGGTATTCCCAATCAAAATATTGGAAGAAAAGGAGACATTACACATTTTCAAAAAGTAAAGTAGAACAATTGCAAAATATGCATGAATGATGATAAGCCATTTCTCCCACTAATTTCTTTTGTCTCAAAAATATACTTTTGTTTATCTAGATTTAACACTCTTTCCTTAACCCTTCCCCTCATACGGCAATTCTGCAGAAGACAACTTTGTGAATATATTCTGTCAAAAAATAGAAAATCTCTACAATTGAATGGATAATCTATGACTAAAAGTGGAAAACATTGTGGCAAAAGGAGAAATTGCTCGTTTTGAGCAATTTCTTCTTTTGTCTCTGTGTTTGCAAAAAGTCGTCTGCTGAAGAGGCGTCTAAATAAGGGAAAGGGTTAATATGATTTCAAGCATAACATTCTGGCCAAAGGTATTATTATCAGTAATTGAATTTTTCCTTCATATTTCTTAATTGACCTGAATTTTTTAATAGGTGGCACGGCACAGGTTTGTCAAAATAAGTTCCTGCAGTCAAATGGTTCAATTGTTCTATAGACACTCATAAAAAAGTTAAGTTTGCCTTATACAGACTTTGAAAAGAAGACTTTTTAAAAATAACTAAATCATATTTAAATTTGACCCTTTTTGACATATATAACAAATCTGCTTCCGACAACTTAGAAAAGATCCTGGAAAATCCATTCAAAATGAAAGTAAATTTATTGGATAAAATGGTTAACATTATATTCTCCTTACATACATGTACTAACTATTCATGAGGAGCATTCTCTCCTTTTGCCGCAATGATTTAATAAGTCCTCTGCTGCATATGCATCAAAAATTATTAAATGGATGACCTAATGAGGCTATGACTAAAAGTGGTAAACATTGTTGCAAAAGGAGAAATTGCTTGTTTTGAGCAATTTCGTCTTTTGTCACTATGTTTTCCAAAAGCCGTCTGCTGCAAAGGCGTCAGAAAGCGTCTATATGAGAGAAAAGGGTTATCCCTTTCCCACATACACCAAATCGGCAGCAGGCGACTTTGAAAGCATCTAGAAAAAAATATTGACGATCTCTGAAAATGAACGTACAATAATTGAATAGAGTTGAAAACATGGTGACAAAAGGAGTAATTGCTCGTTTTGAGCAATTTCTTCTTATATCACCAGAGTTCCCATTCAAAAAGCTGTCTGCTGCAGAGGCGTCAGAAAGCGTCTATATGAGGGAAAGGGTTAAATGAATAGTATACACCATTGTGAAGTGGTGCATAAAATGCTTTTGAAATTTCCCTGCAAGTCTTATCAAGGAATATAATCTTTTGTTGAATAGGAATTGTTTTAACCCTTCACTTATTGCGATATTTATTGAGTCGTCTACTGTGAAAACATGCTAGGAAATAAATATCAATTGAAGTTTAGGAAGAATGATTTTGAAGCCTTTTTGAAAACATTGTCTGAACAGGAGAAATTATTGCTCCTTTTGAGCAATTTCTCAATAGCTCTCAATGATTTTCAAAAGTTGTCTGCTGTATATATAGGCGCCACTTGTCTTTTTTATCAGACAAAAGGGTGTTGTTTTACTCTAAAAGGCTTATTATAAGAAACAGTAAACTGTCAAGCCTTGATAAAGTGGATTTCAACCCCTTTTTCTGTTACAGACAACAAGAATTGCATTTGCATCAGACACCTTTTTAAAATATTGTATTTATTAATGGGAGAAGTTTAAAAAAATGAGCAATTCCTCCTTTAGCAATAGACATGGCATTGTGTCCGTCCATCTGTCTGTAATAAATTCATTAGAACAACTTCTCATGAACCACTGAATAACTGTTCATGGAACTTAGCATCAAACTTGTTTAATGTTGTACAAATCATGTCAAATGATGACCCTGTACGACCCAAAGTTGTACAAAGGATGGCCTGGAGTGAGAATTGCTTTTTACATAGAAATGTATAAAAATATTTAAAAGATTTCTCCTAAAGCCAAAAGAGCTGGAGGTTCAATATTTGGTTTTTATGTCAAAAATACATTACCAGTCATTTAATACCTGATATATAATCTCAACACCGTTAATTCATCCAGAAAAGAAGCTCGCGCAGCCATGCATAGCCCTCACGCGTGTGTGATACACACAGCCGCCGGTAATACCGGCGCACGGGCCATGAGACCCCCACTTTTTAATTTCTGGACACACCGAACTGACAGCTAAGAATTTATTTCATTTTTATATTTTATTTCTTGGTCTGTTAAAGGCATTCGCCTTAAACAAGTTATTTTCATTCAGTTATTCAACTACATTAACAACCTAACAACATAATTGTGTAAATTATTAATTGTAATTAAGTTGTTTTTTGTGAACACAACTAACTGAGAAGTCACGGGTGGGTTACCCCACCCACTATTTCAGTTACGTATCGGGTGCGGTAATGGCCATTCATTCTTTCAACGGTTATAGTTACACCGACCCTATTAGCGATAATATATTATTATCGCCTTGTATTACATTATGTATATTAATTAAACATGAACAATTTTGGAAAATATTTGTAAAATCTTTTTCATTGAAATACGTTCCGTGATCAACGGGTATAGTAGAAAATAAAAAATAGGAAAAAATTATATTTTTTGTTGAATCGTATAAATTGTTTTGTTTCATATATATTCTATGTCACATAGTGGTGATCAGAGGCGTGACTCATAACGGCTGTATGAGACACGCGTCTGTCCTGTTTTGCGTTCACTAAGTACACACAGGATTCACCCTGTGAGTACTTCTCTTCCTGGCCTGCTTCCATTTGGAAACAGTCTGGGTTGAGGAGGACTCAAAAAAGCTGGAAGAGTAAGAAGACCCCTAAAAAGGTTTCTCTTAGCTCTACGAGTGAAGCGGAGTTTGAGGGGTTCTCCCAACAATCAGACTCCGCGGCTGTGTTGAGTGAGCAGAAGGTCAGAGCTGTTCCTTCTTCACTCCGCACAACCGCTCAGAGGTCCAGATAAGGAGGTGTAATCAGCTATTTTCCCCACAAATTCCCTCTTAGGAAACAAACCCTATGCTGTGGGTTCTCAATACCCACAGCATAGGGTAAGAGGGTCAAATGAGGATTTTAGACATGCATACGCCCCTTATCTGGAGCTCTGACCGCTCCCCCTCAGCTTCGACTGGTCCTTCGCGGGACATGGAGGAGCGGATGGCAGCGGCTGATGTCTGTTATTCCGTCAGGAAACAAAGGCCTTCGGGCCAGAAACCGTACGGACACAGTGATGGTTGGCCTCAAGAGTGAGCAACCGTCTGCTGAACGACATTATCTGACGCCAGGTGTTGGGGCTGACCCTTCGGGAGACGCCATGGGTCAATCAAAGGGAAACCTCACTGATTGGCCACCTAACACCACACTCTGCAGTAAGCAGTCCTCGGACGCTTACAGAGTGCCAAATTATAATGTCTGCGGACAGAATTCTTTGGAGACCGGTGATAGAGCAGCTTCACAACTGCCTATCATTAGTCAACCGGGTAATGCTTGCGAGCAAAACCTATATGACTCCGGGTAACCGGGTACCGGGCAACCAGTCAGTCATTTCGCCTAGGCGCGACCAGTCACCGGGCAAACCTGGCAGTCATTTAGCGATGACGCGACCGGTCAGTCATTAAGCCATGACGCAACCGGGCAGTCAGTTTAACATGACGCGACCGGGCAGTGGGCAGTCAAGGTAACGAGCAGTCGTTAAGCCAAGACGCGACCGGTCAACCGGGCTCCGTGCTTCACGACCGAATTGATACTAGTATCTCTCGTTCTTCGCACAACCGGTCTATACGGATATTCAAAACACTGGTCATTACGCACCAGGCTCAGATATCCAACCGTCTAACATCGGTTATAAGGAGTACAGGTCAGATAAATCTCTCCTTTCTCCAAGGGGAACAGTGTTCTTCTGTAGGGATTACACTCCTCAAAAGAATGAGAATAGAAGAGTACGGATATTCAAAACACTGGTCATTACGCACCATATGAGGCTCAGATATCCAGTTATAGGGAGTACAGGACAGAGAAATCTTTCCGTTTCTCCAAGTGGAACATTGTACTTCTCTAGAGATTACACTCCTTCCCCGATACAAAGCTCCGTTTCAAAAGATGTAACGGATCGGTGATAGGCGGGTTAACCAAGCCTACTGGGATCAGCAATACCCACCTTATGGGAATTCACTGTTCCCGGAAGGACACCTTTCGAAGAGGCAGTCCTTAGAAGGCAAACCCCCGATCGGAATAACTCAGGTTTTCCGTGAAAGGGAGGTCGAGACCGTCCCATACGGTTAGTTCGGCCCCGACGATCGATCCAGTGCGACCTCTCTCTACTGCGGAGAGAGGAGGTTCATATCACACGATCGACACCTTAACACAACAATAAAGTACACAAAGATTGAATATTATTTTCAATCCCTTCTCTTACTTTTATAAGACTGTTGTGTCTTTCAGTTGAAAGACGGATTAGAGTCAAGCATCGTAGGGCTCGACACTCTCCCACCTCCTCGTCTGACGGGCGGGGGGGGGGGGGGGGGACCAGTCCCCTTCAGATTACGAGCCGGCTGTAGAGCGTTGACCTCTACAGCAGAACATTAAGGAAGTACTTAGGGTGGTGCCTAATACTTTATGCCCGAAGGTTGACGCTTAAACGTCGTTTAAACCTGTAATGATTTCGAGCAAAACCTACACTCTGCAGTACAGCAGTCTTCGGACTTCTACAGAGTGCCAAGTTATAATGTCTGAAGTTTTTGGAGACTGGTGATAGAGCAGCCTCACATCAGCCTATCATTAGTCAACCGGTCAGTAATGGTCAGAGGGAGCTACCATTACTGAACGTACCCAGAGCTGGGTAACGAGCAGTCGTTAAGTCAAGTTGACTCCAACCGTTTTGTCAATATTATGACATAAGCATTGGACAACCGGGTGTTTTCTAACACAGCCAAGTGAAAATCTCCTTCGCAGCCAATTGACAAATGTCCTCGGACACAGTCATTTGGAGACCGGGCAATGTCTTTAGACATAGCCAGTAAGGCACCGGTCAAACGGGTAATGTCTTAGGACATAACCTTTCGGCAGTCAATCGGGCAGTATGCTGGGACATAGCCGATTAAACAGTCGGCCATCGGGTATGGGGAGTACCGGTCAAATAGTTATGTCGGTCCCCAGGGAGGAGAGAGTGCGTCTCTAGGGACTACACTCCTCCCAAGTAATACCCATCGTACCAATTGTTGGGACGAGTCGATGTCCGACGGTATTACATGGGAGAGATTCAGTTGATTTCATAAATCAATCCCCTATGCTGGCCTACCGGGATCAACCGTTCCCAGAGGATAGTCACTCTGTGAACTCTCTCATACGTGAGCTCGGACCGACGGTTGATTCCATGCGATCTCAATCTTCTTCGGAAAAGGGATAAATTCATCGATCATGACTCCTTCATAGGATTCCTCCCACCAATGGGCTAAGTTTTGTGGAAAAGTAGCCAGTTGCTTGGGAAGATTGTTGTGTGGAGTACTGGTGTGAGAAAACCAGGAAATACATGAGTAGGTGAACTGGCCGCCGTGATATAACTGAGAATTGTTAAAACGGCGTTAAACCACAATCAATCGTTCATAGGATTCCTCCATGTCGAATCGGACACTGACATTCTGGTCCAGAACCGGCTTTAGTCAATCCGCACGTCGTCGGGTAAAACCCAAGACCCCGTCTTGTCTGACGAATAAGAGACATATCGGGTTCAGTGCTCCATCGGATGATTAACAATTTAGAGCTGGACTCTAAATAAACTATCATTAGTGGAAAATTACTGCATTCACTGCGTCCATAGGCGCATTTCGGCGTATGCGGTAACATTGTTCACAGGGACAGAACGTACAGCGACTTCTGCAAAGGCATTCTTAAAAGCCCAACCTGTGAAGACACAAAAGACAGGCTAAGTTCGAGCCTAGCTTTTTGCTTCCTCTGGCCCTGCCTTATCAAAGCCCCGTTACGGGAGCAAAGTTGGCATACAACCAAGTAGAGCACTTGCCCTAATCCTCGGCTATAGGGAAGCGCTCCTCTCTATTAAGCTAACAGGAATGCCATGGAGTGGGTATCAACCTTCCATTCGGTGGTTTCTACAACCGTCTTTCTTCTGGTTCCTAAGAAGACAGCCGGTGAAGACCGGAATAAGACTTATCGACTCAGATTGCGTCTAGTACGGTCGAGTAATAAAATGGAACGTTCCGTTTTATCAAGAACACAATCCGGAACGGCTGTCTGAGCGATTCTTAGACCTAACAGACACCTGTTACAACGTACCGGTTGCTTTTTCATCGAGGAATGACCGTCGATTCATTGTAAACGGGGAAGTGTTCCTTTCAAACACTTCACTTCGATTACCTGCGTTTAGAATTAATTCCCAAAACGGGCAAGTCGGATCTATTCCCCTCAAGAGACTCGTTGTAGGACGTTTCTCGTTGAGCTGGCCCTTCGGACAGACTTGATTCGCTATTAGAGAATCCGATTACCATGTCCTTGATAAGGATTAGTAATTAAGGGAAAAGGCCCCGATACATGCTTCACACCACACCCGAATTGTTTACAGTTCGGGGGCAGTGTGTTAAATACTCATTACAGTACAGGGCTTAACTGACTAGGACATGTACATGATCAATAGAGTAGACAGTAGTCCTTCGATTGGCAATAATAAGTACTCCCTGAATTGCCCCCATAATTCAAATGAGTCAACTTCCGGTGTCGTTATTCTCTTCCTGACAATGACTTTAGAAACACAGTATTGGCCCAGAGATCGTAGTTCAACGTTCTTCTGGCCTGCCTATCGACATAACCGTTACATCTTCCTTAGAAGTAGACAGTTCTTACCGATTGGTGTTTTTTAAGGTACGTCAATCAGTAATTTATGCTTACATATGTTGCCGACCTTTCGCATTCAAGATTTGGCGTTAAACACAACAATTATTGTTCGATGCTCCAATGCGCTTAACTTCAAAGTTCAGATCCATTTCTCTCCAAACTTTTACGTTCTTCGGAAGCTGCCGCTTCTTAAGTTATAAACTGAGACTTAAATTCGTCTTGCTTGGCGAACACTATCAGGGAAGTGAGTTCTTTGCTTTCAGTAGAAACGAATTTCATCAGGTTTTACAGCCGTATGGTTATTCAACCGTTCTTATAAACCTGTATTCCTACTGAGACCAAGTTGCCTTTGGTGCTTCCTAACCCATCACATTTCACAACCTTTCTGTGAACTGTGTTCCCTTAGACATAACCTGATCTTGTACCCTGTCAAGGGTCTTAAGTTCTATATAAAACATTCGAGGGCTGTAAGAGCCACAGTAGGGGTTATTCAACCTCTGGTAGGAGAAGGATATGTCAGCAGCGTATTCAAACACTGGATATCCTATTCCTTTAATTAGTAATAAGATCCTTCTGATAAAGTCTTAAAACGTTTCAATCAGAAATTATTTCTCTCTGGACACACAAGTGGACTCTCAGCGAGTACTTACCTAATTAATACACAAATTACTAAATACATAAACAGTTGTGTTTATATTTAGTAGTACCGTAGGTACTCTTACCAAGTGCTACGATTTCTCGGGACCGGCATTGTGTTGGAAGATCCTCCCGACCGATGCTGCAAAGTCATCAGGTATTAAATGACTGGTAATATTTTTATTAGAAAATACTTACCAGTCATTTCAGATTCCCGCCTCCCAACCCCGCGTCGTCACCCAACACTAAACGCTGCAAGTTAACGGTGAAATTAAAAGTGGGGGTCACATGGCCCGTGCGCCGGTATTACCGGCGGCCGTGTGTATCACACATACGTGAGGGCTATGCATGGCTGCGCGAGCTTCTTTTCTGGATGAATTAACGGTGTTGAGATTATATATCAGGTATTAAATGACTGGTAAGTATTTTCTAATAAAAATATGTTTTACTTTAAAAAACTTCATATTTAGCATTAGCTAGTCACCAGGTCCCTTTATTACAACGTTTTACAAGTATCAACCCTTTGATTTAAATTTTCCCCATCCGGATGATCCCTGGTGAGAGACTTCAAGTTTTACATAAATTATTTAGTGAAACATTTGAAACCTCAAACATTCTTCCATTGATATAGTCAATCCAGGGGTTGTGTGTTCGAATCCCAGCTCGGCCAACATTCTTTACGATGTATGACAAAAGTCACTGTGACATGCGTCATTCGTCTTTCACCAATGGGCTGTTTAACAGTCAATGTGGAAAAGCAGCCAGTTGCTTCGAAAGTATGTTGTGTGGTGTACTGGTGTGGGAAAACCAGAAAGCGCATGAGTAGGTGAACTGGTCGCCGTGATATGACTGAAAAATTGTTGAAAACGGCGTTAAACCCCAATCAATCAATCCATTGATATAGGATACTCACAGAGCCAAGGCAGGCCTTTTTGGCCGGATTGCTTAAGCAATTCCGGTCTATAGATTGGCGATGTCCGTCTGTCCGTCTGTCTGTCTGTCCGTCAACATTTTGGTTAAAGTTTTAGGTTAGGCAAAATGGTTAAAGTTTCTGGTTAAGCAAAATCTCAGCACAAGAAAGGGTTGCAAACTTGAAACTTTGCCTGAAGGTAACCAGTAACAAGTTCTATTGATTTCTATTGTTACTTTGACCTTGACCTTAGTTTGTCGATTTTCAAGGTCAAATTGCCGACAATCCGGCCTTACCGTCTTCAGCGGTTTCTTGTTTTCACAATGTTTTCAATGCTAAAATCAAGATAAAACTTGCAGTCATATTTTCTTTTCATTCAAACCTATGCATTATCCCTTTCTCACTTGCAAACACATGTTGTTGCATCTGCAGCAGACAAAGCTTGAAAACATTATGGCAAAAGGTGATATGCTCATAATGAACAATGTCATCTTTTGTTACCATGTTATCAACTCTATTGAATTATTACACATATCTATAGAGATGTTCCATATTGTTGATAATTGTTGCCTTGATATTTTCCAAGGACAGTATCAATTTATGCTTACATTGTATTTGCTACAGTAAACATGTCAAAGTTGGCAAAAAGAGTCAAACAGCTTAAAAAACAACCAAGTTTACAACTAGGGAAATGCCTACTTGCTGTGTAGATCATTTTACTCAATGACATTTCTTAATAGCATATACATGAATTTCCTGTCTGGTTTTAAACCCCGACCACACAATCTCCCAGTAAACAAAGACATTCATAGTTGTTTTAATTGAAAGTATGACTGTTGCAGTTATAAATTTTAACCCTTTTCGGCATACAACAATTCTGCAGCAGACGACTTGGAACTCATCTGGGCAAAAATGTGGAAGATCTAGAAAATGAAAGTACAATAATTGAATATAATTGAAAGCATCGCGACAAAAGGGAAAGACGCTTTCTGATGCCACTGCAGCAGACGTCTTTTGACAAATTAAGAAATTGCTCTAAACAAGTAATTTCTTCTTTTGACACAATGTTTTCAATTCTATTCAATAAGTATGTCTTCATTTAGGAAGATTTTCCATATTATTGTTTAGATGTTTTCATTAAGCCGTCTGCTGCAGATTTGTTGTATGTAGGAAAGGGTTTACACAGACACATGGTTACATATGAGTCCATGGGTGTTCACACCCTATGTTATTGTAACAGTGCAGTAGATGACATGAAAAATGTTGTAGAAGAAGAGGAAATTGTTCATAAATAGCAATTTAGCCTTGTCTACCTATATGTGTATCAATACAATCATTTTCCCACATGTAGATGCATTTCGATGCCTCTTCAGCAGGCGACGTTTTGAAAACATTGTATCCAAAAGAGAAATTATTGCTCATGAACCATTTTTCATTTTGCCACATTCAGTTTTATTCAACACTGTATAATTCAATTAAAAGACTTACATTTAAAAATAAAGAGGTTTTCCATATATTTGCTAAGATTATCTCAAAGTCGTCTGTGCTGCAGATTAGCTGTATGAGGTAAACTGTATAAACTTTCAAATTTCCAGACTTCTATCATTTTCCTCATTTGTTTTCAAAGAAGACAATTCTGAAAATGGCATAACTAATTCTAATGGTAATATCTTCCCTTTTTATCGTTTGTCCAAATCAGTAAATAAAACAATAAGTACACTAGTTTGAGTAAGAGAGACTTTTTTACATTTTTGGCCGGATTGCTTAAGCAATTCCGGTCTATAGATTGGCGATGTCCGTCTGTCCGTCTGTCTGTCTGTCTGTCTGTCTGTCTGTCCGTCAACATTTTGGTTAAAGTTTTAGGTTAGGCAAAATGGTTAAAGTTTCTGGTTAAGCAAAATCTCAGCACAAGAAAGGGTTGCAAACTTGAAACTTTGCCTGAAGGTAACCAGTAACAAGTTCTATTGATTTCTATTGTTACTTTGACCTTGACCTTAGTTTGTCGATTTTCAAGGTCAAATTGCCGACAATCCGGCCTTACCGTCTTCAGCGGTTTCTTGTTAACTTAACATTTTCAAAGTTGTCTGCTGCATATTCTGTTGTATGTGGGAAAAGGTTTACCCATTATGAGTACTATGACAGTATACTGGGCATACCAAGCGTCCCTCCAGGTACAAATTAAAGAGGTAAGTAATGTAGCAGTTTTACTTGACAAGGGCCATAAACAAAGCATTCCACTGTTTACATACACAACTCTTGCCCTCAATGGTGTATTTAATCCTCCCTTTCTCACATACAACAAACCCCGCAGCAGTTTCAGTGAAACTATGGAAACACTCTATAAATGAAAATAGTACAGTGAACAGTTAAAAACACTCAAATTCATTTGTTGCAAATGAGTCAAAATGTATCTGCAGGTGGGAAAGGTTTTAGAAACCCTGAAACAGATATTTGATGCTTTAGCGTATACAACCTTTTAAAATACTGTGGAAAAATGGGAATTAGCTTGCTTTAACCCTTTCCCTCATGAATACAACAATTCTGCAGCGTATAACAACTAGGCAAAAGCATGGAAAATCTCTATTATTGAAATTATAATAAATGAAAAAGTTGAAAACATTGTGACAAAATGAGGAATTGCTTGTTTTGAGCATTTCTCCTTTTGTCTCAATGGTTATCAAAAGTCGTCGGCTACAGAGGTTTCAGAAAGGTGGTAGAGGGTTAAGCAACTTTTCGCAGTTAAGACTGCTCAAATTCAAATTACATGATATTCAGATTGCATGCTGACTGCATTGTCTTATAAGTCCAAGATAAGGTCCTTGTAATTTGAAGGTGAACATCTCTTTGATCAAAACAATTATTGTTTCTATGTTCTCACCAAATTAACCGTTTCCCTTTGGAAGAAGCATTTAAATTTAAATTCAGTTTCAGTTTCAGTTTATTGATTTCTAGTATTCAAAGGCCACCGGCCCACAATACAATAATTTAGAGCAGTGAAAATATAGTAAATATTATAACACAAATACAATGCAATACACAATATTATAATAGCAAAAAATGAATGTGAAAATATCGAACTTTGCATGAACATACATAATACATACATAATTATGACTGTAGATAGCGTTAAACATATGACCCATGACATTCAGCTTAATATAAGTGATATGGCGATGAATTGAAACAATTGAAACGTAGTATCTTTATATACACAATACAAAACATTATTTATATAAATAGTATTATATGACAGCTGCATACAGTATTGTATACTCGCGATATCAGTATTGTACATTGTCTCGGAGCTCAAATGCTTTTATTAGGAATTTATAATGCAACAGTAGTTGAAGACGTTGTAGAAAAATATGAAATTACTCATATTTTCAATTCCTATTTAATAATAATACATTAATTTATAGAGATTTTCCACGATTTTGCTAACCTGTTTTCAAAGATGTTTCACTCTGCTGCTGATTTATGGTATATTATGAGAAAGTGTAAAACACAAAGTAGATTGTTGCCAACATAATTAAAATTGCGGCAAGGGATAAAGTATACATTGAGAGATAGTATTAAATAGGCTCCAAGTTTGCTGACCTCAACCACTTTTTTTTACATCTTTGTCAGAGATAAGAAAGTTATTAACTTATCTTTACTTTTTTGCCTCCACTTCTGATTTAATTACAATTATCAACCAGCTTTCCAACAGTATTTATACAATTGAGTCATGGCTGGGGAAAAGGGCGTTTAACCCTTGCCTACATGCAAAAAAATTTTCACTCATGAATCTGCCACAGAAGACATTTGAAATCATTTGTCTCAAAAACTATATTCAATCATACTTTCATTTATAGAGAAATTCTATATGGGTTTTTTAAGTCGTCTGCTGCAGATTTTTGGTACAGGTATGTGGGACAGAGTTAACCAGGTATTCCACCCAGTTCAAACCTGGTTATAAGAATGGAGAATGGGAGTGTTGTTGTTGTTCAGGTCTGTGGGAGGAACACCTGGAAGGATGGGCATTAATTTTATATGTCAATGTCAAATTTTACTTTTCGCTCAATTAGTTAATTTTGGTTAATTCCAACCAAATTTCACAGGTATATATCTCTGTATACTAATTGAGGTAGAAATTTAGTTGAGGATGATTGTATTATGGTTGTTCCAGGTCAATGTCACTTTTAAAGAAATTAGAAACGGTTTAAGTTTGCAATTTTCTGAACAGTGTAGGTTCAGATAAGCCTGTACAACTGTCGGCATATAAGATCTTCACAAGTTTGCAGAAGCTTCTTGCAAGCAAAATGTCAGTAAATTAAGAAAGATGTGATCAGTTCATCTTGATCTACACTGTTCACAAAAGCCAACTTGTACATAATTTTCCATGGACAGACTGCCCTGCCACGATAGCTCAATGGGTAGCAGTGCAGACTGTTATTACAGGGGTTGTGAGTTAGACTCCCAGATCAGCAAAAATTCTAAACGATGTTTCACAAAAGTCACTGTGAGTGACTGTAACAAGCGTCATTAGTCTTTGACCAATGGTCTAATAATCCGGTGGAAAAGCAGCCAGTTGCATGGAAAGTTACAAGTGCTAACTAGTGTGTGAAAGCCAGCAATCATATGTGTAGCTGAACTGGCTCCCATGATATATGTCTAAATAATGGTTGAAATGGGTTTAACCCCAATCAATCAATCAATTTATTCTTAGACTAAATCATTTTTATACAGGAATGCAGACATGTAGTTTCTAGAGAAGAACGTTGTTTGACTTTCTGGTTGGAGAAAGCCAGAAAACATAATATTGGCTATAATTTAGGAATGAAACAATAAATTCAGCTGTGATATATGATCTGATATTTATTCATTCTTGCCCATATACAACAAGTCAGCAGCGGATGACTTTGAGAAGAGCGAATCGATATGAAATGTATAAACTGTCTATAAATGAAAAAACAATAACTATTGAAACAATGTCACAGCGTCACAATGTTTTACAACCCTTAACCCTTTCGCTCATATTGATGCTTTCTCGGGCGCCTCTGCAGAAGATGGCTTTTTGAAAACAGTGACAATTTCTCCTTTTGTCACAATGTTTTCCACTTTTAGTCATGGGTTTATTCATTCAATTATAGAGATTTTCTATATTTTGACAAAATGTGTTCAAAGTTGTCTGCTGCAGAATTGTCGTATGAGGGAAAGGGTTCAAGTCGTCTGCTGCAGAAGCTTCAGTAAAGCATCAGTATGTGGAAAAGGGTTTAAAGAATTATTTTGCCTGAAGACATATTTAGATTAACCCTTTCAGCGCCGAATTGTTTAAAGTAGACTCTTCCATGTTCAAAATCGGGCGTCTTCTTTAGTCATTTAATAAAAGTTTGGACTACCTTGGGAATCCGCTGTGGTCGAGTGGTCCCGGGTTCGATCCCCAGTCACGGCACTACAGTCATGGTGGAGTGCCCTTGGTTAAGGCACATTTTCTAGCCTAAAGTACTGGTTTGTTTACCCAGGGATCAAGGTGCACTGACCGCCGTGATATGACCAAAGCTGTTGAAAGCGTCGTTAAACTCCAAACAAACAAAACCCAGGGATCATGAATAAGTGAACTGTCGCCGTGATATAACTGAAATATTGTTGAAAGCGGCGTAAAACCCCAATAAATAAATTGGACTACCTTGATAACGAAAAAGCAAACAATGCTGATTTCAGGTGAGACAGCTTGTTACGAGCTGACTCACCTGAATCATTTATTGTTTGCAAAAACGTCAGTATTGCCTTTGGCGCTGAAAGAGTTAATTAAATAATTATACACAGAATTATTAAATGAGTATAGTTATTCCTTTCCCTCATACAGACGCTTTCTTATGCCTCTGCATTAATTATGCTTTCAGTTTATAGATTTATTGTATGTGAGAAAGCGATAAATATTGTTTAAAAAAAATTGTCTGTTGAAATATTCAGACTGAATAACACAGAACTATGAAATGAGTATGCAGGTAGAAAGAAAAAACACATTCTATTAACCCTTTCCCTCATGCAAATGCTTTTTGACGCCTCTGCAGCAGACCACTTCTGAATACACAGTGTCAAAGGAAGAATTATGAGCAATTTCTCCTTTTGCCACAATGTTTTCAACTGTATTACATGATTACACTTTCAGTTTATAGAAAATTTCCAAATTTTTGTTTTGATCTTTTCAAAGTCATCTGCAGCAAATGTGTTGTATGTGGGAAGTGGTAAACTTTGTACCTATGTCAAATGGATGTCTTTATATATACATGTACTAATTGAATATGCGCCAGACATGTCTGTATATATACATGTACTATTTGAATATGCACCAGACAGTCCCAATTTAGAGGATTTACCCTTTCCCACATAAAACAAAATAATATGCATATATACGACTGAATGTATCTATTTACAATTATGGAAACTCTATTAACCCTTTCCCTCATATAAACGCTTTTGGACACCTCTGCAGCAGACGGCTTTTTGAAAACATAGTGACAAAAGAAGAAATTGCACAAAACATGCAATTTCTCCTTTTGCCACTATGTTTTCCACTTTTAGTCATAGGTTATCCATTCAATTATGGAGATTTTCTATGTTTTGACAAAATACGTTCAAAGTCATCTGCTGCAGAATTGTCCTATGAGGGAAAGGGTTAATGTAAGTTAAATTATTGAGTAGTGTTTGTAACTTTTTAGCTTGTTAATATTGTTGCAAAAGGAGAATTTGTCTGCTGCAGACTCATCAAAGTGTGTTTGAATGTTGGAAATAATTACCTCAATCATTATGAAATGCTCTATTCACTCATCTCCAACATGCCTACCAGCGTACATTCACTTTAACCCTTTCCCTCATACGAAAATTCTGCAGCAGATGACTGAACCTATTTGGTCAAAACACAAAATCTTTCCACATGCCTATACCAGCGTACATTCACTTTAACCCCGCTTTCCCACACGTTTTGCTGCATCTACTGCAGACATCATTTTGAAAGATGAGGAGGAATTGTCACAGTGTTTTCCATTTATTTATTAACTCTTTCCCACATATAGACATTTCCTGACGCCTCTGCAGCAGACAACTTTTAAAACAATGTGGGAAAAGGATAAATTTTTAAAAACGAGCAATTTATGTTTTGTTGAGATGTTTTCAAACTCGTCTTCTGCAGATTTGTTGTATGTGGGAAAGGGTTCATAGTGTAACTTTACCTGATTTTACCCCCTCAAAGTGTGAGTCGGAGTCACCCGCAGTGTAACTTTACCTGATTTTACCCCCTCAAAGTGAGAGTCGGAGTCACCCGCAGTGTAACTACCTGATTTTACCCCCTCAAAGTGTGAGTCGGAGTCACCCGCAGTGTAACTTTACCTGATTTTACCCCCTCAAAGTGTGAGTCGGAGTCACCCGCAGTGTAACTTTACCTGATTTTACCCCCTCAAAGTGTGAGTCGGAGTCACTCGCAGTGTAACTTTACCTGATTTTACCCCCTCAAAGTGTGAGTCGGAGTCACCCGCAGTGTAACTTTACCTGATTTTACCCCCTCAAAGTGTGAGTCGGAGTCACCCGCAGTGTAACTTTACCTGATTTTACCCCCTCAAAGTGTGAGTCGGAGTCACCTGTTTGATATATCAGAGGAAAAAGTTCTCACATGTGAACAAATAGAAAGTATAATTAAATTGATACAAAGTTGAAAACAAAGTAGGAGTAACTAATGAGAAATTTCTCTTATTGTCACATTTTGCTCCATCTAGTATAAATATTAAAATGTGTCCCACTTCAACCTCAATCAAGTCCTTAACCCTTTACCACAAACAGATAATTTCTGACGCCTTTGCATCAGACAACTTTTGAAAACATTGTGACACTGAAAGAAGAAATTGCTCAAAACAAGCAATTTCTCCTTTTAACACAATGTTTTTAACTCTTAGTCTTCAATAAGTATGTCTTCATTTAGGGAGATTTTCCATTTTATTGTTGAGATGTTTTCAAAGTCTTCTGAAGCTGCACAAACAAATTATATGTGGGAAAGGGTTAAGGGTTAAAAGCTGAAGCTGAGAACATCCATTCTCTCGAAAAGAGAAAAAGTCTTATTTAATACATATTAACAGAAGCATTTGAAATATACATAATAGTATTGGAATAGTATTGTGTAAATTTGAGGAATAAGGTTTCATATATATATATATAAACAAATTCTCCTTTTCCCACAATTCAATGTTATTAGTCATCTACTGAAGATCATGGAAACAGTCACATTTATCAGGGAAACAATGTTTCAGGTGACTTTTAACTGCAGTTGAAACATTTCCCATCAGTTTTTCTTCTGACATTACAATATTTCTCATGGCATACGAAAACAGGTTTATCCCTTTCCCAGATCTATGTAGTTGCTTTCTGACACCTCTGAGTACAGCAAAAGACTTTTGAAAACATTGTGGCAAAATGATAAATTGCTCATAATTTATAACAGTGTTTTCAACTCTCTATTGAATAATCAAACTTTTATTTAAAGATGTTTGGCATAATATTTTGAACAAATTTTTTCAAAAATTGTCTGCTGCAGATTTGTTGTATTCGGTAATTTGGTTAAGAGATCTTTTGGACTGTGCAAGTAGTGAAGATCAGTTTGTACCTCTGATAAGGATTGTCCCAGATTGCCATCTAGTCATACAAACACCCTATAGGCTAATGGAGAACTTTTATATGACCATAAGGCACTCACAATGTTCAAGTATGCAATTTTATTAGCAATAACTTTTAATTTCAAATAACTGTTACCTCTTTGAATGATGCAGCTCATCTGTGTAGCGGTACATGATGATTTCCTGTAGAGCTCTTTACAAATTGCTCTCACATTTTCAATTAGGCGTAGGCTAGCTTTAGCAGCATATTGACAGTATTTCTCACAACATGTGTTACTCAGGTCCTGTCAAAGTGAACATGCCTTCCATGCCCAAACTCAATTTTAGGTCTTCGTAAAGCCATTATAAAAAGCATTAAATAATAATTGTACAGAGCTCTAAATAAGGGGCGTTATGCATGTTCTAAAATCCTTATTCTACCCTCTAACCCTTTGTTGTGGGTACTCAAAAGAATCGTCTCAGTGAGACGTTTTTTGAGTACCCACAACATATGGTTTGCTTTAATAATAAGAGAGATATTGTGGGAAAAAGAGCTGAATTTCCCTCCTCTTTATCTGAACCTCTGATTATATTATATATACTCAAATTGTTGAAAGTGGAAAATTTACTTTCAATGGCTGTTTGTTTTGACCTATATGCAACAGAGAACTTTCAATAACATAGTACCTTTAGATGTATTTCCCTTCTTCACATGCTTGTGTACCAGACAATTTTAAAAACATCCAGAAATCTCTGTAAATCTTAAAAACCATTATGAACGACAAAAAATCCTTATTTTACCAAAAGGAGTTGAAAACATTTTGGCATTTATATAAGGATCAGGTGCTCATTAACAGTCATTTATCCGTTAACCCTTTACCCCATATAGACGCTTTTTGACGCCTCTGCAGCAGACAGCTTTTTGAAAACATAGTGACAAAAGAAGAAATTGCACAAAACGTGCAATATCCTTTTGCCACAATGTTTTCCACTTTTTGTTGTAGGTTATCCATTCAATTATGGAGATTTTCTATGTTTTGACAAAATATGTTCAAAGTCGTCTGCTGCAGAATTGTCGTATGAGGGAAAGGGTTAACAGTCATTTATCCGTTAACCCGGTCACATTGTTTTAAAAAAGCTTTTTGCTGCAGATCATGTTTTCATGCGTCTGCATAACTGTGAAAGCTATAAATGAAAGAAAAAAAACACATTTTGAGCCTCTGCTCAACACTAGTCATGGCACTTTAATGAAAAACATATCTACATGTTTCAAAGGAATAATTATATATAAGATATATTTCTTTAAAACAAAAACAAGAAAGTGATGTGAAAATAAATTGGGTTTTGAGTGGTCTCTATTACATTTGAATTTATGTAAAAAATCAAAAGCATGCCTTTGAAATTATCCTATGCATAAACAATGTTTGTTTATGAACTTGTTATTAGCTCGACTATTCGAAGAATATGAGAGCTTTACTACTCGCGTCGGCGTCGGCGTCCGGTTAAAGTTTTAGGGCAAGTTGGCATTTTCATTCATAAGTATTTGTGCTATAGCTTTCATATTTGGAATATAGTTACACCTTTAAGCTTTCTTCACATTGAATGCTGAAGATGCTGAGTGTGACCTTCTTTTTGGGGTAAAAAACATGATTTTGGGAGGTTAAAGTTTTAGGGCAAGTTGGGATTTTAATTTTTTTTTTTAATTTTTCTCAATAAGTACTTGTGTTAGGGCCTTCATATTTGGAATATAATTACATACAATATCTTTCCTCATATTGTATGCTGTAAATGCTGATTTCGACTTTCTTTTTGAGGTAAAACACATGACTTTGGGTGGTTAAAGTTTTAGGGCAAGTTGGGATTTTCATTTAATTTTTTAAACTTTTCTCAATAAGCACTTGTGTTAGGGCTTTCATATTTGGAATTTAATTACATAAAATACCTTTCCTCATATTGTTAGCTGAAGATGCTGATTTGACTTTCTTTTTGAGGTAAAAAACCATGATTTTGGGTGGTTAAAGTTTTAGGGCAAGTTGGGTTTTTCATTTTTTTTTTAACTTTTTCTCAATAAGCACTTGTGTTAGGGCCTTCATATTTGGAATATAATTACATATAATACTTTTTCTCGTATTGTATGCTGAAGATGCTGATTTTAACTTTCTTTTTGAGGTAAAAAACATGATTTTGGGTGGTTAAAGTTTTAGGGCAAGTTGGGATTTTCATTTAATCTTTTAATTTTTCTCAATATGCATTTGTGTTAGGGCTTTCATATTTGGAATTTAATTACATATAATACCTTTCCTCATATTGTTAACTGAAGATGCTGATTTGACTTTCTTTTTGAGGTAAAAGACATGATTTTGGGTGGTTAAAGTTTTAGGGCAAGTTGGGATTTTCATTTAATTATTTAATTTTTCTCAATAAGTACTTGTGTTAGGGCTTTCATATTTGGAATGTAATTACATATTATTCCTTTTTTCACATTGTATGTTGAAGATAATGGAGTGTGACCTTCTTTTTGGGGTAAAACACATTATTTTGGTTGATTTTGAGAATTTGAGATGAATTCATTATTTTTGGTTACATTCATTTTTAATTATGATCATTCATTTATCAAATATAGCTCTTCACCATTTCAAACGGGATTTGGTGTCAAACATTTGGAAAACCTTTTTTTAAGTTCGACTAGTCAAAGAAAAATGGAACTTTACTACTCACCCCAGTGTCGGTGTCCGGTTTATGTTTTAGGGCAAGCTGGCATTTTCATTTATAACTCTAATACCCTTCATTCAAATCAGTCTTCATAGTGACTTTAACTCTTCACACATTTGTTAAGGACCATCACACAATTAGGTTACATAACTCCATTGTATCCTAAATATGGAGTTATGGCCCTTGATTGTCTTAGGAAATTTGATTTTTAAATTATATATATTTAAATGTATGTATCTATTCAGTTGCTTTTACATATAGAGTATATATGATTTAATAGTACTTAAAGGCAATATACGGAAATAGTGCTTAAGTGAATAAGCGTTGTAAAGTCGAGCGCGCTGTCCTCCGACAGCTCTTGTTTTAAGATACTCTTCCCCTTGCATAATTTACATTGGATGGCAGACTGTCATTATGAGGCACATTATTTAAACATGATAAGAAATAAGAAGCACATTATTAATAAAATACTCATAATATATAATTCTAAATTTTAAGCTCGTTTAATGTAAGATTTATAAGGATTTTTCCTTGCATTGGCATTCAGTTCACCAGTTACAATCCTTCAGCTTCATGTATATTTCCATTTTTCCTTGTAATTACTTAAGTTATTTTTAGCTCACCTGTCATGTAGTGACAAGTGGAGCTTTTGCGATCGTCCGTCGTCTGTCGTCTGTCCACAATTTCTTGTGAACACGATAAAGTCTTCATTTATTACCTGATGTTTACTAAACTCATTCAGTAGCTAGATATCCATGAGAGCTCGATTCCTGCATGACGAAATTATGGCCCTTTTAAAATTGGCAAAATTGCTATAATTGACCTTGTGAACAAGTTAAGTTCATCATTTATTATCAGATGTTTACCAAATTATGCAGTAGCTAGATATCTATGAGAGCTTGGTTCCTTTCTAAAACCAGCAAGACCCGCTCATGCATGACGGGATTATGGCCCTTTAAAATTGGCAAAATTGCTATAATTCATCTTGTGAACAAGTTAAAGTCATCATTTGGACCCGGCCGGGTAGCTCAATTGGTAGCGTATCTGACTCGTGATCTGGAGGTCACGGGTTCGATACCCGGTTGCGGCGACATTCTTTCGGGCGATGTTTTCCATTGCCTCTCACCTCTGATCTATGTGAGAAAGTAGTCAGTGGCTTCGAAAGAATGTTGTGTAAGTACTGGTGTGGGAAAGCCAGGAAAATATGGGTAGGTGCACTGACCGCCGTGATATGACCAAAGCTGTTGAAAGCAGCGTTAAACTCCAAACAAACAAAAATAAAGTCATCATTTATGATCCGATGTTTACCAAACCTATACAGTAGCTAGATATCCATGAGAGCTCGGTTCCTTTCGAAAGTGTCTGGCCGATTTTCAAATAATTTTGTAGAAATGTTTCTAAGGTGACCCTCTCGGATTCCTTCAAGCCATGTTGATTGGCCCCTCTTGTTATATGTTTCTATTACTTTGTAAGTTTGAACAAATATTTATCATCACATGATGATGTTCTTTAATAATGCAAGGGTCATAAGTTCTACCGTCCATTTTGCATGAATTATCATCAACTTATGCCTCGGTCAAATATCTGTATGATGTTTGTATAATCATACGATTCCACCAATTTTTTAATCCGTACGGTCTAATGTACAATCGTAGCTTCTGGTTCTATGCTTACGGGCCCTGTACAATCGTAGGATATCCGTACAGACATAGCAGACAAGTAGTGCAGAGCTCACAAGGAGCTTGGGCGTACCCCGTTAGATGAACATGTTTGTGTCCGTATGACAAAAATAAACCAGTACAGTGATATCTGAAAATTTCTCATTTTTGGCCGGATTGCTCTAGCAGTTCCGGTCTATAGATTGGCGATGTCCGTCTGTCTGTCAGTCCATCAACATTTTGGTTAAAGTAGTACTAATAATTTAAGAAAAATTAAATCAAGATGCCTCCAAAAGGACAGAGGTACTAAGGGAAGAGGAAAGGGAAAGGCTTCCTAGAAATCAGAAGATATTTTTGGTTTTATACCACCTTGAATCGTATGACCAAAGTTACCCCTGCAGGCCCTGTGCATACATCGCAAGTTCCCCGCAGGGTGTCCTTAATATCATATGCCCCTGCAATATTTCTGTGAGCACAGGCCTTGTTACATGAGCTCTGCTGTAGTCCGTGCGGGGCCCTTGCGAGCTGCTCTCGACTTAGGAAAATTTCTACGAGCTCAGTAAAACATTTTTAACAAGTCCCGAGTTCTCTACAAGTTCAAAAAATCATTATGGTGGAAAAAGTAATTGCTCATTAGCTGCAAATTCTTCTTTTTCTAAATTGTTTTCAAAAGGCCTAATCTGTAGAGGTGTCAGAAAGAGCATGTGGGAAAGGGTTAAAGTAAATGTAATGTTAACCGTAACTTAATATTGAAGTTGTCTGTTATGAAAACGGCTGGTTAAAAAATGTAACATCTGGATGTTATAGTTCTAAAGAAAAGAGTTAAAAATATTGTGATGAAAAAAAAATCCTTTAATTTGAATAGTTTTTCCTTTTCCATGTCTTAAAGTCCAACATACATGAAACCAGTAAATGCAGCAGATGACTAATAAAAGACATAGGCAAACAATTTGAAAAATGTGCTTTACCTTTAAGTAAAATGATTGAATTAAGTTGAAAACATTGTGGAAAAAGTCAAACGTATGAGAAATTTCTTCTTTTGTCACAATGTTTTTATAAGTTGTCTGCTGCACAAAATTGCGTCAAATATGTCTGCAAGTGAGATGGATTAAATCCTTTTGTTTTTCCATGAATGGAAGTACAAGCTTGAAGCCTTGAAGCATATATATTAATCATACTTGATGTCTGTGCTTATTTCTTTGGAGGCCTACAACTTAATAGGCTCACCACAGGATTCAAACCTGTGACCTTTGGTACCAGAGGCCATCACTTTAACCCTTTTTCTTCATACGACAATTCTGCAGCAGACAACTTTGAACATATTTTGTCAACAAATAGAAAATCTCTATAATTGAATGGATATTGACCTATGACTAAAAGTGGAAAATATTGTGGTAAAAGGAGAAATTGCTCGTTTTGAGCAATTTCTTCTTTTGTCACTATGTTTTCAAAAAGCCGGCTACTGCAGAGGCATCAGAATGCGTCTTTATGAGGGAAAGGGTTAACAATACTTCGCTGTTTTCAAATCATCTTAACAGATGTCAAACATTTAAGTGAACCCCCTTTCCTACTTGCTACAGAATTTTGTCACAATGGTTTTTTTAATCTTTTCATTAATCATACTTTCATTTATGGAGATTTTTGTTTATTTTGCTCTCTATAGATGTTCTCAAATACTTCTGCTGCATATCGTATGTAGTAAAGGGTGAAGCTGTTAAGATACATCTATTGCCAGTCTGGATGTCTCGTAAATACAGTTGTTTATGCAATAATCTTAACTCATTCATGAAACCAATGAGCCTCATCTGGCTGTAAGGGATCTTTTATCCGCGGACAGTGAAGACTCGGGTGTGCCTGTGCATTCTGCTCACCTGAGTCTTTTAACTGTACATTGTATTCAACAAGATTGGAGTTGTAAATTGTAGCTACTGTTAGTGGTATATAAGTGTAACCCAATTGGTTTTAGCCTATTATACCTTTATGTGATGCATCTATGAAGACCCAATTATGCCCGTTTTTTGCCTGACACAATTACAACTTTTACATCTTCTATCAACCCTTTCACAGATACAACAAATCTGCAGCAGACGATCAACTTTGAAAACCTCTATGCAAAAATATGAAAAATTTCTATTAATGAAGGTATAATAACTGAAAAAGATGAAAACATTGTGGTAAAAGGAGAAATTGCTTGTTTTGAGCAATTTCTCCTTTCGTCACAAAGTTTTCAAAAGTCGTCTGCTGTGGGATAGGGATAACTCACTGCAGCTACTGGCTATTTTTAGACTCATTTTCCATTCAAAGCACTTGAAGACAAAGTGAAAATGCATGCATATAATAAACATCTGAAGATGAAAATATTTATCTTTTTTTCCCACGACTCTGAAACAAAAAAATTTATTTCAAATTTTGAAATGAGTTGAAAACATTGTGATTTTATATATAAAAATTTAAAACATGATTTTGTTAAAGGGTTGGGCATTATTTGTGGGGAAATGTGTGATCAAATTCAAGCAAATATATATATTATTCACAATTGATAATATTTATAACATTTTATAAATGGAATCTGAATAAATGCCAGATGTTACAAATATATTCCATAGATGGTTTTAAAGCCAATATGACCTTTTATAATGAGCCTGTCTGTGGGAAAAGGTGCAATTAAGTTAGCATTTCTAAACAGGGAAGGTTTAAGATCAGATTGTACATCTTAAGACTCCTCTTGTCAGAATCTACACGGTCACCAGTTGACAGAAGCTTCTATATAACAACAAGCTAATGTTAGTAATATGTGAACAGTGTAGATTATATCTTGATCAGAAAGTGCAGCATGCACATTAAGTTCCCCCTACATAACTTTTCACAAATGTCAACTTGTACCTTTTCCCATTGACAGGCTTAAATATCATAATCAGGTTATAATGGTTAGTTGTTTAACCCTTTCCCTCATACGACAATTATGCAGCAGATGACTGAACGTATTTTGTCAAAACATAGAAAATCTCCATATGTAATTGAATGGATAACCTATGACGAAAAGTGGAAAACATTGTGGCAAAAGGAGAAATTGCACGTTTTGAAAATATATATAACGTCGCTATAAAGCGCGGTCATTTTCAATGCTTTTCATTATGACGTTACGTAGCATTGTTATTACACTTAAGTTATATACCGAAAAGTATAGAATGACGTTATTTTATGCTGGCGACGTCATTTATGATATAAATGTATTTATCATGGATTACATGAATCCAAACAATTCATACTAAGATCTGTGCCTGTGCACAAACTCATGATATATCTCGACATGTTTTAACTTTTAACACCCTCTGGAATTTTAATAGGAATCTAATACATTTCTTTTTATAATCTGCATGTTGAAATGTTGAGTAAATTTTATCCTTCATTATGATTGGTATATTTCTGGAACAGATAAGGAATGGAAATTTTATATAGAAGTATGATTGAATTGTTAACCTTAAATTGTGGTATTTGCTGTGCCTTAACCCTTTCCCTCATATAGACGCTTTCTGACGCCTCTGCAGCAGACGGCTATTTGAAAACATAGTGACAAAAGAAGAAATTGCACAAAACATGCAATTTCTCCTTTTGCCACAATATTTTCCACTTTTAGGCATATATAGGTTATCCATTTAATTATAGAGATTTTCTATTTTTTGACAAAATATGTTCGAAGTCGTCTGCTGCAGAATTGTCGAGGGAAAGGGTTAAGAATCTCGTATGCCAGTATGAGCAGTTATCCAGGAAAACTGACATTATAGCACTGTACAGTAATTACAAGTGTAGATAAGGATCTGCCTGCACAATCATAGTTAACTTAGATCTTTTTAAAACCCTTTCCCACCTATAGACTTATTTTGATGCATCTGCAGCAGGCGACTTTTGAAAACATTGTGACAAAATGAGAAATTGCTCAAAACAAGCAATTTCTACTTTTGACACAATGTTTTCAACTTTTCTCAGTACTTTTACCTTCATTTATAGAGATTTTCCGTGTTTTTGGCTAGATATTTTCAAAGTCGTCTGCTGCAGTGTTGTTGAATTGGGGGAAAGGGAAAAATGTTTGTTCAGGGGTGTTTCCTAAAAATCGTTTGTGTTTTTATAACTTATAATTAATAGTGCAGAGCTTAATCCAGATGCTCTGATATGGAGATTTATTTGGATCTGCACTGGACTCAAATGCCCTGAGGTTGGTCTTTGTAGATCATTACTCATTGATTTATTAGAACTTTTAAAGCTATTATAGATTCTAAAAGATTATTTTTAAAACTTTATTTATATAAAATAAAATAGACTCTAAGAATCTGCACAGCTCAGGGCATGTCCTGAGTCTTCACTGTGGGCCGATCCACATTCATCACAACATTTAATCTCCTTTTCAATATTATTATTATGTCTCCCCCTGTATACAGGGGAGATATATTGTTTTTGTCCTGGGCGTCTGTCTGTCTGTCTGTCAGTCTGTCCGAAATCGTGTCCGCTCCATATCTCCAAGACGGCTTGAAGGATTTTCATGAAACTTGGCTCACATGTTCACCTCATCAAGGCGACGTGCAGAACCCGCGTCTCGACAATATAGGGTCAAGGTCACGCTTGAAGGTCAAAGGTTTGAGGCTTTATTTCGTGTCCGCTCCATATCTCCCAGACGGCTTGAAGGATTTTCATGAAACTTGGGTCACATGTTCACCTCATCAAGGCGACATGCAGAACCCGCGTCTCGACAATATAGGGTCAAGGTCAAGGTCACACTTGAAGGTCAAAGGTTTGAGGCTTTATTTCGTGTCCGCTCCATATCTCCCAGACGGCTTGAAGGATTTTCATGAAACTTGGGTCACATGTTCACCTCATCAAGGCGACGTGCAGAACCTGCGTCTCAACAATATAGGGTCAAGGTCAAGGTCACGCTTGAAGGTCAAAGGTTTGAGGCTTTATTTCGTGTCCGCTCCATATCTGTCCCAAATTTATAGGTTGGAATGTTTCGAGAGATTTTGACAGATATTTGAGGGGAGACATCTGTTTTTTGCAAAAACAATTCTAGTTATTATAATTGTTATAGAAAAAAAAGAGTAATACAAGAAACTGTTTGCAAACAATTATATTTCATACATATATATTATAATGACCGGCTCTGTCATGTAGTTGTAGAGTGTCCGTCTCGGGAGCAGGAGGTCGTGGGTTCGATCTCCGGCCAGGTCATACTAAAGGCTTTAAAAATGGTAGTAGTGGCTGCCCTCCGCTCAGGGTTGCAGGGATAGCATTAGGAATGCTTGACTGGTGTCAGGATAAATGGACCAGTAGTACTCCATGGTCACAACCTACCCAGGAAACGCGGTGATTATAACTGAAAAATTATTGAAAGCGGCATAACAAACAATCAACATATTATAATGTTTTTGTTTTTTTACTGTGTTGACAACAGACTAGCTAGTTTGGAGATCATCACAGGCCGAGGAAACATACAGCAATTATAATCATTATGAGCACTACTGCTGCCATACTTATTGAAGAGAGCAATCTGTGTGTACAAAGAAAAGGATTTATTTATGTGATTTTTGGAACACAGGTGAAGTCAGCTGTTGAAGTGTTGAAAATGTTCTATGATCCCTTTCCATTATACATCTGATAAGTTAAGAACCTCATTAAATGAAATTGCAGCAAACAACTTTTTTTGTAGAAAAAGGAGAATTTAATTGCTCGATCAAATTAAGCTTTTTCAACTCATGTTTACATATTTTTCCAGAGATATTTTAAAAGCAAACAACTCTTAATTTTCATATATTAACACTCAGTCATTCCCACATACAGCAAATATAACAACTGAAAATATTTATGCAAGCAAAAATATGCCAAATCTCTATAAAAGAATATTGTAAATGAATAGAGTTGAATAGAAGAAAATTGCTTGACCATCATGAGGAATTTTTTCTTTAATTCCAACAACATTTTCAAAAGCTGTTAGCTTCAGATGCATCAATAAAAATGTGTTTGCATGTGGGAAAGGGTTAAATGAATGTTGGAACTATACAAATCTTTCCAAACCAAGCATGCCATTTCAATCATCATGTATGGCTGAGTAAACTAGTCAGTGGGACCATGCAACCTGCTAAGACCAAGGTCAGCCAAGGCCTTTAACACTTTACCACTTATAGACACATTTTTACGCATCCGCAGCAGACCACTTTTGAAAACATTGTGGCAAAAGGAGAAATAGCCCATAATGAGCAATTTTCCTTTTACCATAATGCTTTAACACTAACAATATCAGAAAAACTTCTGTATTTAGTGATTTTTACATGGACACAGAAGGAATCAAAGCGCCAATGGCACTGTACCTGTACGAAATAGTCTGGGCAGACTAGAACCAGATTCTGTACAGAATAAAATACAGAAACTGTGCAGCAGTCTCTGTACAGAAAAAAATCTGGTTCATTGAGACATAGTTGAACCAGATTCTATAAATAGATTTTTCAAATGGAGACAAAGAGCAAAATCTGTACAGAATTTCGCGAAATATTTAAATTAGGCAGAAAAAAAATCGGTGTAGAAAAAATTCTGGGTGCAGAAAAATTCTGGCCAGAAAAAATTCTGGGAGCAGAAAAAGTCTGGCCAGAAAAAAATCTGTACAGAATTAATTCTGTATGGAGAAATGCTAAAAATGTGTAGTAATATTTCCTTTTCCACTTGAAGACACATTTGCACCAGAAAACCTGTGATAACATTGTTGAAAAAGGAGGGATTGTTTGAAACAAGCAATTTCTCCTTCTGCAACAATGTTTTTCAAAGATATTCAACTATTGGACATAATTGAAAACATTGTGACAAAAGGATAAATTAATCAATGAAAAATTCGCAAAAAAAATGGTGTAAGTAACATAATATTTTATTTAAGTTTAAACACAAACATTTTCAATATCAAACGAGATATTGTCTTTTAAACAACCTTTAGGATTATGCACATCTCCTCTTGGTATTCAATGTCATAAATGGTTTTAAATCATAAACTGTATCTTTTGTTTCTTAACGTCTTGTTTCTCTTTCCTTGCTTGCCCAGGAATTTCTTGCTTGATCCATTTTTCAACTGCATGCCAACAATAATGTGAGTAACAGCATCTGGAATTTAAAAAAAAGAAGTTTTTAAATTTTGCTATTATTTTACTCCTTTCCCATTTAAAATTTCATTTTTGACGACTTAAAATATTTTTGCATAGACATTTTCAAAGGCGTATGCTGCAGATTTGTTTTGTGTGGGAAAGTGTTAACTGAAAAAACACCTCAAATAAGTCCTACTGTAAAAATTTAGATTTTATCCTACACTATCCGAAAATGAGTGTGTCCGAATTCGACGCTAGTTATCAGTGCAAGCTCTCAACATCTGGTTTCGAAAAACCTGTGAAAAAGGTGGAAATATCAAATATTAAGAACAGAATAACGTAAGATTATATTTGATAGGTATTTTTCAACAAATAATCATATCTATTAGAATTATAAACCAAAAACTACGATGAAGATTTAAATATTTCTCTCACGGATTTAACCCAGAAAAACAGATGTGTCGAAGATCATGAAAATATATCTTTTGAAGATTGAGAAAGTATAAATTTCATTAGAAAGATAATATGTATTGCAATAGTAATGTATTACTGTTTTAACACGCATTATTTTGAGGTATTTATTGAATTAATCGGGACTTTAAAACCGATTTGTCGCTGTGTTGACAAAGACATAAAATGGCGGCCAATCGCGTAGCGAACACGATTCGTACTAGAATTGCTATGCATTTGTCAATTTCAGGCCGATTTCCAGAATTTCTATATTAAAATAAAGCTCAGATTATAAGGTTTAATTTGATATTGATCAGAAAAAACATACCTGGTAGTAGAATATGAGGCGAACACCGCACGTTCATCGTCTTGAAATTGCAGTCATTCAAATTTCCGGTTCACCGTTATAAACACACTTTCGTAAGTGTGACCCAATAAAATCCGTCGTAACATTTGTAGCAAGTAAAACTCAAAAACTGTTGAAATGAAAATGAAAAATGAGATATGAAAATAACAAAGATATTTTCTGGAAGTTTAAACATTGTTCTGTTCCAATGGATAACAATATTTTAATACGCTACACTCTTTGATAATATTTTATTCTTATGAATACTGTAATGTCATTCTATCAATATTTGGAACAAAATTAATAAAATACAGAAATCACAATCCCTCATTCCCTGTGTCTTTTAAACCAGGCATTATTCAAAACACAAACAAATTCTAGATGTTCAATGTATTTCTAACTTTAGTTGAAATGTTAAGCTTTCAGAATATGTATGGGTTTTTTATATACATGTGCCAAATGTGACTTCAAAGTTTAATTAATTGCTACAAAATGTGAAAATTTGGAAAATTTTATTTCTCCATGTCATATTTTAACCAGATAACAGGTGTACAGGTGGAGTTGCTCATCTACGTCCCTCAATATTTAAAAAAAACACGCATGATTTAAGAAATTTTCTAAGCTCAATTATTCTGGTTCACTTTTTGTCTAAGTCCATTTTTCTGGTTCGCTTTTTTTTCTAAGTGCGAAAAATCTGTCTGATACAATAATCTGTACAGACAAAAACCTGGTTCAGTAAGATTCTGTACAGAAAAAAACAAAAAGTCTGTACAGAATTTATATCAGATTCTGTGTCTGTGTTTATTCTGTACAGAAAACAGAAATTCTGTATGTATTCTGCCCAGAATTGGTACAGACTCTGTACAGAATTGGCTCAGAGTTTTCGTACAGGTAGTGGCGATCGTATGGAAAATCTTGCAAAGTAACAAGCAGTATATCGGTGTAGGGCTTGCGATGACTCTCAGGGCCTTTTTACCTTATTTAAGAGACGCCGTTAAACGGTGTCTTCCCAATTGGAAAAACGTTGTTTTTTTCCCAATTGGAAAAAAATATTTCCCAAAATCTAAAAAAAAAAAAAAAAAAAAAAAATATATATTTTTTTTTTAAGTGAAGTGAAGTGTATTAATACACTATTAACAGATATATTTGTCTTGTTTAAGGTAATATGATTGTTTAATTGCATTATATAAACCAAAAGTCTTAAGTTATTGTAAAAAAGACTATTTATATAGCCACATGTTATATGTCTAATTTTTCCCAATTTGGCAAAAAATCGCGCTAAAATTTCCCAAAATGAAAGGCTAAGGCCTCTTCCCAATTTCTGGAAAAAAGGCCCTGACTCTGGTGCGGGTATATTTGAGAATGTATCAACCCTGCATCTTTTGACAGTAGAATAATGTTAGTTTGCCAGAATGTTGTCTTGGTGATTATTTAGTTACGTTCTGAAATTGGTCATGATGTGTTCAAAATTAGGCCATTCCAAAGTTATGAAAAATCTAGTTGGTATTCGATAAACTACCGTTTTAGCTCATTAGAATGGCTATTTGTAATCTAAATTGTTCGGGTAATCACATGTTTATCACCAGGTCGCTAGGCCATATTAAGATAAAATATATTTTACACTTTAGAAATGACTAAATTATCAAGAAAGGAGAGAAAACAGTATCCATTAGTTTGGTGTTTGTTTGAATGATGTCCGATATTAAACAGGTCTGTTCAATTTAGTCCCTTCACATTGCGTGATTGAGGGTTGTCAGAGACATATAAACACAGTGTATTTATATGTCTCTGAGGTTGTTAAACTGCTTCGAATAATGTGAGTGCAAAAACAAACACAAAACATGCTCCAAAAGCACAATTTCACTATTTGCCAAACTGTTCAATTTATGAAAATATAGGCATATATTATAATGCTCGATCTCCAAACTAAATTAGGCTACACTGTCAGCATTGATTGCTAATTGACTCTAGAACGTGTACACACTGACATCGTGTGTCCTTTAAACCTTTGTAAACCAGTCTTATCATCTAGACGCTTTCATATATTTAAACAACTACAAAATAAAGCGTTTATAATATTGAGATTTACAAGCTCTTCTGGTTTTTGGTCTCGCGAGCTATTTATAGAACCTTTTGGAATTTCCAGATTTGAGTATCATCAGAGTTGCCGTTATTTGCAAGGCAGAACGCGCAATGATATTTATTATCTGCCAAATCATGACGAAGATAATATTTACATATTTTAACTCTTTGTAGATAATGTCTCGATAAAACTCAAATATTAGTAACAATCCGGTACCAAAGTTGCACTGACATAATTATTATTGATCACGTCTCTGCATCAATGATGGAACTATAACGGATGTGAGTAAATTAGTTTGCAGTAAGGAAAAAAAATATCAACCGATTGTTCAAAACCGACTATGTAAATATTTTTCGTTGTTGTTGTTTCTGTTAGCATTGTGGCGATTGTCAATCCAATCGCCACAAAAATGCCTCAAATTGTTCATAAAAAAGTAAATTTTCTGATAAAATTCCCCCCTTGTTTTCGAACCCTAGATTGGACACTGAACCTTTATCACAGTCTATCTCAAAAACTGGAATTAATTGCAGATAAATGATATGTTAACAAATAACGCACAAGCTCCAGAGATAATAAATTAAAATTGATGTTATTTCTTGTTGCTGGCATAATGTTTGATCAAAATAGTGTTTACGTTGCTTTCAATGTGAATTTGTATGTAGGTTATTAAGTAAGTGGTGACTTAACCCTTTCCCACATACAGTAAATCTGCAGAAATAGACTTTCAAATGATCTAGGCAAAAATAAAGAAAATATATATTAATAATCTTTGAATAAAGTTCAAGACAATTTGGCAAACATCATGAGCAATTTATCCCTTTGCCTAAATGTTTTCAAAAGTTGTCTGCTGCAGAAGCGCCTCTATGTGGCAAAGGGTTAACATATGGCCTCATTTAGACAATTTTCATCTGGGCAATTGAGATCTTCCCATTGGAGATTTTTTTCCCAATGAGAAATGTATGCAAATTTTCTCAGCCTAATATTATTCTACAAGTCAATGCAACAATATATCATATATAATTATGTCTCCTCCCTCCGGAGGAGACATATTGCTTTTGCCTGCGCCGTCTGTCTGTCCGTCTGTCTGTCTGTCTGTCTGTCAGGGCGTCCACATTTCTTGTCCGGCCTTTATCTCACAACCCCTTGGCCACATTTCTATGAAACTTCACAGGAGTCATTGGTACAACGTCTAGTTGCGCATATTACGAGGGCGTTTAATTTGACCTACTTTTAGATGAGTTATTGCCCTTTCTTAAAATTGCCATTTCATTCTTGTCCGGCCTTCATCTCACAACCCCTTTGCCACATTTCTATGAAACTTCACAGGAGTCATCGGTACAACGTCTAGTTGTGCATATTACGAGGGCGTTTAATTTGACCTACTTTTGGATGAGTTATTGCCCTTTTTTTAAAATTGCCATTTCATTCTTGTCCAGGGCGTCCACATTTCTTGTCCGGCCTTTATCTCACAACCCCTTGGCCACATTTCTATGAAACTTCACAGGAGTCATCGGTACAACGTCTAGTTGCGCATATTACGAGGGCGTTTAATTTGACCTACTTTTCGATGAGTTATTGCCCTTTCTTAAAATTGCCATTTCATTCTTGTCCGGCCTTCATCTCACAACCCCTTTGCCACATTTCTATGAAACTTCACAGGAGTCATCGGTACAACGTCTAGTTGTGCATATTACGAGGGCGTTTAATTTGACCTACTTTTGGATGAGTTATTGCCCTTTTTTTAAAATTGCCATTTCATTCTTGTCCAGGGCGTCCACATTTCTTGTCCGGCCTTTATCTCACAACCCCTTGGCCACATTTCTATGAAACTTCACAGGAGTCATCGGTACAACGTCTTGTTGTGCATATTACGAGGGCGTTTAATTTGACCTACTTTTGGATGAGTTATTGCCCTTTCTTAAAATTGCCATTTCATTCTTGTCCGGCCTTCATCTCACAACCCCTTTGCCACATTTCTATGAAACTTCACAGGAGTCATCGGTACAACGTCTAGTTGTGCATATTACGAGGGCGTTTAATTTGACCTACTTTTGGATGAGTTATTGCCCTTTTTTTAAAATTGCCATTTCATTCTTGTCCGGCCTTCATCTCACAACCCCTTTGCCACATTTATATGAAACTTCACAGGAGTCATCGGTACAACATCTAGTTGCGCATATTACTAGGGCGTTTAATTTGACCTAATTTTGGTTGAGTTATTGCCCTTTTTTTAAAATTGCCATTTCATTCTTGTCCGGCCTTCATCTCACAACCCCTTTGCCACATTTCTATGAAACTTCACAGGAGTCATCGGTACAATGTGTTGTTGCGCATATTACGAGGGCGTTTAATTTGACCTACTTTTGGATGAGTTATTGCCCTTTTTTTAAATTGCCATTTCATTCTTGTCCGGCCTTCATCTCACAACCCCTTGGCCACATTTCTATGAAACTTCACAGGAGTCATCGGTACAACGTCTAGTTGCGCATATTACGAGGGCGTTTAATTTGACCTAATTTTGGTTGAGTTATTGCCCTTTATTTAAAATTGCCATTTCATTCTTGTCCGGCCTTCATCTCACAACCCCTTTGCCACATTTCTATGAAACTTCACAGGAGTCATCGGTACAATGTCTTGTTGCGCATATTACGAGGGCGTTTAATTTGACCTACTTTTGGATGAGTTATTGCCCTTTTTTAAAATAAATCACTAACTGACAAAATACAGTCAGCCAGACAAATACCCCTTGGGGGAGACATATGTTTTTCCCAAAAACAACCTCTAGTTTATTAGTAATGTTCTCTGTTATTTCTATTTGTAGGAAAGAGTTCATGCAAAAGATGCGCCTGATGTCTACCTCACCAAGTTACGCACTTACCTGGATCCAAGGTCCACCCGAAGCACCAAGGTATGTAGGCCAAGGGTCACACTCATACAAAAACAAAGTTCAATGGAGAAGTTTGGATAAGGAAGGGGGTATACAGCTCTTTTCCCCACAATATCTTTCTTATAATGTATCCAAACCCTATGATGTTGGTACAGTACTCAAACGAATCATTGAGACGATTCTTTTGAGTACCCACAACATAGGGTTTATGGAAGTAAAGACATGTAAACCGCCCCTTATCTAAGTCTCTACATTGAGTGATAAAGAAATATTTTGTAAACAGCAAATGTTTTCTAATCGCAATATGTGTGGCTAGCAGGTTTTTAAATCTTTCTGGTCAAGCTCTGCTAGTTTAGTCAGTAACAACAAGGGCTATCACTTGAGGGGTTGTGAGTTTGAAACCCAGCTCGGCCATTCCTTCTTTCTGATGATTGACAAAAAGGTCAACACTCTTCCACCAATGGGCTAAATGAATGTGGTAGTAAGGTAGCCGGTTGCCTTCAAAGAATGTTGTGTGGAGTACTGGTCTGAGAAAGCCAGGTTTTTAGGTGAACTGGCTTCTGTGATATAACTGAAATACAGTTGAAATGGCATTACATCCAGATAAAACAATTAAACGATAATTATCCAATGGTTGTTTTTTACTAGACCATGTTTCATTTACATTGTATACAAAAATGGTCTCCTTAGCACCTTGACTGCTTTAACAAACTCTGGATAAAATAAAGGAATTTCTAATTGTATAATACATGTAATTTGTTCTCTAAAAGAAGATAACAATATATTCTAATTTTCTGATAATTACATAATACTGTTTAATTGTTAAATAAATAAAAAAAAATCCTAAAATGTGCATTTAACTGCATCCAAAATAATTTATTATTATTATACTTTTCCTTTGTTCATGTAATTGATGTGCTTGTCTTTAGATATAGACTGATAGACTCATATGCTTTAAACCTTTTCCCACTTGTGGATACATTTAAATGTTTCTGCAGCAGATGACCCTTGGAAACATTGTGGCAAAAGAAGAAATTGTTCATAATGGGCAATTTTTTCTTTGGCACAAACATATGACAAATCGCTTGGCATGAAAGTATGATTATTTAATTTTGCCACAATGTTTTCAAGTTATCTGCTGCAAACGCATCAAAATACATCTGCAGGTGGGTAAATTATTATAAGTTTACATTATAAGTACATGTACATACAATCATGTAGTTAAGATATAATTTGTTAAATAATTTACTTTTTGTGTGCATTGATAGAAATTATCTCGGAAGGTAAAGACACACAGTTAGCTCTTGTATTTACATGTTTGAACTGTATTCCGAGCATGTGATCAGATGTCCGGATAAGGAGCCGTTAACCCTTTCCCTCATACGACAATTCTGCAGCAGACGACTTTGAACGTATTTTGTCAAAAAATAGAAAATCTCCATAATTGAATGGATAACCTATGACAAAAAGTGGAAAACATTGTGGCAAAAATAGAAATTGCACGTTTTTTGCACTTTCTTCTTTTGTCACTATGTTTTCAAAAAGCCGTCTGCTGCAGAGGCGTCCAAAAGCGTTTATATGAGGGAAAGGGTTAAAAGCTCTTTTCCCAGCGTATATCTCTCTAATATTATCCAACCAAACCCTTTGATGTGGGTATATACTCAAAAGAGGTAACCCACAACATAGGGTTAAAGTGTCAAATAAGGGGATTAGAACATGGAAATTGCTCCTTATCTATGGCTCTGATAAAATTATCTAGGCTGTGTGGTTTACTGAAAACAAAATCAAGAAGGATACCAATGATTCTTGTAATCCTCAATTTCTTTAGACATGTGCGTAAAGTGCACTGGTGTCAATCAGATAAAACCAGAATGAAAGTAATTAATCAATCAATCACTCTGACAAAGCTAATATATTGTTGAAAGAAACTTCATAGACACCTTCTGACGCGTCTGCAGCAGACAGCTTTTTGAAATCATAGTGACAAAAGAAGAAATTGCTCAAAACGAGTAATTTCTCCTTTTGCCACAATGTTTTCCACTTTTAGTCATAGGTTATCCATTCAATTATAGAGATTTTCCATTTTTTGACAAAATATGTTCAAAGTCGTCTGCTGCAGGATTGTCGTATGAGGGAAAGGGTTAAACCTTGCAATGACTTACTCACAGTTATTTCAATTTAGATGATGTTAAATAATAAAGAATAAATATATAGGATTATCAGGTTTAAAAAAATATATATATTAATATAAAGATTGGTTGGTACGTATCTTCTAGGTTTTGTTTTCTAATGTGATTTATACAAAATAACACATTTTACATAATATTCTATTTTAAAATAACTTTTGATCCATTTTACAATGTATGATGATTGATTTGTATTCATTGAACATATTTTCCTATTTATGCTTTCACCGCTGTTACATGCCATTTGTAAGCTTTAACCCTTACCCACAGTATATGTAACAGACGCTTTCTGGACGACTTTTGAAAACATTATGGCAAAAGGAGAAATTGCTCAAGACGAGCAATTTCTTCATTTGCAACAATGTTTTCAACTTTCTGCAGTGATTATACCTTCATTTATAGAGATTTACCAGACTTTTGCCAACATGCTTTTAAAGTCGTATGCTGTAGATTTGTTGTATGTGGGAAAGGGTTAACACTTTCACACATGCAATAGAACTGCAGCAGATGACTGTGAATGCATCAGGGGCAAAGAAGTTTTCTTTGAATGAAGGTTACAATAACCATTGAAAAAAGTTAAAAATATTGTCGCGCAACGAGAAAGTGTTCATTATATATGAGCAATTTCTTCTTTTTGACACAATTATTTCAAAAGTTGTATGCTACAGGGATGTCAGAAAGTGTCTATATTATGTGGGAAAGGGTAAAGAATTAATGCCTATACTAGAGAAAAGTTTATCTAGCTAATATGTTTTACAAAATGTATCATTAACCATTGGCATGCTGTATGAGTTTTATACAGTCTACACACAAATTCAATACTTACAATTTCAAATTTCCAAATGACGAGTCAAAGTCTGATATTTTGTGAGTTTGAACCCCAGCTCAGCCAACATTCTTTATAATGTAAAGACAAAAGTCATTGTGACAAGCGTCATTCGTCTTTCACCAATGGGCTAACAGTCTATGTGGAAAAGCAGCCAGTTGCTTGGAAAGACTTATGTGTTGAGTACTCTTGGTAGAATGTCAGGAAACACATGAGGAGCTGAACAGACCGAAAAAAGCGTAAATTAATCATTTCCCTCATATACTAAGACGCTTTCTGATGCCTCTGCAGCAGATGGCTTTTTGAAAACATAGTTACGAAAGAAGAAATTGCTCAAAACGAGCAATTTCTCCTTTTGCAACAATTTTTTCCACTTTTAGTCATAGGTTATCCATTCAATTATAGAGATTTTCTACTTTTTGACAAAATATGTTCAAAGTCGTCTGCTGCAGAATTGTCGTATGACTGGGAAAGGGTTAAACCCGAATCAATCATTTATTTTCTGAAAAAAATAATGGATACTGCACCAAATGATTGATGTACTGATTCATGTTATTCTTCTTGGGAGTATGAGCCCTTGGTTCAATCCTGGTTGGATCTCGACCATCTCGTACACACAAACACTAAGGACGTACTGTGGCTTCCCTCCCTTCTTGATGATCAGGATGGCGAGAATAGCATTCGGACACTGGTGTGTCTCTTGTAAGTTTATTTACTGGGAGTACTGGTAGTTTTCCCAGGAATTGTTGTGATAAACATTAACTCTTTCCCTCATACGGCAATTCTGCAGCAGAAGACTTTGAACGTATTTTGTCAAAAATTGGAAAATCTCCATAATTGAATGGATAACCCATGACAAAAAGTGGAAAACATTGTGGCAAAAGGAGAAATTGCACGTTTTGTGCAATTTTTTCTTTTATCACCATGTTTTCAAAAAGCCGTCTTCTGCAGAAAGCGTCTATATGAGGGAAAGGGTTAATACTATTCGGAGTGGTGTAGTGAACATTCAAACAAACGAATAAGTAATATCCACCCTTTCCCACTTAATATAAATCTGAAACAGACAACATTCAAAAACAATTGAACAATATGGTTGAAAAAAATGTCATGAGCAATGTCTCCTTTCGCAACCATTTTCAAATGTCATCTGCTGCAGAGGCGTCATAAAGCGTCTTTATGTGGGAATTTAGGGTTACATTAGGGTTATGTTATTATTTTGAGACTTATTTTCAAATGTTATCTATTGCTGATATGTCTCAAAAGTTGTCTGCATATGGGAATGGTTTAAATCACACTAATTTGCTTTGCATTCTGATACATGTATAAATTAACCGCACTAGCATAATAATTGTAAGATATTTCAGAGGTCTAGATAAGGGGAGTTCACTTGGATTTTCTCTTCCATATCTCTCTTATTACTCAACCAAACCCTATGTTGTGTGTACTCAAAAGAATCGTCTCAGTGAGACGATTCTTTTGAGTACCCACAACATAGAGTTTGAAAGTTGAATAAGCATATTGGAATTCTAAATACCTGCCTTGTCTGGAGCTCTGATATTTACATAACAACTTATTACTTTGCATACCTTTATCATATTAACTGTCATGGAAGTTTGTAAGAACTACAAGGATGGCATTTATATTTCATGAGCTGCATGCAAATGGTTGTGTGAATCCGCTGTGGTCGAGTGGTTAGCGTCGGGGATTTCGAAACCGGGTGTCCCGGGTTCGATTCACAGTCGCGGCACTACGGTCATGGTGGAGTGCCCTTGGGCAAGGCACATTTTCTAGCCTAGTACTGGTTTGTTTACCCAGGGATCATGAATAATTAAATTTAATTGCGCGCTAAATGACCTTAGCTGTCGATGCGCCATAAAACAATATACATTCAATGCAAATGGTTGTTACCTCTTGTTTAACTCTGTCCTGAAACAGACGATTTTCATTGGACATTGTGAAAAAAGAGGAAGTTTGTATATATTTCATACCCTTTATCTTTCACCGTTCACTTTTGATAACGTTTTGATTCTCATTTATAAATTGAGTAATTTTTTGCTACATACATGAGTTAAGAGAACTAGGTAGTTCAAGATCAGACTGCACAAATGTTGGCAAATGTTTGCATTTGTAGTCATAAGTCATGCATAACATGAAAAGTTACATACAGTGGGATGATGGTAAGCCGTTTCCCACACACACTAAATCTGCAGCAGACGACTTTGAAATTATCAAGTACAAAATATAGAAATTCTCAATAAACGATAAAGAGTCGAAAGTATGATTGTGGCAAATGGAAGAAATTGCTCATTATGAGCAAATGGAGCAATTTCTAATTATGCCACAATGATTTCAAAAGTCATCTGCTGCATTGGCATCTATATGAGGGAATGGGTTGAAGGAATTGCCCACAGCATAAGACAAATAAAATCTGATTTCGTAAGATACCGTAATAAGAAAACACAATAGATGTATACAGTTTGATAGAATTTGAAAGGGCTGTACTCTGACTTAAGATATTGAGATCAATACAAATTGTGAAGATTGGGATTGAATTCAGCTTTTAAGATTTTGTAAATTGTTCATTTTGTAACAAATTGGTAAAATTAATGATTTTTGTCTAATAACTTATCCCTTTCCCACTTACAATAATTCTGCAGCAGACGACTTCGAAAACAATCATGCAAAAATATGGAAAATCTCTATAAACGAAAGTGTAATTACTGAAAAAAGTTGAAAACCTTGTGGCAAAAGGTGAAATTGTTTGTTTTGAGCAATTTCTCTTTTTGTCACAATGTTTTCAAAAGTCGTCTGCTGCAGATGCATCAGAATGCGTCTACAAGTGGGAAAGTGTTATGCAAGACTTGTGACATAATTGGAAAATCAATGCTGTAGGTACCGAGGTAATCCCCAGTCTGAGTAAAAACTTGTCTCAATATCTTTGGCCATGAGTGCTTTTTCATGCCCAGAATAACGTATATTACTTTATAAAACAAACCGAGGGCTTGGCTTGAAACGGTTGTAACTAAAAACCTATTTTGAAAACCCTGGTTTAGGGGCAATTTTGACCCCTTTGTAAACAATGCAAATTTAGGTGCCATTGCTCAGAAGCTTTTAAGACTTTATGACGAGTTGATTAATCTTGGTAAAAAAATAACCAATTTTAGTTACAACCGTTTCACGCCAAGCCCTCGAAACATGCTAATATGTTATGAATATTTGATGATTATTACTATGAAATATTTTGATGTACCAATATCATGTTTCCTTGCTTTTTTTATAGGGCCGGAATCGTTCTAGAATGTCGTTTGTAAGGCTATGATTTTTGTTCTCTTTTATTACAATAGCTAATACCACCATAGTTTATCCATGCAGAGATAAAGTTAAACTAACCACTGACACCTTTAAATAATCTGCTTTCAGTTGTTGCTTGATATCCTCGTATATATGTGCAAGTCATACATGTATAGACAAGTATATGTGCAAATCATACACGTATAGCCAAATATACGAGAACGTCAGTAAAACAATTATAGTGTGTTTTTCATGCAAAAAAAACGGGCTTTAGTTTTTGTAGCACTTTTCCAGTGTGAATAACTCCACTCCACCAGTCTACGGATGGGTACATGTAATTCTGAATCACACCTGAGTCTCGGCTTTATATAATGAGACTTAATTTAATTGCAATGGTTCGACATTATCCTTTTTGTGTCACCTGTCATAGCAGGGATTCATTTAATTGTATGTTTATAATGATTTCCTTTATTACTGACATATCCGGCAACACATGTGTGAGAGCTCCAGGTAAGGGGCGTGTTGGATGTTCTTAAAACGTTATGTGACCCTCTTAACCTATGTTGTGGGTACTCAAAAGAATCGATTCTTTTGAGTACCAACAACATAGGTTTAAATGAGTAATAACATTATATCATGGAAGCAAGTCCTGTTTTAATCTTCCTTCGTTATCTCGGGTCCTCTGATGTGTGCCTTTGAACAGTACAGTGAATTTTTTTTGGAGTTGTCTTTTTTGGAAACATTTGTGAAAGAAACACGTTACTCCTGGAATTATAGTTTTGATACAAATTTGAAAACATTGTTGAAAATAGAGAAAGTGATTATTTTCAGTAATTTCCTCTTTTCCCACAATATCTTCAAATTTATAAAAAGGGTGTCTAATGTCACCTAGTAGACCTGTAGAAAACGGGTTGGTGTTTTTGAAAGGTTCTACCGGGAGTATAACAAAGCGATTTTAATATTTTTCGGAAGGTATTGATGTACATGTTAACCAAAAAAAATCGCATAGAAATCCGTCTCTTACAGAAAAAGTTATTTACGCTTCAAACTAGGAAAATGTTGCTTTATCTTATATAGGAAAAAAGAGTAATTCGGATAATACGTATATTTCGGATACTTTCCAAAAGTATATGCTTTATCAGGTATATTGCTATTTTTTTCATTGAAGACGTTTAATGTATTGAATTTATCAATGATTGTGTTCGTAAACATGCAAATGAATCCATGTAAACGGCGTTTAAAGCAATTTAAAATGTGTACATAACACTGTCTAATTAACAGTTTACTAATCGTTAAGCAAATAAAGTATGATCGTTCTGAATGCTCAATATTAATACAATGTTTATTAAATGAATTAATCTGAAATCAATTGCTTTATATATCAACGTAATAATTTATAAATGTAAGCGTGTTAATTTAAAATGATAACTGGATAATTTTATTTAAAGCAGGTATATCTACATTCAGTCGACATATAAACGGTCTTAATACTATTTTAAAAACATATGTGTTGTTTAATTTATCAGTTGAATATATAGCTTGAATCAACTGATATAGTTTACAGGTAAATTATAAATGTCAGCGTGTTATTTATTAACTGGCCAATGGGTGTCATTTGCTCTGACATAAGCAGTGACGCAGTTTTATAAAATTTCTGCCTAAGAAAATTTCCAAGATAAATAATACTAGTAAGCTCTTGTATTGAATAGATCAAGGTTGTTCTAAATCAGTGTTAAACATTTATTTTATTAACCAAACGATGGCTTCACTAGTCATTGACGATTGTACTTTCAATGCTAGTTTATGCATTATTTGTTACAAAAGTTTAACAGACTCAAATTTGGCGATTTGGCTTGGTTATAAAAAAATTAGGGATGGGAACGAATATTGAAACGATATTCGAATATTCGTTTTCTTTATTCGAATATATTCGAATATTCGATTTTCGAATCAGAAATCAGTATCCGATTTCAGGTTAATCTGAACACTGGTACTTCCCATTTCCTTTTTCAAATAATGGCAATTTTCCAAGTAAAAGTATGATCTATTGTTTACGTATATATTTCATGTTTTCAACTGAACTTACACTCTCTTTTTCCTCAACAGATGTATTTGAATTTCAATTTGAAGTAAATCAAGAAATAAATCCCTTCCAAACGATAAACCAAATCGCAACGTTTTTTGAGCCGTATATTCAGGTGTCGCTTGTTTACCGAGTTTAATATTGAATCGAATCAAATAATTAACGAAATAATTATAAATCTTATTCATAAAAAAAGCATAGGGAGTTGGGTGATATTTCTTTTACCGATTTCGTCAAGTCAATTTAATCGCGTGTTGTAAGAAAACAAAATCGCGGACGATTCATTTTGTTCGCTTATGTGAATTCATTTGTGAAGAGGTAAAGAGGAAAGCTGCATACTTTTGAGACGTAATGCGATGTTTAAATATGATTTATTCATTTTTGAACAGCTGTCTTTGATGTAAACATCGACTATGTTTTGGTTAGGCTGGGAGGGTTTTACGGAACTGCAGCCTGTCACCGTTTATACATGTTTGTTGATTCAAAAATATCAAACAAACTGGTCGTCAATGTGATATCTGGTTACACACGATTAGATCTCTGATAAACGTACGCGTGACAATTATTGATTGTATTATTGTTACTTATGTTTTGACATACGTTGTAAAAACACAACAAACGACACATACACACTCTTTATCACTTCACCCTTAATAAATGATTAGCTCAAACTCGCGACCGATGTCAGAATTTTACTAATAATGTTTTGTTTTGATTTTAGAAAATAGTAATAATTATAGAAAATAGTACACTGAAAACGAATGTTCTTATTCGAAAACAGTATTCGAATATTCGTCCATTTTTCGAATATTCGAATATTCGAATATTCGTTCCCATCCCTAAAAAAATCCATCAAAAAAGGGTCTTCATGCAATTTTATTCATTGCTGATAAAAAACGTGACACTGTTCACACTCAATTGAACCAATATAGAGAGGCTATATTGTGATCTCAAAGCAAGGTTTCATACCAAATGTATATCTCTATACACCCGACGTTACCCATGGATTGATCAAGATGAGACGACACACGACAGTTCATCAACTAGTAAACGTCATTCAGTAAGAGATCCATGTGTCTCATTCTATGACAGAGAGTGTTGCCTTATATGTGACAAGGGTAATACATGGAAAGAAATGCTAACTTGCATTTCAACTGGGACAGGAGAGAGTACCCGATACAAAGTACAAGCAGCGACTGGAATACTTAGAGAGTCGATGGCATGTACATCCGACGACAAGGATGAGTATGTTGCGCCTTCAGAATTCAATCTTCATGCCATTAAAGAGTTTATTCCCCAGGATTTGGCAGATTTTATCTTTTGGCGGCTGGATGAAAAGGCATTTAACAAGGCATTGTCTCTTTCAAATATAACAAGGGATAACAAACGGTCAATCAAGTCTATATTTATGTGTCACCAAATAGTGTCCATCTGTCGAAATATGAAGACGAGCCCCAAAAGCTCAGTCGGTAGCGACGCGGGCTGTCAATCCAAGGGTTTTGAGTTCGAATCCCGGCTAGGCCAACATTCTTTCCGACGATTGACAAAAGTCAATGCGACATGCGCCATTTGTCTTTCACCAATTGACTTAGTATATGTGGAAAAGTAGCCAGATGCTTTGGAAGACTGTTGTGTGGAGTACTGGTGTGAGCAAACCAGGAACCACATGAGTAGGTGAACTGGCCGCCGTTATATGACTGAGAAATTGTTAAAAACGGCGTTAAACCCCAATCAATCAATCGAAATATGAAGAGGCCCTTGATTCTTGGGTTGACTGTTCAACTTCACCATAACTTTGGTTGTAAAATCTTAATTGACACTCTGAAAAGCCTAGGCGTATGTGTAACTTAAATGAGGTGCGAATGTTTTTGAGTTCTGCAGCAAAACATTGCCTGACAGTCAGTATTGAAAGATATGTCTTTTGGGTTAGAACATGTTGACTCTACTGGACCAATGATTGATGCATCAATCGATAACTTTGACCAAAACGAGGAAAACATTGATGGACAATCTGCTACACATGCTATGGCTATGGTAAAATACGAACGAAGTGACAGTGTGACAACGTTTACTCGAATAAAACGACTTGCCGAACGGCTTCTTAAAGGCCATAGTCCATAGCTTGATTAATAACGAAACAAGATTTACTTATTATCAGAAACAAAGAAATGAAAGATTTTCTTTGGATATTGTCCCGATATTTCAATAAAGCTTAAATAAAAAGAATACCTTCATGGAGTCTGTTCAATGCTGCGCTCAATAAACACAATTTTCATTGTGATAATCATATATTTTTACCGTAACTTTGTGACTAATTATCGTTTTATATAATTGGAAATTTTCATAACTTTCAATCAGTAAACTAAATATACTTCAGTTCTTCAATATTTCACTCCAATAGTGGACCCTAATAAAAAAGGGACATCAAATCACAATCAAAATTGTGTTTATTGTTATAACAAACAAGAGGGCCATGATGGCCTTTGATTTTCTCACCTGAGTGTTAACAAGATATTTCTTAATTTCGACCTTGTGACCTAGTTTTGACCGGACATAGCCCAGTTTCGAACTTGGCCTAGATATCACTAAGACAACTATTCTAACAAAGTTTCAATATGCTCAAGCCAAAAATGTGACTTCCAGAGTGTTAACAAGATTTTCCTTAAATTTGATCGATTGACCAAGTTTTTGACCGGACATGACCCAGTTTCAAACTTGCTCTAGATATCACTAAGAGAACCATTCTGACAAAGTTCTAACATGCTCAAGCCAAAAATGTGACTTCCAGAGTGTTAACAAGAGTTTCTTTAAACTTGACCAAGTGACCTAGTTATTGACTTGAAATGACCCAGTTTCAAACTTGGCCTAGATATCACTAACAGTTCCAGACTGTTAACAAGATTTTCCTTAAATTTGACCAAGTGACCTAGTTTTGACCGGACATGACCCAGTTTCAAACTTGGCCTAAATATCACTAAAACATACCTTCTGACAAAGTTTCAACATGCTCAAGCCAAACATTTATCTTCCAGAGTGTTAACAATATATTCCTTAAATTTGACCTAGTGACCTAGTTTTGACCAGACATGACCCAGTTTCATACTTGTCCAAGAAATCATCGAGATGAATGTTCTGATAAACTTTCATGATGATTGGATGCAAAGAATAGACTGTAGAGTGTTCACAAGAGCAAATGTTGACAACGAACGGACGGCGGACAAAATGTTATCACAATAACTCACCTTGCAGTTCGTACATAGGTGAGCTAAAAAAATAAATAAAAAAATGTGTTGATCGAAACGTTGAATTAATGAACGAACAGACGGATAAAAGGATGGGTAAAAATATGAAAGGCACAAGTTACCCGTGAATGTATGTCTTGCTTCGGACGTGTATGTTTAAATGATTTTGTAAAGAAATAACATAATATATGTGTTAATTAACTTATTTACCGATTTAAACCGTACTCGTTTAACTAAATTTGCGCATGCGCAGAAGAAATTAACGTAAAAACACATAAATAACACATTTTGAACATCATGGCTTCGTCTGTACATAAAAAAACATTTATTAAAAATATATGTTTTTCTTTTTATTTAAATGCAATTGACGACTTCAACTTTTTTTAAATTTTATCTAAAAATAATAATACAAAATTGGGCCTCTTGGAAAAGCTCAAAATTTCGGTATTTCTAAGACCGCGATTTTTATGCGAGAACTTACCTAATATGAAGCAGGTATTAACCTACTAAAAAACACCAAACTCGGCTGGTTATACTTCCGGTAGGGGTTCCTCCTTAAATAGGGCCCGTACAGAAAATTCCTACAGGCCTATAGGTACACTTTAAATTTTCCTTGACCGATTATCTATCCCAGTTTTCACCAAGTTAACCCTTTCCCTCATATAGATGCATTCCGACGCCTCTTCAGCTTAGACGACTTTTTGAAAAACATAGTGACAAAAGAAGAAATTGCTCAAAACAAGCAATTTCTCCTTTTGCCACAATGTTTTCCACTTCTAGTCTTTCTAATTTTTGAGAAAACATGTTCAAAATAGTCTGCTGCAGAATTGTCGTATGCGAGAAAGGGTTAATAAATCTATAGTGTACTTTGCTTGTTATTAATGCTTTTAAAAATTGCACAATGTTATATATACAGAAGACTCCATCCAGATAATATGTCACCATTTAATTAACATTTTTCCAGTTGTTAACTCACTAAAGTTATAATGTAATGCTAATGTAATATCACAAATACAATATTTGAACTGTGTTACCATCATCTTATTCTAACAGACAGTTCAAGCGAATCAGGTACAAGTTGACATTTGGTAATACACATGTGTTTTATATTCAGATCAGCAATTGTGCAGATCTGTTAAATTGTTTCAAAATCTTCACAATTCACCAGAAACTTATAACTATCATTTGAAAGTAATTTGCAATATAAAAGTGTAGATCTAGATCAGACTGGGTGGATGTGCAGGTTGATCTGGATCAATACTATTTGTAAAGGTCATGGTGTACCTCTTGTTATATGGACAGGCTGACATATCATAATAGTAAAAGCTACCCATCACTGCACTGTTAACCCTTTTCCCACATACAGACGCTTTCTGACGCTTCTGCAACCTACGACTTTTGAAAACATTGACAAAAGAGAAATTGCTCATGATGAGCCCCGGTAGCTCAATTGGTAGTGACACAGGCTGTCAATCCAGGGGTTATGAATTCGAACCCCAGCTGGGCCAACATTCTTTCTGACATTTGACAAAAGTCACTGTGGCAAGCGTCATTTGTCTTCAACCAATGGGCTACCAGCCTATGTGGAAAAGCAGCCAGTTGCTTGGAAAGTATTGTGTGGAGTACTGGTGTGATATTGAAGCAATGAAACATGTGAGTGTATACTGGTGAACTGGCTGCCGTGATATGACTGAACAATGTTTTCAACTCTATTCAATGATTATAAATACATTCATTTATAGAGGTATACCATATTCTTTATTCAATGATTAAACATTCATAATGATTTATAGAGGTATACCATATTTTTAACCAGGTTTTCCGAAATAAAAATCTGGTTATTAATTTGGCGAAGTCGGCGGGCGGGCAGTTGGGTGGGTGGGCGTCAACTTTCCTTGTCCGGACCATAACTTTGCCATGCATATAGATATTTTCAAATAACTTGGCACAAACATGCACCATATCAAGACGATGTGCCAAATGCAAAAAAAAAATCTGTAGATTGAAGGTCAAGGTCACAGTGATAAGAAATAGACTTTAATTGAACTTTTCTTGTCCGGACCATAACTTTGTCATGCATAGAGATATTTTCAAATAACTTGGCACAAACATGCACCATATCAAGACGATGTGCCAAATGCAAAAAAAAATTCTGTAGATTCAAGGTCAAGGTCACAGTGATAAGAAATAGACTTTAATTGAACTTTTCTTGTCCGGACCATAACTTTGTCATGCATAGAGATATTTTCAAATAACTTGGCACAAACATGCAACATATCAAAACGATGTGCCTAATGCAAAAAAAATTCTGTAGATTCAAGGTCAAGGTCACAGTGATAAGAAATAGACTTTAATTTAAATTTTCTTGTCCGGACCATAACTGTGTCATGCATAGAGATATTTTCAAATAACTTGGCACAAATATGAACTATATCAATATGATATGTCACATGCAAAACTTTTGTCTGTAGCTTCAAGGTCAAGGTCACAGTGACAACAAATAGACATCCAGGTCAAGGTCACAGTGACAGAAAATATACTTTACTTGAACTTTTTTTGTTCAGACCATAACTTTACCATGCATAGAGATATTTTCAAATAACTTCACGCAAATATGCTCCATATTAAATAACTTGGCAATTTAAAAGAATATAGCATAGATATGAGTAAGTTTCATAACCTCGGGCCCTAGATCTAGTCTGTTTGGAAAGGCATAAACGCGTTACTATCAAGTAAAGGGTTAAGGCAGATCACTGATTATCAACCTGGCATTAGGGATCCTAAAATTTGGCTGCTTACAACAAAAGGTTGCTTAATATCTGTTATCTATTATATGTTCTTAATAAATGAGGCCATCAACACACGATTGACTGTATTGAACTGATATTTGTTAGATAAAATTGTGATATATTTAATTGACAAAGTAATTATGATTATTCATCAATAGAAATATTCCCTGTTACTTGAATTACTAGCTTTGATTAACTATTAACAGAAAGATTTGACAGATCTGTTAATTCTTAATCAAACACCTTCCATTATAGAAAACCTGGTTTCATGGAATTTCCATGTCTTGTTCTTGTTTTTAACTGTTTGTGCGAAAGGGTTAAAATCAGTCCTATCCTCATCTCTTTGGTAAGCCTAAAATTAAATTAACTCAACCTTTCCTAAACAGACAGAATCTACAGCAGACTTCGAAAGCATCTTTGTGGTGGGGGATATTTGGGGTTGGGGATAATCTCTCGAAAGGACAGATTAAGATATGGGGAAAAAGGAGAAATTGATTATGTGCCAATTCTTTCATTTTAAAAAGATACGATTCATCTGCTGTAAAATGGATCAAAATGACTTTCTGCATATCAATTGTTTGAAGGAAAGGGTGAAAATGAATGATATGCAGGATAATCAAATTGTTTTCATTTTACTACTCATGAAATTTTACTCAACTTTGTAAAATTATTTAAATTCAACCCTTTACTTTCAGATAAAATCTCTAAACTTTTATGGGTGCATAAAATATTTTCTTAGTTTACCCTTTCCCATTTGCTGATGTATTTGACTCATTTGCAGAGGACGACTTTTGCCACAATAATTTCAACTCCTATTCAATAATTATGTCTCCCCCTGTATACAGGGGAGATATATTGTTTTTGTCCTCGGCGTCTGTCTGTCTGTCTGTCCTTCTTTCTGTCTGTCTGTCCGTCTGTCCGAAATCGTGTCCGCTCCATATCTCCAAGACGGCTTGAAGGATTTTCATGAAACTTGGCTCACATGTTCACCTCATCAAGGCGACGTGCAGAACCCGCGTCTCGACAATATAGGGTCAAGGTCAAGGTCACGCTTGAAGGTCAAAGGTTTGAGGCTTTATTTCGTGTCCGCTCCATATCTCCCAGACGGCTTGAAGGATTTTCATGAAACTTGGGTCACATGTTCACCTCATCAAGGCGACGTGCAGAACCCGCGTCTCGACAATATAGGGTCAAGGTCAAGGTCACACTTGAAGGTCAAAGGTTTGAGGCTTTATTTCGTGTCCGCTCCATATCTCCGAGACGGCTTGAAGGATTTTCATGAAACTTGGGTCACATGTTCACCTCATCAAGGCGACGTGCAGAACCTGCGTCTCGACAATATAGGGTCAAGGTCAAGGTCACGCTTGAATGTCAAAGGTTTGAGGCTTTATTTCGTGTCCGCTCCATATCTCCCAGACGGCTTGAAGGATTTTCATGAAACTTGGGTCACATGTTTACCTCATCAAGGCGACGTGCAGAACCCGCGTCTCGACAATATAGGGTCAATGTCAAGGTCACGCTTGAAGGTCAAAGGTTTGAGGCTTTATTTCGTGTCCGCTCCATATCTGTCCCAAATTTATAGGTTGGAATGTTTTGAGAGATTTTGACAGATATTTGAGGGGAGACATCTGTTTTTTGCAAAAACAATTCTAGTTATACTTCCATTTTATTAAAATTTTCCCTGTTATCAAAGGTCGTCTGCTGCAGATTATATTTGATGTGGGAATGTGTTGAAATGGACAACAAGCAAATGTGGTTTTTGTTACATTTTCTGTTTCGCCATCACTTCAACTGAACGAACTGCACCTCTAGTTTTTGTGGGGAATGTTACATTATACTGTTTATAACCCTTTCCAACATACAACACATCTGCATCAGAAAAATGAAAAAAGAATTGAGACATGTGCATTTGGAATAACTCTAATATAAGTAATTGTTTAATTATTGTATAAAGCTGAAATCATTGTGACAAAAGGAGAAATTGCTCAATTATGTTTTTAAAAGTCGTCTGCTGAATATGCGTCAGAGTATGCGTCTTTATGTGGGAAAGGGTTAAATAAACGTTTCTGTTTAATGTGGTTTTTTAGACTTCCGTCCTTTTTTACTTAGTCAGTCCCTTTCTACTTCATATTTACAAATGACTATTGTGCTATAATCACAAAGGACACTTTGAAACGATGAGGACGTTAGAGTAATAATTTGTCAAAACACTAACAATATGTTAATTATTTCAAACTTTCTGACTCATATTCTTAATTGTTCATAAAATTCATTAACTTGAAAAACAGTTACAATAAAGATGCTAATAATACTACAATATAATTATAAAAAAGAATAATAATTGAATAATAATTGAATAATAATAATAATAAAGATACTTTATTTAAGAGGAGGGTATGGTATACAGTTAGTTATACTAATTTTCAGCCGTTGTCAAGTGGATTCAGCGTTTCAGGGATTTGGAAAGGGCATCCAGTGTCAGTTAAATCCCATACATGTCACAGGGCAATGATTATGGTGAAATGCCCTTGGGCAATATAAGGCTCATTTTCTAGCCTAGTACTGGTTTGTTTCAAGTGATCATGCATAAGTGAACTTTGGCCGTGATATAACTGAAAAAATGCTGAAAACGGCGAAAAAACAATCCCAATAAAACATAATTTACACTTATTTTCCCTGTGGCCCTCAACAATGAACATCATAATTTAGTAATACAAAGTAACTATATCCACAACATAAAAGGTTAACTCTTTGCATGCTTAATTATTTTCGTCTGCTATATTGTCGCCTGCAAAATTTTGAAAAAAATACTTATTTTCCCCAAGTGTTTACTGAAATTGAATCGGAGTGACAAACAGTTTGGATCTGGATCCAAACTGTTTGCAAATGTCATCAACGGTTGACAAAACCCGCCGCTAGCGTGCTAAGAGTTAACCCTTTCCCACCTGCAGACTCATTTCGAATAGATGCATCAGCAGCAGAGTGACCATTGGAAAACATTGTGGCAAAAGGTGAGATTACTTATAAAGAGCAACTTCTTCTTTTTGGCATCAATATTTCCAGCTCTTTTATATAATAAAATGGTACTTTTAAGATCGATTGCCTATATTTTTGCATACTATATATTTATAAAGTCGACTGCCTTCAATGTCTTTCAATGTTTCCTTGGTCATCTGCTACAAGAGGTGTTTGAGAGTGTCTATATCAGGACAACGGTTAATCATTATGGCTGGATACCAAATAGGTGTAACTGTGCATTTTGACAAGATGTAGATGCAACCGTTTCCCACAAAGCCTGGTGATGATGATGATGATGATACATATAATGTACTTGCACGTGACCAAACCAAGAGAAGGTCACAGTCATGTTATTTACTCATCTATAGTACATTGATGCAAGTCAGACTGTCACTACATTTATGATGTATGTATATTGTGACAATATTTATTATCATACAATGTGAAACATCTTTCACTACAGCTAGTAATACTGACTTTAACCCATTCCCACATACAATAGATCTGCAGCAGACGTCTTTGAAAACATCTCGGCAAACACATAAAAGCTCTATAAACAGCTCTATAAATGGTAATTTAATAACTGTAAAAGAGTTGAAAACATTATGGCAAAAGAAGAAATTGCTCGTTTTTGAGCAATTTCTACTTTTGTCACAGTGTTTTCAAAAGTCGTCTGCTGCAGAGGCATCAGAAAGGGTTAACCTTTCCTTTGATGCAGATGACAATAAGTGCTTTTGCACCAGGTGACTTTTTAAAACAGTTCTTAGCAAAGGAGAACTTGCTCATTATTGCCCAATATCTCCTTATCCCACAATGATTCCATTCCCATAAATTATGAGCATATAGTCCATTGATAGAAAAGGTTCAAGATCATGGTTCACATTTATATGTGAACATGATCCACTCTTGAACCTTTATGAGCCTAGCTGTCCTTGTGTATGTTTTGATAAGACTGCATGAGCAGATGGACAGGCTTTTTAGTCTGAACCTTCACTGTACAGAAATGCCAGCGTACTGACTACCTGAGTTCAACAGGTACTATGTCAAAATGTTCCAATTTGTCGGATATATTGCCTTGATTTCTTGAGATGTTTTCGAAGCATGCAATTAACCCTTTCCCTCATACGACAATTCTGCAGCAGACGACTTTGAACACATTTTGTCAAAGAATAGAAATCTCTATAATTGAATGGATAACCTATGACTAAAAGTGGAAAACATTGTGGCAAAAGGAGAAATTGCTCGTTTTGAGCAATTTCTTCTTTTGTCACTATGTTTTCAAAAAGCCATCTGCGTCAGAAAGTGTCTATATGAGGGAAAGGGTTAAAGGGAAATTGATCTTAGCAATTTGTTACATTTGTTTTAGGTTTAAGGTTTCTTAAAAAGATATTCAACCCAGACACAATTTAATAATATTGTCTTAGATAATCAGTTACTCTAATTAAATTTGTTGATATAAATAATGTACTGCAAAATATGTCTCTCCAATGTTCTCAAGGTCTAATTATACAGATTTCAGTAGTTTGTGTGATACTAATGTTTTATTGATCTGTCAAATTGCTAATTACATGTATCAGACAAATTCTGATAAGAATGAATTGTTTTTCATTTACTAGGAATCCACTGTGGTCGAGTGGTTAGCGTAGGGGATTTCGAAACCGGGTGTCCCGGGTTCGATCCCCAATCGCGGCACTACGGTCATGGTGGAGTGCCCTTGGGCAAGGCACATTTTCTAGCCTAGTACTGGTTTGTTTACCCAGGGATCATGAATAAGTGAATTTCTGTCGCCGTGATATAACTGAAATAATGTTGAAAGCGGCGTAAAACGCCAATAAATTATATATTAAATAAATAAATAAAAAATTTCATTTTCTAATTTTAACCCTCTGTGTCAGACCCGCTGATGTATGCTCATAAAAGAATTATCATTGAGATGATTTGTTTGAGTTCTAATATGACTACTGACACCATTATACAGGGAAATATCCCCATCCCTCATTTTGAAGCATCTGAAGCATACGACCTTTGAAGCCATGTGGCCAAAGAAGAAATTGCTCATGATGTGCTATTTCTTCTTTTGCCACAATGTTTTCAACTCTATAATTTGCCAAGATGATTTCAAAGTCATCTGTTGCTGCTTTGTTGTATGAGGGAGATGGTTCAAATCAGTAATGCAAGATTTATTGAGGAAAATAACCAATTTTATAAATTATTACCCCTGGAAGATAATTAGGAATATATCTTTACTGGATGTCAGTGGTTGGTTTTGAATTCCCCTTTTAGAGTTTGTAGATTGTAGTTTTATAACATTCACACAGCCACGTCATACGGAAACTGAAATTTGAGACTTTAATTGTACCTCACAGTGTAGATCTAAATCAATCATCGCGAGACAGTCTGCGCGATACTGATCTAGATTTTTGCTGCCTACTTTCAAGTCCTACAAGTTCCAGAACTGTTCTTGAACATGAAATGGTCTGTTCAAGAACAGTTCTTGAAGAAGTTCTTGAACTACTAGATCTAGAACCAGTCATTTTATGTTCAAGAACTGTTCTGGAATTGTTTCAAGAATAGTTCTTGATTTTTTCGCAGGTGCCTTGATGAAACCTGCAAAGAATGGCTTTGACCATAAAGTAAATAATTCTATGAGAGATAAAGTTTAACTATAAGTTTCAATTAACCCTGTCCCCATATTATGACAACAGATCTGCAGCAGACAACTTTGAAAACATCTGGTTAACTCTTTCCCTCATATAGATGCTTTCTGACGTCACTGCAGCAGACAGCTTTTTGAAAACATAGTGACAAAAGAAGAAATTTCTCAAAACAAGCAATTTCTCTTTTGACACAATGTTTTCATTTTAAATCATGGGTTATCCATTCAATTATAATGGAGGTTTTCCATTTTTTGACAAAATATGTTCAAAGTCGTCTACTGCAGAATTTTTTTTATGAGGGACATGGTTAAAAATAATAGAGAATCTCTATAAATGAAAATATATATATATATATATTAAATATATGGAGTTGTCTTCTGCTGATGCATCAAACTGCGTCTGCAATGGGACACTGTTACGAAGTTTCAAGAGTGTTTGAATGACTATAATTATATAAGTGGCAGATGGATAATTTTAAGATCCTGCATGATGCAGTTTGATCTACTGTTAATTTTGTTGGTCAGAAAGTCCCCTAGGTCTGGTTTTCCTATGAAGTGGCCCGTTTTATACACTGTAAATGCTTCTGTAAAATGGTCACAATTTGAATTAATTAAATGTCAAATGGGTAATTTTGACTTCTACTGGAAAAATACCCTACTAGCATTAAATTTCCTTTCAGTTTTAGCGAATAATAACTCTTTCCCACCTGTAGACACTTTCTGACGCCACTGCAGTATAGACAACTCATTAAAACATTGTGCCAAAATCTCCTTTTGCCACAATATTTTTAACTCTATTCAAAATGTTTACTTTAATTTATAGATTTTTTACCTAGATTTTTCAAAGTTGTCTGCCGCAGATTTGTTTTATGTGGGAAATAGGTTGATAATATACTAGATCTAGTTATGAACAGTTTGGAATACAAAAAGGAACTTAATATACAGTTGAACCTGCAGTGTGCTTTAAAAGTAACCCTTTCCCTCATATAGACGCTTTCTGACGCCTCTACAGCAGACAGCTTTTTGAAAACATAGTAACAAAAGAAGAAATTGCACAAAACATGCAATTTCTCCTTTTGTCACAATGTTTTCCACTTTTAGTCATAGGTTATCCATTCAATTATAGAAATTTTCCATTATTTGACAAAATATGTTCAAAGTCGTCTGCTGCAGAATTGTCGTATGAGGGAAAGGGTTAAGACCGCCTAATTGGCATAGCATTTCCCTGTCAATATCAATCACAATATTAGATATTCTACATCAGAAATAAATTACTATACACTAGCTATATTTGTACTTTATTCGAGACAAACCATTCAACATTGCGTAAATTTTCAGATTGACATATTTAGAAGGTGTAAATGTTTATAAGATATTTCATCTGACATACCCCAGTTTCCCACATTCAAACTGTTGCTGGTCACTTGACTGACCATTAGTCAGTTGAACACTATATTATAGATTTATAGATATAACTTCCCCTATTATATAGTATTTACATACATCATGTATATATATACAACTTTTGCTGTCATTTCACTGACCAAGTCGGTGAACACTATATTATAGATTTAAATATAACTTCCCCTATTAGTATTAACATAATTATTCAATGTGCAATGGATGAATGTGCAAGGGGATTATACTTTTCATCTGAAAAGACGTTATGCAGTTTTACCTTTAACCCTTTCCCACATACAACAAATTAGCAGCAGACAACTTTGAAAACATGAAATATGTAAGAACAGTAATTCAATCAAGTTAATATAAAACATAGTGACACAAGCAGAAAATGCTCATTTTGAACAAATTCTCCTTTAACCCTTTCCCTCATATAGACGCTTTCTGATGCATCTGCAGCAGACGGCTTTTTGAAAACATAGTGACAAAAGGAGAAATTGCTCAAACGAGCAATTTCTCCATTTGACACTTATGTTTTCCACTTTGAGTCATAGGTTATAAATCCATTCTATTATAGAGATTTTCCATTTTTCGACAAAATATGTTCAAAGACGTCTGCTGCAGAATTGTCGTATGAGGGAAAAGGGCGACAACTGTGAGGTGTCAGAAAACGTCTGTATTGTGGGAAAATAAGTTAGTTCTTAGTAAAAAATGACCCATCAGTAACTGTCACCTTGCACTTACAGAGATTTAATTATGATTTATGTCCTTTATTAGCCAGTATATGTATGTTTGTAACAACTGAACATTTTGTTGGCCGGATTGCTTAAGCAATTCCGGTCTATAGATTGGCGATGTCCGTCTGTCCGTCTGTCTGTCTGTCTGTCTGTCTGTCTGTCTGTCCGTCAACATTTTGGTTAAAGTTTTAGGTTAGGCAAAATGGTTAAAGTTTCTGGTTAAGCAAAATCTCAGCACAAGAAAGGGTTGCAAACTTGAAACTTTGCCTGAAGGTAACCAGTAACAAGTTCTATTGATTTCTATTGTTACTTTGACCTTGACCTTAGTTTGTCGATTTTCAAGGTCAAATTGCCGACAATCCGGCCTTACCGTCTTCAGCGGTTTCTTGTTGACCTTTTTCCTGAAGCAGGTAGTTTCCAACGCTTCTCATGCAAATAATGCTGGATTATAAACATTGTGGCAATTTTTCTTCTTTTCCCTTGCATTAAATCTAAATTCAAATGTATACTTACAAACTTCAAGATGTTACTTTTTTGCTCCTTAATTGACACATGTTTTCTAAAGAGATGATTGTATAATTTAGATATTAGGTAAACAGTTAGTTATATGAGAAGCGACAAGTAGCGCAAGTCAAAACAATGTCCAAAAATTAACCCTTACCCATAAATGCAGACACATTCTGACGCATCTAAAGTACGCAAAGTCTCCTTTTACCACAATGATTTTAAATCTATTTAATTATTATACTTTCATTTAAAGAAACTTTCCTTGCTTTTGTCTAGATGTTTTCAAAGTCGCCTGCTTGAGATTAATTTTGTCATATTAGGGAAAGGGTTACTAAAAAAATTCTGTGTGTAATGTCAATTGTATCCGAAAAAGGGTTTATTTAGAAGGTGCTCCTTCCTTTCAGTAAGGAATCCGCTGTGGTCGAGTGGTTAGCGTCAGGGATTTGAAACCGGGTGTCCTGGGTTCGATCTTCAGTCGCAGCACAACAGTCATGGTGGAGTGCCCTT